>OY754960.1:73818626-74418626 GCA_963576555.1 Ferdinandea cuprea
GCATGACACCAGAGGAGGCAAGACGCACAATGCCGGATTCCATTATATGCCTTGACACAGAAAACAATCAATGGCTTATGTCAAGGTTGTCCAAAATAAGACAATGGCCAGGGGCCAGAATACATATAATTCAAGTGAGCGAAATTCCCAAATTATACATCTGTGTCATCATCTTCCCGGACGATGGCACAATACCCAAGGAAGTCTTCTTGTCAAGAATTGTCAAACAAAACCCTGGTATTTCCACGACAAGTTGGCGTGCACTCAGGGTCTCAAAGGAAAAGAGTGGAGGGGAGACAATAATCTTTTCAATTGACGAAAAATCGAACGAATTCCTGTTGCAACAGAACATTCCTTAACTTCTTGAAGATACAGGTAAAAATTAAAGGTCTTTCTTCAACAGACAGAAATATTGCTGCTCCAAGAAATGAAACTGCCCAATCTCGTTTCAGTGCACAACATCAACTGCTTGCAGTAAGAACGCCTAACCAACCAACCAAGTACATGAAGCCCAGTTGAAAAACCACTCGACAACAGAGAGTGGCATAGACAGCAGCGTGGATAAATGCTGTAAGGCTGGAACATCAGAAGACTTTATCTCAATGTCCAGTCAATTAGATGCCATCCAAATATCTGATCTATCTCAAAATACTGGCAATACTGCCTGTACCAAACAATAATCTCCACTATTGGATTAAGGTGCATCCAAGTTAATCTACAGCACGCTAAGGCTGCCTCGGCTGTTCTTAGATATAGATTTTACAAGAATCACCTAGATGTCGCCTTTATCCAGCTTTTATCCATACGTATATAACGACCAGGTAAAGGGACTATCATGTGAGTTATTGTATGATTCTACTTACCTTAGAAAGTGGAGCATATATGCTTGCACTTAACAATATAACCAAGATCTGGTAGCTGCCAAAGTTGAACTTCATACCAACGCAGGTAAAACAGAAGCCATTGATGCTCAGCTTACCTGCTAAGTGAGGACAACTGTGGCAGGAAGGGGTTGCAACTAATTATTGGTTGCGATGCAAACTCCCATTATACAATCTGGGGTAGTTCAAACATCAACAAACGGGGTGAGTCTTTACTAGAATTTATAAATATTAACAATTTAGTAATTATCAACCAGGGAAGCAACCACACCCTATGTACATCTTAAATAGAAAATTTAATTAAGAACTGGCATGTTTCATCAGAAACAATCCCCTTTCTGAAAAATTTAGACAACCCAAATCTACAGATTGTGATATTTATTGTCAAGATAATATGTCATGGATAATATGTTGTTGCAATACAAACATGAGAGATATTGACAGCATAGAGCTAACTTGTGAATACCTCAATATGGTAATCTTAAATGCTTTCCACCAGGCCTACTCGGAAAAAGAGAAAACAGGCAACCCACTTACTCCTTGGTGGAACAAAAAAATTGCCAAACAGAGAAAAGAAATAAGAAAGCTGCTCAATAAAGCAAAAAGCAATGGTAAGTGGGATACTTATAGATACTCACTCACCACATGTAACCAAGAAATTAGATGGGCCAAACGAGAGTCGTGGAAACACTTCTGTCAAACAATCAATGACCCCAGAAGTGGCGTCCACTTACACAAAGTACTCTCCAAGCAGCACACAAATCTTATTGGTTTAATGAAAAAATTAGATGGCAAGAACGCCGAAAACGGGCTACAGACGCTACAGCTCTTAGCCGAAACGCATTTCCCAGACTCTGCAATCATTCCAGTATGCCCTGAAATCCCTCTCCAGAGAAGAATGACTAGACCGCCCAGAGAGTGCTGGATAAGGTCGAAGGAAATCTTTTATTAAGGCAAAATAATTTCGGCAATTAAATCATTTCAACCCTTCAAAGCCCCGGAGACGATGGAATATTTCCAGTCTTGGTGCAAAAGGGCATCCCGCAATTGCTAGCTGTATTTATTAACTTGTTCAGAGCTAGTTATGCATGAGGATACATACCAAAAAGATGGAAGGAGGTCGCTGTTAAATATATACCTATACTGTAGGACGCAGACAGTTTGAGCTACCGAAGTCATATAGACCAATCAGCCTTGCTTCATTTTTCCTTTAAACCATGGAAAAAATGCTTGATAGACATATCAGAGATGAGGCACTTCAAACGAACCCTCTTCATAAAAATCAATATGCATATCAACCCGGCAAATAAACCACTAACGCTCTATAAAATCGCGCTGCGAGAATTGAAAAACCTCTCAGAGACAATGAGATAAAGGTTGGCTTCTTCCTTGATATCGAAGGAGCCTTCGACAACACCGAATTCTCCCAGATATACAGGACTTTTCATAACATTGGTATTGACAATACTACCTGCAGAAGGATAAAATGCATGCTAGAGGATAAAACAATAAATACAAATAAATAAAACAATAAACTCAGTGTTTTAGCTACGAAAGGCTGCCTCTCTCCCCTACTATGGTCCATCGTAGTAAATAAATTACTGATTACTGAACTCAAAAAACACGAACTACATGGAATACATCTAACGGACAAATGTTTGCCACATACAAGTTCCAACACAACTAGAAGGTTACATTCCCAGAACGTTTAAACTGGGAACAGCACAAACCAACTTTTGCCAAGGATTCTCATCTATGGTACATGGACGGATCCAAAACAAACGAAGGAGTTGGAGCGGGAGTATACCGTCCAGGCAGTGGTATACGTATTTCAGGCAGAAATCCATGCAATAGAACATTGCATCCGAGAGAGTTTAAAAAGTTTAATTACGAAAAAAATCATCTACATTCTCTCTGACAGCAGGGTAGCTCTACTTGCAATTAACGCCTTTGAGATAGCATCAAAACCAGTCTGGAATTGTCTTCAACTCCTCCTAATACTGGTCACCACTAACAAGATACACTTGATTTGGGTGCCACGTCACAGTGGACATGAAGCCAATGAAAAATCAGACGAAGTTCTTCGGTTAGGTGAGTTCTACCTTGAAGCAGCGGATATAGCATTCATAAGCTCTAAACGGAGGACATCACAATAGGCCCATGTGAGGCCGCAGTGATCTGAGATACCAACTCCCTCATACAATCTAATCTAATCTAATCTATTAGCCTTTATCTCTTCAACTGTAGCTTTAAAGCGGTTTCATATACATTGTGGGTTTATTTAATTTTTGTTTACCCTGGAGAACCATTTCGGTACCCTAGGGTGTATATGTATATCACACCAAAAACATAAATGTTAAAGAATAGCCAAGTTTTCTTTTCTTCTTCTGCAAATGTATATACAGCCCATTGAACAGAAAAATAATATTTATTTTTTTCGTGCAATTTCAATACATTTTGCAAATGGAAATTTTGGACAATTTTTTGACCGAAGGTAAACGACTTTTTTCGAGGAAAATACAATTTGCTTTATATAGATCCTTGTTTGCTTTTAAAATAACTACCGACATGTAAAATTTCATAACCTTAGAATGATTTCAAAATATTTGGGCGGTTGGCACGAATATTTTTGTTTGGAATATACAAAGTGTCTTGTTTGTTTCTGTGTCTGTTCCTATAAAAGCAAATAATTGTAGGTCTTTTGGACACAGAGTTAAGAGAAGTGGGCGGCTGCCACGCCCAAAATTTTGTATGGAAATACTAAGGATACTGTTTGCTTGGAAAAACAATGCTCCTGAAAGTAAGAAAAAGAATGTTAAGTTATATTATTTTGTAAAAAAAACCAAACAATTTTGTTTATAAATATATTGAATTCTTCTGGGGCTTTTTTACATTATATTATCAAAGAACCAATCAACTACTACATAAGTATTAAAATATGAGCTTCGTGCTGGGACCACTAGCGAAAGTGGCCTGTAAGGTGACGTTCTTCACAGACGTCAGTAAGAGCACTCTTTCTGAACAACTGCCTCCCACTCGCTAGATTCAGTATGTTGCACCTTTAATTGACAAAATTAAAATGAACGCGGAACAACTAGTTCCTTTATTAAATTTACTGGCGGCACAAGCGAATTAGGAAAAAACAACTGCAGGCGCAACCGCCCGAGAGAAAAATTCGATTTTATTTGAATTTTCAAATCAAGTACTCAAGCCAGATGTTCAGCCACCTGATTTCCCGGCTGCTCAGCTAAGGGTGGGTTCAGCAGGACGCTGCAGGTTAGGTTAGGTTGAGGCTCGGGAATTGGGTTGAAATGTTTCCCAAGACGATTTTTGTTTGCACCACTTTATAAATGCTCCATTGGAGCACGCCAATTTATTAATTACGGTATATTTAACTACTGTCTGTTGGAGCAGAACCTTTGTCATCTTCATCTTCGTCATCATCATGTTCTTCTTCATAGTCATCTTTATCATCTTCATCCTCTTCATAATACGTTTCACAAAAATTGTTCTGTTAATCAATATTTGTATAAAAACCCGTCACGAAATAAAGTTTTGAATTTATAGTCAAAATCTCTAAAGGGAAACTCTTGTATTTTATTTCGCTCGCTATACTATTCGCTATTTTATTTCGATGTTCCAATCAAAGATTGAAGTCCTTTCGCTTAATTTTTCTTAGCTAATAATTTTCATCCGTTTTGGCAATCGGTCAAATTCAAACAATCAGGACCTATCTATTCTCAGTCGAGTTCAAATAGAGGGCTCGAGGTTGGCGGTCGAAAAAATATTCGAACGTTCAACTGCGACAAAAGGAAGAAAAAAAAAATGGTTTGCCGTTGGGATAGCACAAGATCGCGTTTTCCCGAACGGTGAAAATAATTTCTGGAGACGAAGGGTCCCGTGTGTCTTAATTTTTCTTGGATTTTTCGGAGCAAAATTTACCAAAATTTGTCGCTTCAATTTTCAAAGCCCCAAACTCTTTTTTTTTGCTTTACTCGATTTATAAGAACACTAATACGTCTGAAGAACTTGCTGGTCAACCAAGAAGTGGTTTCCAAAATCCCTTTGTCCATTCGACCGGCCGGATTTTTTTGTTTTCACATACACACTCATGCATTGTAGGGGAAGCAGAACCAAGTACAGCTCCACATGGATACAGTTTTTGCGCTTATGCTATGGGACATTAGCTCCAACTCGATAATTCAGCTATCGCTCTGAAATTATCAACTATTACCTATACCCCCACTCTCACTTATTTAAATGGGTCATGTCTTTTTCAGCTACGAAAAGTGTGCTGACATGATCCTGCTAATGTCCTTTCATTTAAAATCTATGGATTCGCCAAATATTTGGAAGTTCCCAATAATAGACGATCCCTTCGGCCGACCCTGGACATATGACAACGTTTCTCATTTGACAGCTCCCGGCAAAACAAAAATAAAAAAAAATCATTAGAGAAGTGGTATTTACTTTGGTTTAAAATTTAAGGTTGTTTCTATAAAATTTAATAAACTATCCTTCTATGAGTTAGATTTTAAATTCCCCAGTTTGTCCGGGCACCAACAATACAAAGAAGACAGGAATTCAGGAGGAAAATGTGAGTACTATTTCCATTTACGTTACTGCGACCAGTCTCGGTGGATTCGTGCGCAGATTTGGGGGAGTGACTTTCATATCTTGTGGTTTTCCCTACAAGTGTGTGGTTTATTGTTCGCGTTGGTTTGATTACCCTCGGTTTCGGGATGTTTGGTTATGGACGTTGGTGTTATTCTTCGCTGTATGTCGACTTATTTCGTTGTATTCGTTTCGTGATCAGTGTGGTATATCAGGTTTGTTGAATGGCCGGACCTTGTATAGAGTATCATTGTGTTTGGCGTTGAGGGCGCGAATATGTGGCCGTCCGCCCGCACTCCTTGTTGCTCCCCCGGTGCTCCCCAAGTTGGAGTTGGATCAAAAGACTATCCCTTCCCTCCCCTTCCCTCCCCTTCCCTCATCGAACGTGGCTACATTAGGATATATACAGCCTACCTTAGTCAGCGTCGGAGTTGAGTTTTGATTGTGTTTATGTTTATTTTTTGTCATGTGTAGGAATTTTAGAGTTGACGTGAGCAATATTCCTGGGTTTAGGTTACTTACCTCCCAACCTGATCAATACACTTTAAATGTATTATCGCCTCTTGGATCGTCAGACCATTGTATCATATCGGCGAATTTATCATACTCCAACCACACAGTTAATGAACAAGCTCCTAAAAGAACCATATGGCAATACGAGAAGGCCAATTGGGAAGCTTCAAACGGTTTCTTTAGGAGTTTTAACTGGTCGTTGTGCTTCCTCGCCAACGACGTGGATGCCGCTGCCGATATTATCAAACCTAAGAAAAACGCGTGGTGAGATCTATTTGGCAGCTAGCTCAACGCTGCTGGATTATGCTTTATCTCCCCCTGTACTCGAACGCGTAGAATATTCTATGAGCTCCATCGCATTCGTACAGTGGCAAGAGTTCTTCATGATCTCAGCATACATAAATCCGCTGGTCCAGATTTATGTATGAAAAGCGTTTCCCATTTTTCAGAGCTCTTTCCGAGAAGATGGAAAACAGCATTTGTCCAGCCCGTCCCAAAAAAGGCGAATCTTTCTCTGTCTGCTAACGTCCCTTCTTTCCAAGGTCATGGAAACGCTGATTAATCGTCAGCTCATGAAATATCTTGAATCCCGAAAACTTTTTAATGACCGGCAGTACGGTTTTCGCAGCAACATGTCAACTGGTGATTTGATGACATATCTAACCGAAAAGTGGAACCAATCTTCACCACGGTGGTGAAAGTAAGGTCGTTGCGCTTGATATTTCAAAGGGATTTGACAGAGTGTGGCATCGAGCTCTCTTGTCGAAAATGCGTGCATTTGGAATCGATGATACCCTTCTTCAATGGATTAGAAATTACCTTTCGGTCGTTCAATACAAGTTGTTTTGGACGGTTTTAAGTCTGCAACTCACCATATAAATGCTGGTGTCCCCTGAGGCTCCGTTTTGTCTCCAACTCTCTTTCTCATTTTTATCAACGATCTCCTGTCTGTTAATGCTAATCCAATCCATTCCTTCGCTGATGACAGTATTCGCATATTGGTTTTATGATTCACGTCTCTCATCTTTTGGCGTGGAGCTTGAATGGCAACGTATGTTAAGCTCATTAAATTCTGACCTTGAAAGAATTCTTAATTGATATAAAACCAATATAATTGAATTTGGTGCTTCCAAAACACAATAGTGTCTTCTTGCATCCTCGGTATGTCTGTTAACCACAAACTTCGTTGGAACTACCACAACGCTGCGAAATGTCTAGGCTTCCTTAAGAAAATATTTCACCCCTTCTGATCTGGCTAGTATTTTTATTTGGACGGATAGTGAAATACAATCGTTTCTTAGCCGGAAAATTTCCTAGATACCTTAAAGTAGACATCAAAGAATACAATACCGAAGGTATTAGAGGAGGTTGACACTACTCTAGAATGAGTTTCTTTTTTAGAATATGTCCATAAATTGTCCATAAGTCGGACAATAAATCGATATAGTATATGTCTATAGTCTGAGAGACGTTAGTGAATGCTTCAACATAAGTTTAAGTTCCCTCAATTAAATGGTCAAGCGAATTACAAAACCAAACATGTCACTTAGATGTATAATTTATATACATAAGTCCCAAAAGACAAAAATTGGGAATTTTGTCCTTGCGGCAAAAAAATCATGGTAAACAAAATGCTTAAAATAATTATACAAACCTTTAATTTTTGTTTATTTCCTATTCATAAGCGACTCTCTCCACAGACCGATGGGACGAACTAAAGTCTAAGCTAAACTGAAAACGATAAGGCAAGGCAATTGAGACTGATAGAGAATTTGACGAATTGCGCATGCCACTGATTTTTAGTCCGCAAAAAATCCTCTGACTATTCTGACTATTAGAAACAAGTTTGCTGATTGTTTGAAATCGTTTTGGAAAAGCCTTATGATAGTTTGAGTTTGCGTTTGTGTTGTGTTGGAACGGCAAAACTAGACTGCGCATGCCTTCTACAGTTTGCTGATAGTTTGAGCACCTGTTGGAACAAACCTATTGATGAAATCAATTATCTTGAACATCACATTGATCCGACGCTGATATGAAGAAAAACAAAACTAGTGCCCTTTACTAGAGGTAGACTAATTAGTCCTAAGCCGATAACCATAGAAGGTGACAGATGCTAGATGCGATGAAACAAATATAAATATTAGGCGTAAACCTCATCAAAATACAGGACCTAGAGGGTAGCTCACATCATTGTGTATGCCAAGATATTGTTTTTTGGCACGAATAGACGAATAGGACCTATAGTTTACTGCCGATTTCCAATGGCAATTTTATTTTTTTAGAAGCTTCTGAAGACATATCTTACTCTTAGATGGTTGTCAGGTGTTCGCAAGAGATTGGGCAGCGAATAAATACTTTAAGGTGGAACGGGCCGGAACCAGCGAACGCTCGCTTAGTGGTCCAACGCACTTAACGACTAAGCCACTGCACCCACCTTTTAGATACTTTAAAATGAAATAAAACAAAGATGATTTTTTTAAATTGACATGAAATTTACTTTATTCGAGAGATAATCTTCTGGCATTATAATTTAAATATGATTTCTGGCATATGACCGCCAAGGCTGGCTCGGACGTAGTATAATCTAGAGGACCAATTTTCGATAACTTTTTTCAACATTTGTGGCCGTAAATTGGAAATAACGTGGCGAATGTTGTTTTCCAAGTGGTTAATCGTTTCGGGCTTATCGGCGTAGACTAGCGACTTCACATATCCACACAGAAAATAGTCAAACGTGATCTTGCAGGCTAATTTTCGGGTCGGTAACGTTAAACTATGCGGTTATCAAATGTGGCACGAGCTGTGTGACATGTTGCGCCGTCTTGTTGAAACCACAGCTCAGGCGTGATCTATTAAAGAAAAGATCTTAACCCGTCGCTAAATAAATTAACGACGGAAAAAGGTTAATGCACTGTTTAAATAGCTGAAGGAAAGACCTCTTAAAACAAAGTCGTCGAATTCTGGACCGAAGGCTAAGGAATTGTCAAACAGCAGCGAGAAAAGAAAATTAGTATTCAAAAGTCGTCAAATACTCGACCACAGACTTACGCCCAGGTCAACAAAATGAAATAACGCCTGATTTGCGAAAAGCATCTGACAAAGGAGTTATCTACAAAAATAAGAGCATATAGCGCTTATCACGCATATCACCCTTGGAAAAGTGCAAGATGCGAAGCGTCTTTGCTTATAAAAGACAGCATAGAGCATTCACTAAGTACAAAAATTGAGCTAGATGCATATTATCATACGGTTATTATAATTACGGTTTGCGTGAAAAAGAAGCTTAAAACTTATGATATTGCGTCTATTTATATCCCTCCAAGGAAAAAGCTAGTGAAAAATGATTATTGAAGTATCTTTGACTCATTTGGTCATAATTTCGTTATAGGTGGCGATTTTAATGCAAAACATAAGTAGATATATAACATCACAAGGTAAATTTCTATACGAAGCAGGTATGGAATTCGGGGTAGACTTGTTCTCGACAGGTAAACCAACATATTGGCCGTCGGATTCCTCGAAAACTCCAGACCTTATAGATTGATATATCGCAAGGGGTGTATCTGACACCTCTGTTAAAGCTGGGGAAAGATTCGATCTATCCTCTGAAATTTTTAAACATTTTATTGAAGCGATTACATCCGATTATCGAAGAGCGCCGATTAATTCCTGACCACCAATTTGGGTCTACAATCGACCAGGTTTATCGAATAACCAATAAAATTGAAAAATCCCTTGAGGAGAAAAAAGGTATGTTCTAGCGCTTTTCTCGACGTCTCTCAGGCTTTTGATAACTTATGGCATACGGGATTGAAAAATAAGCAAAATAAGCCTTTCCCATATAACGGGTGATCCAAGTAGAGATACTTTTTTCAATAGCCTTTTTTGACAGATCACGTGTGAGTCGTGTCATGCTGTCATGCTATTTTTGTTTAGTATTGTTTGGCATTTCATAATGGAAAGACTTACGCGTGAAAAACGTTTACAATTTGTTTAACTTTATTACGAAAATTCACGTTCTGTGAGGAATGTGTTTCGTGCACTTCGCTCAACTTATGGTCAACATAATCGGCCTACTGAGCGTACTTTTCGCAACACCATCACCCATTTTGAGACCCAGCATTCATTATTGGATAATATTCGACCGAATAGACCACGTCCAGCACGCTGTGAAGAAAATATGGCTTCCGTAGCTGAGAGTGTACACGAAGACCGTAGAGAGTCGATTCGGCGCCGTTCGCAGCAACTCGGACTGACGTATGGAACGACTTGGCGCATTTTACGTCAAGATCTTAAATTGAAAGCGTACAAAATACAGCTTGTGCAACAACTGAAGCCGCTTGACCTTCCCAAGCGACATCGCTTCGCTCTATGGGCTCTTGAAAAGTTCCAAGAAGATCCGACGTTTTCGGGGCAAATTTTGTTTAGCGATGAGGCCCATTTCTGGCTCAATGGGTATGTAAACAAACAAAATTGCCGCATTTGGGACGAACAGCAACCTGAAGAGATTGAAGAACTGCCACTTCATCCAGAAAAAACAACGGTTTGGTGTGGTTTGTGGGCCGGTGGAATCATCGGTCCATATTTCTTTAAAAATTATGCCGGTGCGAACGTAACCGTCAATGGCGACCGTTATCGTGCCATGATAACCGACTATTTGATGCCTGAAATTGAAGCTCGTGATCTCGTGATCCACTTCCCACACATCGCATCAATCAATGGACTTATTGAGAGAACATTTCGGTGAGCACATAATTTCACGTTTTGGGCCGGTCGATTGGCCACCAAGATCGTGTGATATCACACCGTTAGACTTTTTCCTGTGGGGATATGTAAAGTCAAAAGCTTATGCCGACAAACCCGCTTCGATTCAGGCCTTGGAGGAAAACTTCACGCGTGTCATTCGCCAGTTACCAGTCGAAATGCTCGAACGAGTGATCGAAAATTGGACTCAACGGATGGACCATCTGCGACGTCGGAACGGCCAACATTTGATATTTTTGATCTTCAAAATATAAATGCCAAAGAATGTTCTTTCAAATGATAATAAACATTCTCCATTAAATTTGAATTTTCTGTGTTTTTTTCTTTAAAAAAGTAGGGAACCACGAAATGGATCACCCTTTAGTATAAAGTAATTTGAAGTGAGGTGTTTTTAGTGAATAAGAATCTCACACTATTATAAGCATTTGCGCTTACCCTAGGGAAAAAAATATATATAGTTGGAAGCATTGTTCAGGCGTCAGTCTATTCATGTTCAAGTGCCAAACCAAACTAAAATGTATAAGGAAAGGGTACAGTCCGCTTGTGCGAACAGTATGATACCCTATCCATATTCGTATATGCCCGATGGGAAAAAGCGTTAAGAACATGATGGCTAGTATTTTATTTCACTCTAAAAAATTATAAAAAAAGTGGGCGTGGCCAAAAACTTAATATAACTTAAAATATTGGCTAAGTATCGTGTTAAATATTTTGTTTCAGTTTCCATGAACATTTTCGAAGAAAACAATATTTTGGTAAGAAAACGCCCACAAAAAGTAGGTGTAGCAAAAAACTTTTTTGGCAAACTTATGAAGTAGTTCAGTGTCTACATATTTTGTAAGGGGCGAACAATTTATCTCTTCAACTACAATTTAAAACTTTTTTTTTCTAAATTGTGGGCGTGGCAGTGGATTTAAAAAATGTTAATACTTTACCATTTCGGTATATGTTCCAAATTTCAGCTTCCTAGCATAAATTTATAACTATATATACTTTTAGGGGTCTACAACAAATATTAAGGGGTGTTACATACTATTTGTCAAAATTAATATACCCTTGGATAAGATATAATAAATCCCTTGATAGCTGCCAAAATGGCCGCCAGGGAAAATAGTGTTGCCAACTTAAAGTTCTATACCTTTACAAAAAACTCCCGTTACTTGACCGTCCCAAATGGTCCAATAACGTCCCGGCACTGGATGGAAAATTGAGCAATTACCAAAGTATTACTGGGCTGCTTCTTTAAGGCTTATTAACGGTTATGATTTATTGGATTTAAGACATGATTTTATGATTTAAGACATTCCAAAAGTTTAAATAAACCTCACTACTAAAAAAAATCGTGCAGTTTTTCCAACAGTTTCCTATCTCAGGACCACAGCTTAATAACTAAAACACACAACCACAACATCAAAAGCCACATTTTGTTGCGATGCGACTACATATCAGTACTTCTTTTACGAAAACAAATGCAAAGTATGTACATAGGTATCTATAAATTCAAGATATCGTTTCATCCCTTGTAGGGTTGTTCGAAATTGATCATCCCCTTTCTTCAGGGTAAACCATTGCTTTGTGAAAGTATATGTAGAAGTGCAACTATGTACTATGTTGTAATATAACAAATTTTTCATCAATCTAAGATAATACTTCTTTTGCGGGTTGAATCATTTCCGAATTGTATATCGTGGAACAACCCTTTCGAGGTTCAAATGACTTTGAAATGTGTATGTGACAATCGAAAAGAAAAATGGTTTCGTAAAGGAAATCATTATTTTTCGTGACACAATCGTAATCCTCTTGGATGTAAGAACTGAAATAGAAATTAGATTTCAAGAAGAGCACGCAGAACCTAATGGTAGGTACCTATTTATTGTATGTTCATTTTTTAAAGCAATAAGTTATTATTTCTACGCTTTGATGAGATAATAAATAAACACTAAATGTCGTTTTGTTCCAGTTTTTATGCTCCTTAGAGTTTTTTTTTGGATTCTATATCGAGATCTATGTAAATATTGAGAACGTTTTACTTTATTTATCATTAAATTTGATAATCATTTAACTTAGAACAGAACAGAGATGAATGGGGACCAATTTCAAGCAACATAATCTAGAGTTAAACCCATTGGGAGTTAAATGCCTTCTGTGACTGCACGCCCTGAAACATACATATGTCCATTTAAATTTAGTGCTTTAGTAATAATAATACCCTTACGATATTACATGTTTTTGTATGTAATGACCTAAAAGATAACATTATTAAATTTTTATTCGAACATTATAACCGAGTTATTGTGTTTAGCCGTTTCAAAGTTTACACCTAAAAATTGCAAATAAAAAATGTCAACCTGGCGAAAAAATAATGCAAAATTGTGGATTTTGATTATAACACAATTTTTAAAAAAATGTATGCGTGTTCTTTTAACTTGCAGGTACAATTTTGATCAAACCGTTCCATGGATCAATTTAATAATTTGCATCGTGAACCATTATAATAAAAGAGCCTGGCTACACGTTCATGGGAATGAAAGTCCTTCCCATGAACGTCGTGGCTACACACACAAAAAAGTATTATAAGAATGAAAGCAGTTTGAATGACGACGAACGCTGAAATCTTAAACAAAACACAATTTTTCTTGGGAAATCGAATACTTTACTGCTTTCTAGTACCTACCTGAATTCGGTCTTCCCTTTTCTAACGCAAATTTCAAATGAGGATTTCTGTCAAAAGTAATATGGTTTGGAACCGAAACATTCATGCCCACACAGAGAGTACAACTTGAAATTGGATTTTCGGTGGACTTTCGCTTTCTTTCTGACTCACATAAAATCTACTGTCTCGTGCGATATGACGATCATTCCCAGGCACAAAGAAAATGAAAATTTTAATTTGTACTTAGTGCTATTTCTGATTATCGCGCAATAACAATTGCACACAAAAATAGTGTCCCAGAAGTTATCTAAACTAGAAATCGGGATCTTTAAAATTATTTTTATTTAATCCCGACGAGGCCAATTTCTTTATGAAAACCAACACAAAAAAAAACATAACAAAAGGCTACAGTCCGCTTGGGGCGAATAGTATGATACCCTATCCATATCCTTATATGCCGCAAAAAACAAAAGCATTAAGAAGGTGATGGATAGCATTTTATTTCATTCATTAAATTTACAAAAAAAAAATATTGTTTGAAAAAACGCCCCCAAAAAGTGGTCGTGGCCAACAACTTGGTATAGGCGATATATTGGAAAAAATATTGGCTAAATATCTTGTTAAACATTTTTTTACGCTTTCTATGAAAATGTTCGAAGAAAACAGCATTTTAGTGAAAAACGCCCACAAAAAGTAGGCGTGGCAAAAAACTTTATATGAAAACATATATTACAACACTCTATCTCTCCAACTTTAGCTTTAAAACTGTTTAAAAAAAATTTTACACTCTACCATTTCGGGACCCTAGGGAGTATACGTTCCAAATTTCAGCTTTCTACCTATAATTTAAAGGCCTATAAATTGGTGATGGACGGACGGACATTGCTAAATAGTCTTAGCTTTTGGTCCTGATCATGAATATATATTCTTTTGTGGGTCTATGACGAATATTAAGGGGTTTTACAAACTATGAGTCAAAATTAAAAAAACCCTTAGGATAGGGTATAAAAATTAAATGATTGAGTAGTATATTATCGAAACACCAACCGGCAGCAAATATGAAATGATTTAGTTAAGGGTATTTAAATTGAAACGTATTTAATTTAATTTGACTTTAATTGCTCCATCCATTCACTAAACCAATTATTAAAAGTCAATAATAGCGATTACGAAAAGTCTAAGATAAAAGTCCCTATACATCAAAGATATGTTAAGCTATTCCAATTTCATACAACTTCTGGTTAAAGAGTAATTACTAGAAACCAATGAACGTGATTCACTCTTTCCCATTAATGACGAAATTTGTCTTAATTGGATAGTATTCTGTGCAAAAACTTTACAAGTTAAAGGAGCATGACTGTCACTATTAGCATGGACAAATTGAAATCCAATTACTACGTGATTTTTTGTTTTTGTACCAGTCAGATGCAAACTTTTATTTTCTGTCTACATAAACCAATTATATCTAACACAATCTCAATTTGAATAAACCTATATATGTCAATATACCCACATTACGTATCATATATACCGAAAAATACGTTTATCCTTTCCCTTACATCCACTTCTAGCTGTATACAAAATCTTCACAACTATTAAACCAATTATTGCTTTTTTCCTGTACATTTAACAGAGTCACGTCAGAGTCTCGATTCCACACCTGTAAATACATAGAAAGCATGGGTTTAGAACATGAGGAATAGGTATCGTCTATGATCTATTTTTCTGATATGTATTTCGTATTGTATTGTAGTTATGAAGAGGTTTTTCGAAGACAAGAAGCATTTAGACCTAGTGATGCGGTCTACCATGTTAATTTGAAATGATGCGACGTATCTACATTTTGAACTTTTCTTTAATTCTGCTGGAACTGCAGCTTTAAAATGTTTTTTTCCATGTTGTGGAGATAGCAGTGGGCGTATTTAAAAAAATTAACGTTTTACCATTTCGGAACCCTAGGGAGTATATATTCCAAATATTAGCTTCTTAGGATAAATTTAAAGGCATACAAATTGCGTACGGACGGACATTGCTATGAGCTCCTCGCCAAAACATATGAGCAAAGCGCCAAACACGACATTAAAATTTTCTTGGGTGACTTTAACGCCAAAATTGGAAGAGAGGACATCATTGGTAGGAAAGTCGGAAGACACAGCCTACATGATACCACCTCCAGCAACGGACTCAGGTTCATCAATTTTGTAGCGAGAAAAAATATGGTGGTTAGCTAACGTCTTGACATCCATAAAGGCACATGGCGGTCACCAGATGGTCGAACATGCAATCAAATCGATCATGTCGCGATTGACGGAATACACGCCTCTAGTATTCTGAGTGAGTCTGGACGACTTCAATCGGAAGAGACACAGCCTATGCAAACCGCGTTCATCTTGAGCTTGTGAGAAATCCCTCGACTGTTGATATGAACCCGAAAGAGCAATGCTCATCTCACAACCACTTTCGCGAAACCCCTGGTTCGAATCCGTATGTGCTCAAGCAAACAAAGCTAATACAGAAGCATACAGGTCATGACTCCATAAGGAAGATAGAAGGATGAGAAACACATACTCACATGCCCATGTCCAGCTTAATTCCATCAATTTTAGACTTAAAACAGTTTTTTCTTAATTGTGGGCGTTGCAGTGGGCGTATTTTTACACTCTACCCCTTCGGGACCCCAGAGGGTATATGTTTCAGCTTCCTAGCTTTAATTCAAAGGCCCAAAAAATTTGTGACAGACTAACGGACGGACGAACATTGTTAGTTGTTGATGCTGATCATAAATATTTATACTTTCTGGGGTCTACGACGAATATTAAGGGGTTTTACAAACTATGTGTTTAAAATAGACTTAACTACTGAAATGCCTTCTGCAATATCTTGAAGAGAAAGATTAAATACCCCTATACTCAATAAAATTAGTCTGACAGGGAACAGGCAAATTTAAGTTAAAGTTTGCCTTGTAAACGGATTCAAAATAATCAGCAAATAAATTGTATGAATTGGCTAATTCAGTAGACGTTTGGGTATTTTTGGAAAGCATTACACTTGGATGTTTGTCAAACGTTCGCAAGAGGTTGGGTATGGAATAAAAACATTCAAGTGGCACGGGTCGGATTTAATCCGTAGACCCTTCGCCTAGTAGTCCAACGCACTTGATAACTAAGCCACCGCACCCAAATAATAAACCTGCCAACAAATCTGCAAATATTTTAGAAAAATTATTGAAACATACCTAGGCACGCACTGTAGTTGCATAATGTATAAAGAAGTTTTATGGGACTCATAACAACGAAGTCTTTTACTTTGCAAAACGTAGGTACAAGTGCTTCCTCTTGAATTGAATAAATTTACGAAATCTCATTTAAATATTTCCATAGCTCTAGTTTTTTTTTGGAAATTTTTTTCAGAATTAAAATTTTTAATTAATTTTCTTTTCCAAATATTATGCGCTAAAGCGCTTTGGCTGTGTAAAGCACGGTTGACAACACAGAAATGATTTTAATGAAATTTATCGCTTGGCATCACATACAATTTGTAAAATTCAATCACTCGTCCGCACTTATCTGATGGATTACACGATGTAAATAGGTTTGAGAATAAAGATTAAAATACGTTTATTTTAAATTGATCATTTCTAAGAGACGGATTTAGGATATTGACGTATTTTAACCTAAATCAATACGCGACCAATGAGTAATTCATGCGATTTTAAACATATCAAAATAAAAAAAAATATTTGAAATGTTTTGAACTGTCCTTTAAGTGACGTATTTTTTACAGATTTAATAAATTAACCCTCTACTGCATGAAGAGATTGTAGATTTCATTTTGTCGTACATCGCGAAATATAAAGCAAATAAGCAATGTTAAATTTTGGCGACCTATATATGGTCTTGTATGAGGGTGATTGTTAAAGGGAAACATTTTAAAAAAATTGGGAGTGCGGAGTTATATTTTATTGGAATAGATATATATATATATACTTAATGGTTATAGTATAATTTTTGTGCATCCACTAGATGGCGCTGCGGCATATCAACTTCTATACTGTTTGAAACCGTAATATTTTACAATATTTCGGAAATCAAGACTTTAATTCTACGGGAGCAATAAGCATTCCATGATTATTTTCCAAAATTTTCATTTTTGTAATAAAAATAAAATATTTATTTTACTTAACGGGCTTAACGGATCCGTGGAGAGTCTCTGCCTGAGTCACATAAGCCTTCCATCATCTACGGTCCCGGAGACGCAGCTTCCAGTTATCCAGCAGCACTCCGGCTCTCGCGATGGCATGGTCTTTAAAAGCGAGGTTCGGTATTCCTTATCGTCACGAACCTGGGCCTAAGATTCGAAGATTCTTCTAGAGCACCAAGTCCATTCGCTCGATGTGGCCGAGCCAATAAAGTCGACGTGTTTGGCTTTTTACATCTTAGTACAGCTCATAGCAGTTAACACGGTGGTAAGTAAAATCCTTTACCATCTCGAAGATTCTGCTTTCATATGTTTTGTTCTAGCCGGTGGACACACGTTTGCTTGTTTCCTGAAAGCATGTTTTTGGTTTTATCCTCGTTAACTGCAAGACCGTACGGATCTGTTGAAAATAGTGTCTTCCGTATTTACACTTGCATTTCACGCTATCTGTTCCAGAATAACATTAAAAAAGTAACACGAAAGCGCCTCTGCTTGCCGTAACCCGGTGACGATGAATGCTATATCATATGCGGCTTCAGTTGATGAAAAGATGGTATGTCTCGACTTGAAATTGGTTGGTCTTTTCCAAGATTTGTCTAAGTGTGAAAATTTGGTCTATTGTCGATTTGCGGGCATATGGAGCTGCTGGTCATGGGGCATGGTTTCTTCCATCAAGCAGACATCAGTGCCAGCTAAGATCAAACAAATAAATATGAAAAGTTATGTTCACATGTCGAGAAAGGGCTGTTCTAGACAACGCACATACAATTTGTCAACTACGAAAAAACAAAACAACAAAGTTACAGTTAGTAAGTCTGTTTTTTTAAAAATTATTATATCTGACGATTTTTGCGGATTTTTGTATCTGAGGCATAGGCAAATGTAGTGGCAAATCTCGCGGTTACACTGGTGTACCCTTCCCAGTGACTTCTCAGTATCAGGTAGCCTCGAAAGACTTTCTGGAGCCATGGGACAGTCCTTTCACTGCTGCTTTGTAGCATGGTAGGTGTGGTTCCAACCGGTCCTAGAAATACAATTTTTTTCAAAAACAAATCTTGGTGTCTGTATGACAGACCATATGCGCGAGTAGGTATGGAGTTTTAGAGGAGTAATCCTGCCTTCGGGATAGCTACCATCGATAATGGCTAGCGTGAGGTCCTCGCAGCTCTTTGGCTTAGCCTTCTTTACATAGTGCTTTATTACCTTGTCGGTTGAGTCGATTCGTTTGTGAGACAGTCGCCTTCGAATCGATTGGTTAGCACTGTGCTCCTTTGGAATGGTGACCGGCTTCCGTGGTGAGGTGCCTAGAGATGGTATCCTTCAGGTAGCTAACTGCCTATACACTGTTGACTATCAGTGCGATCTTACATGAAAGTTGGGCCCCCAAACTCCGCGCCCCTGCTGCTTTCGTGAGTGGATTTTCACTTTTATGCGTTTCACCTGGAGTTTTTACATTTCTGGGTAGGTTTCTTTTTTTGGGAGGTTGGGGCCATTGAGTAATTGCTTTGTAAAGCCTCCGCATCAGGCGGCTTTTAGGGTAATACAAAGGTAATACAAAATTGTATATAGTCTGATAAAGGATTGTCAAAAATGCAGAATATTCCGTTTTACTAAAATTGATGATACATTATACAAATTTCCGCATAGCAGTGTAAGGTCAGTCTGCGGCTTGTGTCCCCATAATATCAAATCAAACATACGTATAGATCTAGGCATAACCAAAACTACTCAGGTGAGCATGTCTATCTGCATTCAGAGAACTTTCAAAGTTTATAGTGGTGGGTACCGATTTTCTTCAATCCTTTTAGGCCACATCTTTTCGTACATACAAGAAAACGTACATATGTATAGTTACATTTTATCCCAGATGTGTACATCACAGGGAGACTATTAAGAACTATAAACTTTAGCTCCCATAAGTGTGTAGGTGTGCTATAAATGCTTCCTGACGATGCCATTTCCACAAATCTTCTTTCCTAAAACAAATTACATACAAACGAGCGTTGGTGCAACATCAGGTGCAACCGTCACTTCCATTAATTAGAAAGCCAACAAGGATGTAAGTTTCCCTCGAGGCTTCAATCCCATCCACTTATTGTCGTACATTACATCTATCCAGTTCCAGTGTGCTTCTACGAGAAACTACAATTTCTGTTACTGTACAACACATACTATACACATCCTTCTTGTATGTTCAATCAAGCGTCGTTTAAGTGCACGGTTGAATTTGTTCTAGTTAAATATTCACAAGTAGACTACTTGCGACAATATGGCGAGAGACAAAAAGTTACAAGTTACCCGACTACATGCCATGTCGAATTTATTGCATTTTTCCACCCCACTCTCGCATCTGATTTGATTTGAGAATTGTGGGAGACAAACTACTGCGGACGTAAATGGAAAAGTCTGAATTTAGAGTGATTGTGGTAACTGGTAAGTCTTTTAGAGCGATGCCATTGAATGAATGATATTTCAATGATGATTATTGCTATTCGAGTCTAGACAGTATTCCAAGACCGTGTAGAATTTTCCTTTTTGGTATGGGAATTTTAATAGCAAAAAATAGTATTGTTGAAAATATGTGAACTTGTATGTACCGAGATAATATGATGAAAACTGAACCGCTTGTGGACGGACAGAACGACGATTATAATAGAAGTTTGCTATAATCGCAATATCATATTTCATTGACAGTTTGACTTCAAAATTTCAACACGATTGCAAACTTTTTCTTTTATATACTTACAAATATGTATAACTAAACACAGGGAAAGGATACATACCATCTCCATAAGCCCCAAAAAAAGCTTTGAGAATATGATGGATTGAATTTCATTTCATTCTATGAAATTATAAAAAAAAACTTTATAAAAAACGCCCCCAAAAAGTGAGGCGTGGCATAAAACTTTATATGGCAAACTTATGATGGAGTGTCTAAATATTTTCTTCATGTTCAAACCATCATCTAATGAACTGCAGCCTTTAAAAGGTTTTTTTAAATTGTGGACGTGGCAGTGGGCGTATGAACATTTTTTAACACTTTACCATTTCGGGATCCTATGGTCCCAAATTTCAGCTTCCTAGTTAAAGGTCACCAAAGTTGACGGATGGACGGACATTGCTAATAGCCTTTGGTTTTGATCTTGTTCATAAATATATATACTTTTAGGGGTCGACGAATGTTAGGGGGTGTTACATACTATGTGTCTAAATTAATATGCCCTTAGGATAGGGTATAATAATTTATTCTTAATAGTAAAATATTCGGATAATGTTTTTTTTTAATATCTATTAAATTAAACTTATTTGGCACAAAATGTGTGCGTTTCAATTGGTCTTTGACGTACATATATTCGTCTTTCTCACTTTATAAAGCGCGATTTTAAATAGCAAAATGAAACATAATGTAGATATGTATTAAAATTAAAAATGTTCTATAATGACTTTTCCCGTTTCTAAGATGTATGCGTTAATATTCAGTACTATTATTTGACTTTATTGGAAAAACTGAGGATTAGACCAAACATACGAAAACCCTATTTTTACATCGTAAGAGCCGTTTTC
This sequence comes from Ferdinandea cuprea, assembly GCA_963576555.1. NCBI lineage: Eukaryota > Metazoa > Arthropoda > Insecta > Diptera > Syrphidae > Ferdinandea > Ferdinandea cuprea. The sequence goes on from OY754960.1 coordinate 73,839,813, forward strand.
TGAAAACAGAAAATTTATTTTGAAAGCAACGCTGTTCGAAGTTTCTTAGTAAAATCAAAGTATACAATATTTAACTTTTCGCTATAAATGTAGACTTGTGAAGATTCTATTTCTTCTCTTCTGTATAATATGCATTCATTTATGGGTTTTGAATATATTGTGATTACTAACTTGAAACATAATAGACTAATTTGGTATAGAATTTGCAATCGGAATAGCTTTTGAAGGAATGTCTATAAACTGATTGATTAGGTAAGAGTAACATAAATCCTTAGACATCACATCACACTTACACAATATTTTGTTCAATGCAACATTTAAATTGTGTTTTAATGCGGTTAATATCAAGAAACTGATCTTCCGTCCATATAAGGTTTGTTTCAGAAGAAAATATTTCGTGGCTGATAACTGCGCCTGTTATTAAAATTTAAACTTAATAGCCTTTGCGGGCCTTCTGCGCTAAACTTAATTAATAAATGTTGTCTTTCGACTTTACCGAACTTACGTTTAGTATTTAAAATTAAATAATAATATCACTTACAACTAACCTAAGAAAATGTATTATTTTAAACTTAGTAACCGAACTATGAAACTCTATCTATATCCCAATATGCCCCAAAGAAAAAAGCGCTAAGAATATGATGGATGGGATTTTAGTTTTTTTTTTAAAATGCCACAAAAAATTGGCGTGGCCGAAAACTTGTTTTACATTTTTTTTTTTCGTTTTCTATAGAAATTTATGATGAAAACAACATATTTTTAAAAACAGACCCACAGAAAGTAGGCGTGTCAAAAAATTTAAAATCGGAACGTTGTCAAGGTGTTCACTCTATATTATATATATTGATGGGCGTTTTAAAAAAACTATTACCACTTAACCATTTCGGGACCCTAGGGAGTTTATGCTACAAATTTAAGCTTCTTAACTTAAATTTCACGGTCTCAAAAGTTGATATGGACGAAAATGGTTAAATCGTCTTACATTTTGATCCTGAAATATCAAATCTCAAATATATTTATGATCAGTATAAAAACCTAAGACTATTTAGCAATGTCCGTCCGTCTGTCAGTACGCAATTTGTAGGCATTTTAATAGAAACCGTAAAAATCTTGTTTAATTCGCCGATTGCCATGCCCATAACTTAGAAAAAACCGCTTTGAAGATAAACTTATAGAGATAAGTTTCATAAGTTGGTCATATGAGATTTTTTGCCATGCCTAGATAAAAAATGTATAACAAGATATTTTTTTCTAATACATAACCCATACAAAGTTTATGGAGACAAACACTTTTCGAGGGTTTTTTTTTTAATATTGATGTTTTTTTTTAATAATAAATAAAATGTAATCCACCATATTGTTCTTAACAGCATTTTATTGGAGGCATATAGAGATATGGGCAGAGTATCTTACTGTTCACCCCAAGCGGACTGTAGTCTTTTCTTATGTTTTTTAACTCCCTAATTTAAGGGACGATTTACGTAACTTCAAAAGTATTTATTTAGATAGATTCGTACAATACAAACTTTTATAGATATGAATTTTTGAATGAATTTGCTCAATAAGATGTATCCGCATCTTATTGTCGGTATAAGCGGTCCGCTGGGATGTTTCCTGCAAAACGTTATTAAATAATTTAAATTAAAACTGCTTGATATACATTAGCCTAGTTGTAATATGAATATTTATTTGATGGGAGGTGTTTTTTAGTGAGTAAAAACTTCACACTATAATCATGCTCCTGCGGCATATATACTTCATTGTTTCATACCATGGGTAAAATAGTTCATAAATCAAGGAAAAATGCTCAATTTGAAATACTAACACTATTGTATGGAGTTGTGTTCAGAACCCTTGGAATCATCAATGTTGAAAATTAATTCACAATCCATTAACTAAATTGAATTCGCAGCAGGTCTTATTCTTTTAAATGCTGTTGATGTGTTAAAGAATTAAATGTATACAGGTGCATACACATTTAAGTGTACATATAACATGTTTTACATTCTTTAATTTTATTATAATTAATGACAGTACAATAGTTTCGAGGGTAGGTGGAAAATCTTCAATGAGACACTATGAGGCCGCAGGGGCATGTGAAGTTCTTACTCACTAAAAAACACCTCCCATCAAAAAATATTCATATTACAACTAGGCTAATGTATATCAAGCAGTTTTAATTTAAATTATTTAATAACATCTATTCATCTTATTGAGCAAATTCAAAAGGTTTTATTCTTTGTAGTCGGCGCACAATATTTCTCTTAAAATTTGTAACATAACGACACTGCAATGGCCAAGAACGCGAGTGTTTCGCTTACGTGCGAAATTTCGTATTTCGTTTTTCACCGTAGTAATAGCTAGATCTCTGTGAATATCAGCGTTTCTGATGTACCACGGAGCATTAACGATTTGTCTAAGAACTTTATTTTAAATATTTTGTAAATTTGTAACATTACATCTTCGACATTATTGATAGAAGCGTTATTGGTCGACAAGACTTTTTGTTATTTGTAGGTTTTCCAGGCTTAGGAACCATTATAACCTCGGCTATCTTTCATTGTCGGGAAGTGTACAACAGCCTAACGAAGCATTTATGAGATAAACAAACTTAATTAGTGCTTTTCTGGGCATCTTTTTAAGAATCTGACCCGTAATTAGATCATATCCAGGAGACTTGTTTAGTTGGAGTTTTCGTATTTATGACAAAATTCGACCAGCGATACATTTCTTATCTGAAAATTGTCAGATATCGTGGTTGAACCAACATCTTCAACCAAGATGCAACCGCAAATATATCTCCTTTCGCCCATTTGCCATTGTTTTTCCTGATATGTGGAACTTGCAACTTTGTTTTTATTTGTTCTACATATATGGGGAAATAATTGATTAAATTTTACTCTTTTCAGTCCCGAGCTAAAAAAAATTAGCCTAAAATTTTAGAATTTGCGTTACGACAATGGTACCGAGAAAAATAAATTAAGAGTATCATATATAGGGACAGAAGAACATAAAGCAACATTGAATGTTAAATGTGTCTTATATATCCGAATTGTGAATACAAGTTGTATTGAGATTTATTTATTAGGTATACAAATGAAAGTTATTTTTTGTAATTGCCCGACTTTCGGAAGAGCGTAGATAAAATAACAGTTATAGAAATTACTAAGCTGTCACATCTATAGATATCCATAAAAATGTGGTTAATGTGAAAAGAGTTATGTGGCCCAATCCCAAACATGGACATGTTTTATTGCATTCCGGATGATTACGGAATACAGTTGGAGATAAAAATACTGGGCCGTTCTAAATGGGGCAATGGTGTTCCGGCAATGGATCCGAGAAGTTTGATGTGGTACAAGGACGAATCAAAAATGGAATCTGGAGTTGGAGCAGGTGTCTTTGGACCCAACACCAAAGTTTCGATACCAGTGGTAACGTGTCCCAAGGATCACGGTATTACGTGAGGAAACCCATGCTATTGAGTTCTGCGCAGATTTAATATCCTAAGGAGGAATTAAAGGCCCCCGATTACATACTTTTCAGATAGTCAAACAGCACTAAAAGTACTGAAATCTCAAAAAATTAATTCTGTGACAATATATAGCTGCCATGATGCCTTGGAAAACAAAGCCAAGAATATGGCCACCAAAGTATTGCAGATATCTGCAGACGAGGTAGAGCGGGATCAGAATCTGCGATCCTAAAACCAGATACTTATTGCAGAGTCCGCTAGGCTGCTGCTTTTATACTAACCACTGGGAAAGTATTCCGGGCTACCTAAGAGGTTAACTAATTGTATAAGGAAGTACAGTTATTAAGTATGGAGAACATTAGGGAGCTTGTGAGTTTTCTCAGGAGTTCTTAAAAAAAACCGAATTCAACCAAAAGAAAGGAAATTCTTTTATATATAAAAATACATTCGTACATATATAATTATAAAAGTAACTATTTTGAGGTGTAAATAATTTACCTATTACCAAATAAAGCAAACTAAATAATGTAATAAAACTTAAATGTAACAGAAATAAAAAGATATAAATTTCCCCTAGACGGGGCAATAGCAATGTACTTTGCGGAAGTATTTCAATGAATTCGTGTGGCAATTGAACTTAATCGCTAAGACGTGGCTGAATTAAAAAGGTTTGACAATATACAAATTAGTGATAACGAAAAGACAAATAAAAAAAAATTACAAAACAAGATCCAAGCGGCAAAAATTAAAATCATTTCGCAATATATACTTGATATACTGTGAGCGTCAAAAGTGAGTAAAATTTTGTCCTAAAATTTGGATGGTGGATTTTTATAAAACCTATTTCTAAAAATGAGAAAATTAGCTTTTATTTGTTTATAAGACTGTAAAAAGATGGGGAAAAAATGTCCTTGTAAGGTTTGGGAATACATCGTATCTTATGCGTCACTTAAGGAATTCTTAAATTATAAAAATTTAATACAAAATAAGATACATTTAATATTTTGTTTGTCCAATTGATCTGTGTGGCATAGATTCCACAAGCTTCTTTGTCATATTGGAGAGATCTTGCCCCATTCATTAACTAATTCTTGCTTTATCATTTCTTTATTAGTGATCTTTCATTGTCGGATTTGACGATCCAAGTGATCCCATAAGTGCTTAATAGGATTAAGGTCTGGTTATTGTGAAGGGTGATTAAGCAGAATCGAACAATTCCTTAACAAGGTTAAATTTATGCTTAGGGTCATCGACAGCCGAACCTAATTTTTTTTTATAATGTTTAAATAACTTTGTTTATTTATTGCCATCATTGAAAGCAATGCTGCCCGACCACCCACAAAATATTTTTCTTTTTGTTCTAATTACCGCACTGCTATCACTTGTTAATGCTTCGGGGTTGTGTTCTACTGTGAGCAAGTGAGAGCTTGAATGCTTTTTATATTTGTCCAAGACAAATTGTAGTTGTACACCTAACTGTTTTATACCGAATGAATTAAACATACTTTTGACGCAAACAAAAACCTTGTAAGGAATTTTTTTTATTAATCTTTTTACGGCATTTTATAATGGAATAAAAGTCCTCCAAATCGGAGGAAAGAATTAGGAAAAATTATTGTATTTACTTACTTTTGATGCTCATTTCAATTTCCCACGACAACTAAAATGCTTCTTAAAGAAATGAAGACAAGAAATGAGACAAACAAAAACCACACCCAAAATTGAAAATATTGAAAATACTGAAAATATAAAGACAACAACAACTAAAAGGAATACACCGTCTAAAAAATCTTTAAAGGAGATTGCAAAATCCTGTTTTTTATAATGTACGCGCACTAAAGGGATTTGGATATACTCGGTCATTAGGAAAGTGAAGGATTAGGGCAAGGAGATACCGATGCACGTTGGTCTTAAATGTCTGTAAGCTATAATGTGTAGGATAAACAGAGCGGTGTAGAGCATTCCACATTCGTATTGTACGGTTTAGAAACGAATTCTTGTATTTCACTGACCGTCCGAATATAGGCTTATGGGTGAACTGATGTGCATTCATAGCATGACGAGTATTGCGGTTGAACCGTTGTAGAGGTGGAATGCAACTGGCTATATTGTTTTAGCACTTGTGGTGGCAGAAGACATTGCGACGATGACTTAAGTGACAGATCGCCTAAGTGACAGTAGAAAACATTGTGTTTTGAAAGCATTAACTTCGACCCTATTGGTTTTACCCTACTTTAGAATGCTGTCAGGGTCAGAATTTAATGAGCTTAACATACGTTGGCGTTCCAGTTCTACGTCCGAAGATGAGGGATGTGAATCCCAGAACGAATATGCGAAGCTAGGGTACTGGCATAAGCGAAGGAATGGATGGGATTAGAAGTGACAGACAGGATATCATTGATGAAAATGAGAAAGAGATTCGGAGACAAAACGGAGCCTCGAGGGACACCAGCATTTTATTGGTGAGTTGCATACTTGAAACCATCCAAAACAACTTGTATTGAACGGTCCGGTCCGAAAGGCAATTTCGAATCCATTGAAGAAGGGTATCATCGATCCCAAATGCACGCATTTTCGACAAGGGAGCGTGATGCCAAACTCTGTCAAATTCCTTTGAAATATCAAGCGCAACGATCTTACTTTCACCACCGTGGTGAATAGAATATTCCACTTTTCCGTTAGATATGGATTTGACCTGTTGCTGCGAAAACCGTATTGCCGGTCGTTAATAAGTTTTCGGGATTCAAGATATTTCATAAGCTGATGATTTATCAGCGTTTCTATGACCTTGGAAAGACGGGACGTAAGTTCAATTGGTCGGTAGGAGGAGGGGGAGAAACATTCGCCTTTTTTTGGGACGGGCTGGACAAATGCTGTTTTCCACCTTCTCGGAAAGAGCGGTGAATAATAGGACAAATAGAAAAGCTTATGCAGTGGTTTTGCCAGCGTGGAGAACACCTCTTCATAACGATAGGGAAATATCATCTTGACCAGCGGATATATGTATGTTACGATCTTGCCACTGTAAGAGTGCGGACGTGGATTTGCCCATTGAATATTCTACGCGCTCGAGTACAGGGGGAGTCAAAGCACAATATGGGAGCGTTGAGCTAGCCGCAAAATGAGCAGCAAGCAGATTGGATTTGTCTGAAGAGCTGAGACAGCTGGGATGTCAATGCAAATGAGTGTCGGGTTAGATGACGAGGCTGAATTTTTAATATTCTTGACAAACGACCGAAAGCCTTTACTACAGGTGAGACTTTGTAGTATTTTTTGACTCAACTTTTGGTCGTAGGAGAATTTGACAGTCATTTCTGGCTCGTTTGAACTTTTTTCGGTTTTCCTCAGTTGGGTTGGCCTTAAATGACCGAAAACTTTCCTCTTTAGCCCTGATAGCGTATTTTGACAGCTTTTGTCCGGTATTCGTGTCGGCTCATTCACGAGCTGGGTCAAATTTTTGACCTCAGCAAAGATCTCGACATACCTTCCTTCGTGTGTTGTCTGTTCAGAATGTCGAAGCCAACTTGAATTGTGTATATTGAAATTACCCGCAATGACGAGTTGTGTACGGTGATAATGGGTTACAATACTGGTGATGGAATCAGACAGTGCATCAAACTCATTACTAATATATCACTACGTATATAAACGGCGATATCACGATGGGAAAAGAATAGTGGCACCAAGTTATACCCAGGTTTATTGAGATTCGCGGGAGCGTACAATTAAAAAAATTCGCCGAAGTCAACTCTAAGATTCCTAAACGTAACAAAGACCAAACACAAAAAACTCAACTCCGACGCTGGCTAAGCTAGGCCTTACCGTCAGCTTTTCAAAACAAATCAGTGCAAAAGTTATGCCCGTGCAATGAATTGCTTTGGTCTACCAACAAAATCTACACATCGCGACCCGCTATTTGCTAAATGATACCCTACTCAACCATAGCAAGTGCACGCAAAAACATACGACACTTGCTATAGCCAAGCAAGGCATCGGCAAACGAATGGAAGTCGGACAAGAGGGACTGCCCTAACACAATGCACACATTTTTTCATTTTTTTTGCTATTAGCGCGCGCGCGATTAGGGTTTTTTATAAACTAGCCGCGAACCCATTACAAAGAAAAACATAATAAAAGGCTACAGTCCGCTTGGGGCAGATAATATGAAACCCTACCCATATCCCTCTATGACCGAACGAAAAAAAAATTCAGAAGGTGATGGATATCATTTTATATCATTCTATAAAATGTGCCCCAAAGAAAAAAAGTAAAAGAAAGAAGATTATGAATATCATTTAGTTTCATTTGATGAAATTTATAAAAAAAAATATTTTTTGAAAAAACGCCCCCAAAAAACTCTATATGGGCGATATATTGGACAACTTTTTTTTCGCTTTCTATGAAAATTTTTCTATAAAACAGCATTTTAGTAAAAAAATCCCACAATAAGGTAGGAGTGGCAAAAAACTTTGTATGACAAACTTATAAAGGAGGGAAGTGCCTATATATATTGTCAAGGTTGTAACACTCTTTGTTTCTAACCTTAGCTTTAAAACGTTTTTTTTTCTAAATTGTGGGCGTACTCCAAAAATGTTTACACTAAACCATTTCGGAGCCCTAGGGAATATGTGGTCCAAATTTCAGCTTAATTTTGAAGGCCTAAAAATTTCGTACGGACGGACGTACGGACATTGCTAAATAGCCTTACGATTTGGCCCTGATCATAAATCTATATACTTTTATGGGTCTACGACGAATATTAAGAGGTGGTACAAACTATGTATCAACATAAATATACACTTAGGATAGGGTATAAAAAATATTTTTTTGAATAAACGCCCCCAAAACAAGTGGTCAGAGTCGACGTTTGACCCTCGTTTTGTGTGCACGTTTAGGATGCTAGGTGCCTTTGATCGATTAGCACTTGGTCGATTTGGTTGGCGGTTAGACCATCTGGAGAGCGCCAGGTTGTTTTGTGGATCATTAGCCTAGGAAACCCAGTGATACTTATCACCGTATTACGAGGTGTCACAAAGTCGATTAGTCGGAAGCCGTTGCCTTTTGTCGTATTGTGGAGGCTGTGCTTCCCAACTTATCCACCAAAGATGTTTTCCTTACCGATTTAAGCGTTAAAGTCCCCATAACGTTTCACGTAGTATTCCGGAGAGGCTCCATAAGCACCATCGAAGAGGTCATAAAACTCCTCCTTAATTGGTTCTTTAGCTTCATCGGTATGGGCACATATTATGCTGATGTTGTAAAATGTGCCTTGGATACGGATTACAGGCGCGATATATTAAACAAGTAACCATTTTCTTGTTACCAATTGGAATTAAAAAGAATGACAAACCCAAAAGAGGTACAAACAAATCAATTGAACAACAGCTAAATTTAAGGGAAACGTCTAAGCTGCCAAGTGAAAGACATTTAAAAGAAAAGTCATCGACTTCAGTACCGAAGGCTAAGGAAATGTCCAAACCGCGGCGAAAAAGATAATTAATAGTAAAGTGTTATCTAAACCTCGGCCACAGACATGCGCTGAAGCGGCATTTTAAGCAAATAAGCAAATCGATACAGCAGCTGACCCAGTCGAAGAAGTCTTTTCTGCAATTCTTGCTAGGCTGGAAGAACAAAGTCGTATTAATAAACGTATATTTGAAAAGTTTGACGAGCGTGACCATAAGTTTAGGGGCTCACTTCATCGCATATAGATATGAATATGAATATTAACGAAAAAACCAAAATAAAAATAATTGCGTGGAATGCGAATGGCCTTCTATAAAGATTGACGAACTTAAAGGTTTTACTCGTACAAATGTAATCGACATACGCCTGCTTTCTGAAACGCATCTAACGAAGGAATCAAGTGAAAAAATCAAAGGATATAGTGCCTATCATGCACATCACCCTTCGGAAAGGGCTAGAGCCGAAGCGTCTTTGTTTATAAAAGACAGCATTGAGCATTCAATAAGCACAAAAATCGAGCAAGTTAATATTCAAATGATTAAGGTTCGTGTTAAAGGTAATAGACAAACTCATGATATTGCATCTATATATGTATATACCTCCAAGGGAAAAGATAGAAAAAATTGATTTAACGAGTATTTTTAACTCACTCATACTGACCTTTGTTGTCGGTGGTGATTTTAATGCAAAACACACCTTCTGGGGTTCACGATGCATTTCACCTAATGGAAAATTTTTGTATGAATCCGGTATGCAATTTGGAGCCGACTTTTACTCGTCAGGCAAACCGACGTATTGGCCTACGGAGAAAGCTTTGTTAAATTAGAGAATGTTTCGATCTGTCTTCTGATCACTTGCCTGTCATTTTGACAATAAGGAGCTGCCTATTGAAAAAGGATGGCCCACCCAGACTTACTAGCGTATCAACTTGGTGGGACCCTTTAGAAAAGACTGCGAAAATAAAATCGATCTTAAAGTGTCTCTTCAAACGCCATTTGAACTTGAAGTGGAAGTCGATCAATTTGTCAGAGTCATACAAAGTTCACCCTAATAACCAGATATGTTTTGGGTCACTTTGTGGGCAGGACATAAGGAGGAGGACATATAATGTGCATAAGCAGGCTTTTGAATATATTTGATTGTCATTGCATTGTTGGATTTTTATTGAAATATACAACTTGTGATTTTCGTGTCCATCACATTTATATATGAAAAAAATATGGCTGACGAAAACCGAGAACGGAATGTTCGACTAAGTTTCCCTCCATTTTTCTTTTGAATTTTTGCACGTTTTTGTGCAATTTTGTGAAGAAAACTGTTGTGGATCAAGTGGTTCGTACATATTCATGCAAACAACAAACTAACCGTTGACCAGTAGCTTAATTTTCAAATTTGAACATTTCCGCACTAAATGCCTATATATTGTGGACCGATATACATCCAAATTGGAATAACGATAAATTGTATAAACGTCGTCTATTCTTGCAAGAGTTAGGTGAGAACTTAGTTCGGGCATATATTTTGCGACGAAAATGCCTTCCGAGAACTGAAGCTTTTGCTACCATAGTTCGCAATATCAAAAATCAAGAATCAACATTATCGTCAGCACCACCACCTGCAAGCGATCGCAAACGCTGCAAGTTTTGTCCTCCACACGATGAAAAGAAAACATTTACTTCATGCTGTGTCTGCAGTAAGGCAGTATGTCCAACACATCATCATACCACAGTTATTACCACTACGTACTGTGAACAACATATTTTATACCTATTTAATTTGCATGCATGTATTTTATTTCGTGTCATTCCATACAATTTTTTTCTTTTTTTTATCAAATCTATTGAAAAATAAACCTGGGTCATATTGCGACCCGAAACATACCACGTGCATTTTTTTCTAACAGAACAGAAGGGTTAAGCCCATTGGTCAACAGCTAATCGAAGATATGATCTTAGCGGGGATACCTCACAATTTTAAAATTAAAAGGGTATCACTGGCTGAACTGTTCTATGAAATTCAAAAAATTGAACTCAACAGAGCTCCTGAATACGATTTAATTACGGGACAGACCCTAAAAGAGTTGCCTAAGAAAGCATATTATTACGTTTGTTTATCTCATAAATGCTTCGCTGAGGTTATAGGTCCAAAAGCCGGGAAAATCCCCATATGACAAGAAATCGTATAGACCAATATCTCTTTTACCAATTATTTCAAAAGTATTTGAAAAAAAATTTAATAAACCGGTTTCATCCGGTTATCTAAGAGCGCTGTTTAATTCCTAATCACCAATTCGGGTTCAGAATTCAACACTCTACAATCGACCAGGTTTATCGAATAACCAACGAAACTGAAAAAGCCCTTGAGGAGAAGAAAATATGTTCTAGCGTTTTTCTCAACGCCTCCCAAGCTATTGAAAAAGTATGGCATACGGGATTGAAACATATGCTAAAATAAGCTTTTCCCATACATATATATGATGTGATAATAAGATCTTATACTCGAGATATTCCGCAGGAAGAAGGCCCAACTGTAGGAACGTTTGCAGACGATGACGCTATATTGGCCGCAAGTAATGCGGTTGAAACAACAATAATTAAGCTTCAACGGGCTATCAATAACGTTTTTGAGGGGACAAAGACTTGGTGTATTGTCCTTAATGAAACAAAATCTACGCTAGTTAATTTTACTTACAGAAATGTAACTACGCTACCCATTTTCATAGACGTCGTACACATTCCCTACGCAAATAAAGCTTAATATTTGGGAATGGCATTAGATGCGAAACTAAAATGGAAATCGCACGTAAAAAAGAAAAGGGGAAAAGCTGTATAAAGTATAGCAGGTGCCTCCGATGGGAAGCTGCCTGGTAAACGCGAATATAAATTATTAAATCTTAACTACTAGATAGGGAATTACCTAGTTGTAATTAGTATAAAGTAATTTGAAGGGAGGTGCATTTAGTGAGTAAGAATCTCACACTATTATGAGCACGTGCGGTCGGTCCTCATAGTGTCTTATGGATGATTTTCCGCCCACCCTCGGGGAAAAAAATAAATTGTCACCCAATTCATTTGCTAGTTTTCTCATTACAAACACCTTAAACTAGTACTATGTAGTGTCCTTCGTCTTCAAATTCATTCAATTCCTTAGCATTACGTGTTGCTTGCTCTACTATGTATTATTTATCTTCTTCTAAAACGTTGTAAAACCTTTCCAATTCTTCCGTTATTTTCGATTTTGCCAGGCTTTTGTCTCTAAATTTACCAAACATAATCTCCATCAGAACCAGCAGACTTGTTGTGTTTTTAATAGCTATAGCAACTTCCTTTAAACTGGGAGATGGAATTTCTTCTACATTGACTGAACGCGGGTTCTCTTCTTGCCCTACCACTATCTCAACATTATGCCAATCAAACAGCTGCTGGCAATGCTGATTAAACACATCTACAATTCCCTGTGCTTCGGTGGCTAGGTTTCCTTTCAAAGAGCCTGCGTTCCGGGCTTGAAGCCAGCCGCCAGTTGCTTGGCTTTCTTGTAGAACATCCGGATGTTGTTTCGATCGCTGGACTCTTCGATTTCCTTGAGCTGGGGGACTGCGTATGCCCGTTTCTTTCTACGCAGGGTTCTCTTCTCGTCCCTTCTCCTGGCTCTATACTCTTCTCACGCCGCTCTTGTTTTGCGCCGCAACGCCTGTATATGTGCACGTTCTGTCACCATTTTTTGATAGACGCTCTCATCATCACACTACGGGCTCTTTTTCTCTGATGGCCTACGGTGGTCTCAGCTACTTCCTTGATGATGTTGCAATACTGGTTCCATATGGTGTTTGTGTTTGTGGATGGTGAGTAAACAGCGGAGAGTTACTCACTCAAGCTCTCTCTGTAGACTCGGCGATTCGCAACTTCTTTTCATTGGACAGTCGAGCTCTGAATCTAGCCAATAAGAAAAAGTGGTCAAAGTCGACGTTTGCCCCTCGGTTTGTGCGCACATTGAGGATGTTTGACGTGTGCCTTGCATCGATAAGCACGTGGTCGATTTGGTTGGTGGTTCGATCATCTGCACAGCGCCAGGTTGCTTTGTGGATCCTTAGCCTTGGAAACCTAATGCTACTTATCACCGTATTACGATCTGCCGCAAATTCGATTAATCGGAAGCCGTTGTCTGTTGTCGTTTCGTGGAGGCTGCGCTTTCCAACTAATCCGCCAAAGATGTTTTCCTTCCCGATTTTATTGTTAACGATCTTCAGCTTCATCGGTAGAGGCGTGGGCACATATTATCTGATACTGTAAAATGTGCCTTGGATGCGGATTACAGCTAGGAGATCGCTCATTGGTCTAAAATCAATGACTTTTGATCCAAGCCGATTTCCCACGACGAATCCGCACCCTAATACGTGCAACCTTTTGTGGCAACTATAATAAACGTCGCATGTTTTTCTTTTGTGCATACCTGAACCTATCCAACGTATCTTCTGGACCGCGGTAATATCTGCCTTATACCGCTCGAGGACAGATTCCAGTTTTTGTGCAGCACCCGGGGTGTACAACGTACGTACGTTCCAGGTGCATACTCTTAAATCATAAGCTTTTGACGTTCCGGGTCGTGATCTTAAAGAAGGGGATCCGTATCCAAGACCGGTGTCTATCTCATAACATGGTTTTTTTTTACGTGGTAGGGAATTTCCCCCCAAGGTACAACCCCCAACCTGGAGGGCCAGATACAAAAATAAACTTTGGATGGTTGCCAGTACTCTACTACGGGAATGCGAGCGTTGCCGTTGGCGCATTAAGGGCTCATCCGCCACCATCTCTTTTACAATATCCTGACTAGTAGCTGAAAATCCTCAATGACCTTAGCTCCAAATATGTCGAAGTAGCTCATATATGGTATATTCCATAATGACCGTTGACGTCACCGTTGATCCAATCTAGTGAATTAATCCGCCGTACGTCTCTCTCTCTCTCTGAGGTGCATATATAGCCTTCTGAGGCTCATTCAGTCAGTCATCATACCCATTGTAATTATAGTGTTGGAATTTTTCTTTCTCTTCAACACTCGCGCTTATAAGTTTAGCAAGTCAAGTTCGGTTGAACCAGACCAGTATCCGGTGGTTCCCACGGGGAGGGAAAATACGCACAATTGATGTGTAGAAATAGTTACATCACTGGGTATATCCAAAATTATACCGATCAGTCGCTACCCTATTCTACAAAACCCAACACCCAATTTTCTTATTCGTTAAAATTACTGGACCAAATTCCATCATCTCTTATAGTAAGCGTGGTGATCTTAAAGCAAAAGTATCCTCTATGAGCACATAACTGGGATGATGGAAATGCTAACCGAACATACTGCGTAGGCATACATGAAAGGGATAAAAACAAGGACGATGAATATAATCGTGATAGTAATTTTTAGCTAGACTGTGTTGATGATAAGCTAAGTCGGGCCGAGGTATGTGATTTGTGGTCCCATGATTGAGCTAAGCCAATCGTGTCATTCGTGATAGCTGATTGACGACGGTCTACAATTCAAACCTACATCTACAAGCAAACCTTAATATTAGGTTAGATTAAGTAAGAATCAGTTAGAGTAAGTTAGGCTAATATTCACATAATTCTATATTGTTGAACATTTTTCCTTAATGCGGCTTGAGATATCATCTAAACAAAATGAATATGTGCCCGAAAACAGAATAAACTACATTCATATATTTAGATAAACATGAAGTTTCTGAATGCTTCCTTTGTGAATGCCCGTCTCTTCATTGGTTAAGATAACCGACTCCGTTCAACTAAAGACGTGGTGGCTTTCAACGAATAAATGTGTAAGCCAACTCAAAGTGTATATTTTATCTAGCCGTAGGTCATTAAAAAAACCACCTAAAAACGGAAAGTACAAACAGTACCCTCCTAAGTAGGGAACAAACAATTTAAACACACAGCAAACCATATTTTGTGTAACAAAGCGGGAGTTAATATCACAACAAATGTTTGCTCAGATTTATCTCAGACACCATTACATTAGTTTAGTAAATTATTCATGCAAATGTCTTGAGGGTAGCAGAACGAAATGCTTGCCTATGTTGTGTGAAAGTTGAAACGTATCCATATGAGTGTTCTTCACATTGTGATTCCTTGTACCATTTATTTCCATACTGCCTGCCATCATCTTGTTGTCTTGCAAGTACGACATTCAAATAAAGGAATGTGTTCATGACAAGTAGGTTGAATTTCCATTTCTAAAGCGAAGTTGTAGGTAAAAAGGGTTGTTGTGGTTTCTTTAAGGGAATGGTTAGTGCATTTTAGTAAAGTTTTTACAGCGATGACTTGGATGTAACAACTATTTACTGCGGACTATTTTGTTTGGCTAATTGGTCTGTTTGACAACTGATGTCTGTTCGTCCGTCAGTAATTTTAAGGCCTTGCTGTTTGTACAAGTGTTTTTTTTTTGTTTACACATGATTATTTTGCATTGTTTGTAACACCCCTTAACATTCCTTGAACACCCCTAAAAGTATACATATTTATGATCAAGACCAAAACCTAAGACTATTTAACAATGTCTGTCCATCCGTCCGTATCAAATTGTAAGGCCTTTATATTTATGCTAGGCAGCTTCATAGTTTTATATAAATAATATATAAAATAAAGATATAGCAATATAGTCTAAACTTAAAAGCATAGATAATAAATGTTAACAATTAGAAATAAAAACAATAATTCCTTTACAATTACCAAAAAAAAAGTAACACTCAATTAAATAACATTATCATTAGATTTAATAGTTTAACAAAAACATTGGTCTTGTAAACCAAAAATAAGAATAATTTATTTTTGATTTTATTTCTTAGCCAAAGAAAAAAAATTTAATGAATTATGGACAAGTTGGGCGAATTTGAGTTGCATTTGCTCCTGTTTTGGAGAATATTTATGTATTAATGGCTCCACTGCTTCAGCAATTGGTCACGCATGTGTTGAATTTGATAATAATGCGTGAGCCTGTTAAAACTGGTGTGCATGTGTGGCTGTGGAATGGACTTCCAACTAAGAAATGTGCTGGTTTTAGAACCTCCATATCCTTAGGATCGTTAGATAATTGAGATAGCGGTCTGGAGTTCATTGCGGCTTCAATTTGGCATAGAAGTGTTGTCATTTCATCGTATGTGAAGGCTCGGTTTCCTATGCTGGCAAGCGTTTTTTTCATGATCCGCTTGGCTACCTTTACCGGTGCTTCCCAAAAGCCCCAAACATGGGGAGCCCTTGGTGGAACGAAGTGATATTAGATTCCTGTCTGTTGGCAAAATTCCTGCACTTCTTCCGAATGGATAGCGGTTGTCGTTTGATGCATAATGTCGTTTGGTTACCTGAGTGAAGTGAAATGAAGTGACTGATGCAATCAATCCCCAAACTTCTTGTCTTGAGTGGAGTCAACTGAGATGAACGATAAAATCAATTTCAGTCCACACCTACAAATACATAAATATTCCTTTCAAATATCATATTTATAAACATTAATATCGCGGCCTTAAGTACACCAAGAACCTCTGATTGGAAGACACTGCTGTTCAACCCTGTCTCAGTTTATATAAATCTGTAAATATCGAAAGTTCACATGAATTTAGGCGAAATTTCATGATTCCATTTTCGCATATTAGGATACACAATTGAGTGTGATGTCCCAAAATTTTATTTTGAAAAAATTGCATTCGACCTTCTTTGATTTCCAACATGGAGATCTTTTAAAATAGAATGTTGTCAATATTCATTTCTTGTGGAGCGGCCAACACTGGCACTTATTTGTAGATAAGTTTTTGACTTTAATTTAAAAGTTCAAAGTATAAAAATATGCATATAAAATGTTATAGCAAGGGAACTTAAAACTTGGCGTTAATTTTTTAGTAGATATTAATACTTTTCATTTTCTAGGTAAACAAATCACGAAGAAAGGTTTGCAGTCCATTTGATACGAACTTAAGCGAAAGTGTAATTCAAACCTTACCTTACTTAAGAGACCTGCGATCCAGTATTTAAGGGCAAACGTCATCAGTGGAATTTAAAAATTAAAACCATTCATCTTTTTTAACTCTCTCGTGTACATACTAAAGAGAAAGTTATTGCGATCGTGCGGAAATTTCGAACTCAAACTGAGTTGAGGTTGATATAACGACTATAGAGAAATCCAAAAAAGTGGGTCCGCCAGTGCCGTCCGTTGTCTGTCCGGGCGCCGTATGGCGAATCGGTTCGACGTATTTGCTTCAAAGTGCGTGTAGAAGGTTTTTGGGGTTAAATCTCGGGGCATCTTTTTATTTTTTGCTTTATCGTTGTATATAACGGTACCTGTCATACAATTTTTTTTGGAAAAGCACTTATCACTATTTTTCCCAAAGATGGTTTCGACGATTTCGGTATTTTTTTGTACTATGGATTCTTTGGGTGGGGCAAAAAATACTGCTTATTCAGTTTTTTGCCAAAAAAACGAATAACGGTAATTTATAAAACCGCTTATATCTCAAAAACTAATTAAGGTAATTTTAAAAACAAATACTATTTTTTATGATTTTATCCGCATAATTAGATTTTTGAAATAATTTTTTTAATTGTTAAAAATGTTCAACGTGCGAAATTGCATCAAAATCGTACATGCCGTTTTTGAGAAACTCTAATTTTTAAATCCTAAAAATTGATTAAATTAAATTTGGTATGTTATCGAATATTTTCCTTTTGTTTGAAGCGATTCGAAAATGCATTTCATGTACCGAGAAAGTTTCGTATGACGCAGTCGTGCACTTTATTTATGTTCCAGCCATGCGAACATCATTTTTAATATGATGATTTTTATTAATGTAGATGGGTCTGCATCAGAAGACCAGGAGCCGGGAATGTTTAGAAATTCGGAAACATTGCCGTTTTTTTCATTGAGATTATAAATCAAATCAGATAAAATGGTTTTTTGTCGGACTATTGCATATTTGTGTTTATTATGTAGCAAAATTTGAATAAAACCTAATTATTCCATATCCTAAGATTTTTAAAATACCCTTAATATTCG
Source organism: Ferdinandea cuprea (assembly GCA_963576555.1). Taxonomy (NCBI): domain Eukaryota; kingdom Metazoa; phylum Arthropoda; class Insecta; order Diptera; family Syrphidae; genus Ferdinandea; species Ferdinandea cuprea. The sequence continues at coordinate 73,857,805 of OY754960.1, forward strand.
TCGTATACTGTCATGTATATTTATGGTCAGCATCAAAAGCTAAGACGATTTGTCATTGTTCGTCCGTAACCAGTTTTAAAATTTGGAACCGAAGTGATAGGGTGTAAGAATTTGTTAATATACGTAGGCTTCTTCACAAATTTGTCATTTGCTTGCCACGCCCATCTCTTGTGGGCGTTGAGTTGTTTTCCTTGAAAATTTCCTTAAGATATAAAACAAATAAAGCAAGATATTTATAATATTAACCAACTCACATTGTTATCATGCGTTTTGTCAAAAATTCTGGTAGATGACCCTAAGTTACAGCATTTTAGCGGATAAGACGAAAAAAGAATTGGGACACAAGAGAAAGGGCATCGCAAGAAAGAATTACGGAATCATTAAAAAGCTAGTGGCATAAGGTGCGCTGCTTTCAAAAATGAAAGATCGACGTACTATAAACTCATTATGAAGAGATAAATCCATGGATAATTAGAAGCTTGGGCGAAGCTAATTACAAGCCGACACGTACTGTTTCTCGGGACGTTTCGGCTTTAAAAATGAAGCAGTCACCAGAATGTCCTGAAAACAAAAATCTCGAGTACATTCACATAAAACAAACACACATAAAAAGGCCGTGAAAGAGACAGAAACCCTCCCCTGAGTACTATCGTATAACTTATTAAAAATCGTCTTAACAGATATCCTCCCTTTGCTTTCTAAAAAAAGGAGCAATTTTGATATATTTTAACTTAACAGTGATGCAACATTAATATAAAATCTTTTGTTAATACTTAGTACTTAGTACTCTCAGTCAAAGAACCTACAAAAACAATTGATTCGGTGATTGTTACACCAATATAAGTAACATTTTTTTTGTTTGGGAGCAAAACATTTTGCTACATTAAAGAACAAAATGACCACCTTGCGACCAAATTTCTGTTTGTCTCATTTGTAAAATTAGTACCGAAGGTCGGTTTAAAATAATCTGTTTTGCATTGTGTTTGCTTTGCAAACCTTGCATTAACGGATGGTTCATTATTTAAAACATTTTTACTTAACCTAGAGTTGAGAGTATAAGTAGACGGATAATAAGGATGGGTAAAAAATATATGGACAAATAGAGAAAGACACATATCCAAAAAAAAACATCTGTAAGTATTTTTTTTTTTCTTTAACTAAATTACTAACTCTTTTTTTGAAGGAGAACACTAAGTAATTGATAAAATATATGTATACGCCAATTGACTAGTTTTTCAACATTAATTTATTTCAGCTTCCGGCTTAAAACCTGAGGGCCACATTTGGTGAATAAGCATTCCAAGATACATACATACATATAATAGTATGAAAAATATGTAGGTAGATGCCTTCGATATGTATGTTACAGAACATGAAGATAAGTGCCTATGCATCAAAGTGAATGTATGTTCATACATTCCGGATAACGATAGGGTATATAAATGCTCGCCTACGGAATTTCTTCCCCTTTTAAAAGTTATAATGTAAGTAAATTTATCTTTTCAGTTCTCTAGAATCATCCCGTATGAAGACTTCTCCTGTATTGTTACAGAAATTTGTTCACCCTACATATGTATATATGAATCAATAATATTTGCTATGTTGTTACAACTCACAAGTTTACATCACATGTCATATTCGCATGATTTAAACTTGTTTAAAAGTCTTGAGTCTTGCAATATCATTTATAATATCCATTGGTCTAATAAGCAACAACTTTTTCGATTTAAGTGAGTGAATGTCGAAATCTATTTTACTAAAAAATAAGAATAAACGTCCTAAAATTGCTTGCAACTCAAACTTCTGGTGTGAAAATTAATGTAAAAAGTTTGTAGATAAAACTTTAACCTCCTTCAGCTCAGGTGCGAAATTCCAGCAGATGGAAATACAACTTTTTCCAAATGTACATTCTTTTAGTTTTCTTGAAATAAAAATGTATTTGAAAGTTTTTACATAAATTTATTCACTGCGAACATTTCTTGAATGATGACTAAACTTTTCTCCTATTTTGAATTTTGTACATGTTATGTTGTAATAAAACCATTCTTAAAGTAATCTTAGGCACCAATTATTGTTACATAAGTATAGCTGTGGGTAACTAATCAAAAATACGTTGTTATCTAGCAACTACGTAATATCTTTAGATGTAAGGCAACACGAGCATCAAAGATTCAGAAAAATGTCTTATACTCGTTGGTTACCAACGATATAAACTTTCATCTCAACCCAAGTTAAGTATACATATGTATATTCGATTTCGGAGTATAACTACTGTAAAAACATAGCTATAAGAAAGGCTGAAAGTCTGAAGATATAGCACTTCGAATAGTTTTACCTCACAATCAGAAATTTTCCCTTTAAACGTCTATTACTTGGGTTTTGGCGAAAGTAAACCCCTCCATTATACCATTTTTACACAAATTTCAAAAAGGACTGGAACATTTCTCTAAATTTATTGGAGACTGTTCCACTTAAACCTAGTATATGATTTTAGTATATAATTATTATGCTATATTGGAAATGGTATTGGTATCTTCTAATGGCGCGTTCAAAAGTTTCTTAAATGAGCAGACAACTGTACGATGCTAAATCCAAAAATGGAAGACCAACAAAAGAATTACATAGTAAAAGGACGGCTACAGTTTTTATTATAGGAATTGAAAAATATGATACAAAAAATTAAAGTTGTGTCATCAACAGAGAAACTTATCAAAAAATGCTTTGAAGTAGTATGATATTATTTGGACTGTAACGAAACACAACCACCAAACTAAGTAATTGTGCAATATGTATATACTCATTTTGCAGGAGATGGATAGATCCTTACCTTCATACTATGTTAGAAACGAAACAAGAAAACCCAAGATGGTGGTCCTTCAACATTGAGAAGTATTTCGTAATACATGGCAGTGCGGCTCCTTTTTATGACTGCTATGCTTGCTGCAACGATCTCAATTCAAAGTTCTTGAAATGGAAATTCCCCGAGCAGCCAAGCGCACTACACAAAAGAACTCATTTGCGTCAAGGTGCTCTTTCACTAGGTTTTCGTTTTCAGAATTCATTACAACTATTTGGAGCGATTCAGGGAGCTTTACCACTCAATGCTAGTTTCAGTGCAGTGTTATTAAAAAAAAAACAAGTCCGTAAAGAGATAGCAAAATACATATATTTGCAAAACATACCTACTATGTATTCGTTGTATATGCACAAAAGGCTATGTGTAGTGTCTACATTTATATTAATGTTCATAAAATAAATGACTGTACATTTCTAACTATTTTTTTTAATTTAGAAGTTCTTGGTAATTTGATTGTTTCCTTTGAAATATTAAAAGGCATACGAGATATTTTTTTATTTTCATTTTAATTTATTTATTTCATCAAAGTTGAAAAAGTTATTAGGTGCATGTCTCTCCAGTTTAACTATTAGTAAGCTGAATCAGGGTTAGAGCTTCTAACGAAGTTATCCTTGATAACAGTTGAAGTACTCTGACTTGCCTAATAGAGATCGACATAAATCGTTCTCCGCCGCCTTCTCATACGGAGTACACTGAAAATAAAATTGTGAGTAATATTGACAAAACGATTAGTTGTATATCAACAAAAAAATTTAGTTGATATGACAAAAAATTGTTATATTGACAAACAAATTTAAGGATTTATCAACATTTTTGTTGATTAAACACAATACTTTGGCAGGATTAACAAAATTAATTTTTGTAGAATCAATAAAATTATATTAAACTAAACTGCCTTGTCGTCTCGAACCTGGGAAATGAGATTCGAATATTCTGTTGGTATTCTCCATTTGCTCTATATGGCCGAGCCAATGTAGTCGATGTGTTTTGGCTCTCTGAATTCATCCACATCTTGGTAGAGCTCGTAGAGTTCGCCCTCATCGCACAGAGAGCCATATCTTTTTCAAGGAATTTTTCTCTTAAAAGAGTTTAGTATCTGCTTTCCTTTCCTGCTTATCGTCTAGCACTCAGTACCATAGAGCAGAACCAATAGGATCAGTGCTTTATAGAGCTTAAACTTCGTCCTTCAAGTTAGGAGGTTTGAACCCATTTGTTTTCCCAAACCTAAGTAGCATCGGGCTTAAAGCCAGGTTGCTTTGTGGATCAGTAATCTTGGAAACCGAGTGCTGCTTATCACTGTATTATGAGCTGCTGTAAAGACTATTGATTTTGAGATCGTACTCCGAAGGCACCGTCCAGGGGGTCATAAAACATCTCCTTGATTGGGTCTTCAGCTTCATCGGTAAAAGCGTGAGCTCATCTAGCTCTTTTTTATTTAGCGATCTTCCATGACACATGATGAGAACTGTATGTGCTCATAATAATGTGGAATTCTCACTCACTAAAAACACCTCCCTTCAAAATCATTTTGCCGCGTTTGGCAGGCAGCCACCCTGCGGAAGTACCTCCTCATAACGCCAATTGCTCGCGGTTGCGCGTCATTGCGCTAGTTCAAATGGTTTTATCCATTGTAGTTGGCGCACTAGATTCGTTTCATTTAGAATTTGTAGCATAGCATTGTTGCCATGACCATGAAGCCGAGTCCGTTGCTTACGGGCGAATATTTTTATCTCGTCTTCGAAGGTAGCCATACCTAAGTCTCGCGTGGATATCACCGTTTCGGATATACCAAGGAGCGTTAACAAATCTTCTTAGTACTTTATTTTGAAAAGTTTTTAAGATTTGTATGTTACTTGTTTTGGTACAACCCCAAAGTTGTACACAATACATCCAAACCGGTTTTGGGACTTGCTTGTATAAAAGCAGCTTGTTTTGCATTCTGAGTTTGGCAAATCGACCAAGCAGCAAATGCATTTGATTATATTTAATAACGAGCTCTTCCCGCTTCTTCTTTACGTGCGATTTCGATTTAAGTTTCGCATCTTATGTCATTCCCAAATATTTAGCTTCATTTGCGTAAGGAATTTGTAAGGAGTCTATAAAAATGGGTATCGGATATACTCATATAAAAATAAAATTAATGTGCGTAGATGTTCTTTCGTTGAGGACAATACGCCAAGTTTTTGTCCACTCAAAAAAGATGTTGATAGCCCGTTGGAACTTGATCGTTGCTGATTCTACCGTATAACTTATGACCAGTATAGCTACATCATCTGCAAACGTAGCTACAGTTGTGCCTTCTTCCTGTGAAATATCTTCAGTGTACATTTTAATTCAGAACGATTCTTGTGGAACACCTGCCGCTATTTCTTTGAATTCAGGGTAAGCGTTTCCGTGCTTAACACGAAAGAGTCTGTCCGCTAGATACGAACTTAGTAGCTCATATAACTGCATTGGAAATGCTAATTTTAGTTTATGTTTAAATCCCGTATTCCAGTCTTTAGCCAAGGCTTGCGAGACGTTAAGAAAAACACTGGAACATATTTTTTTTCCTCTAGGGCTTTTTCTATTTCATTGGTTATTCGTAAACCTGGTCGATTGCAGAGTGTTGAAATTCTAAACCCGAATTGGTGGTCAGGTATTAAGCATTGGATGTAATCGCTTTAATAAAAATGTTTCAAATAATTTTTTCATAATTGGGAAAAACGATATTGGTCTATACGACTTTTTGTCACATGGAGGTTTTTCCCGGCTTTGGAACCATTTTGACCTCAGCTACTTTCCATTGCCTAAACGCAGCATTTATTAGATAGACGAACATGATTAGTGCTTTTTTAGGCAACTCTTTAAGGACATGCTCCGTAATCAAATCGTATCCAGGAGCTTTGTTCGTTTACAATTTTTGTATTTCATAACACAGCTCAGCTAGCGATTGACTTTTAATTTTAAAATTGTCAGGTATCCCATACAATATTTTTTGGTGAAAATCACTTATCACTAATTTTCTCGAAAACGATTCCAAGGATTTCGGTCTTCTCTTGTACTAAGGATACTTGGGATGAGGCCAAAAATACTGCGTACTCAGTTTTTGGAAAAAAAATCGGTCAACGGTAATTAATAAAACCGCCAATATCTCGAAAACTAACAAAGGAAACTTCAAAAAATTGTACTAATTTTTTTAAAGGTACCGTATTTAAGAAAATCAAATTTTTCGAAACCTGAAAAGTGATATAAATAAATTTGTCAACATTCATTTTCGATTAATTTTGCGATTCAAAAACGCATCTCATGTACAGAGAAAGTTTCGTATAACGCAGTCGTGCACTTTATTTTTTTTTTTGCTTTTATTTTTTGATAAGGTTAACTGCGTTGATAATTTTGAAGCCTGGTCGATTGCTTGTCTTGCAAAACGTCTACTTTGCAACACCATGAATGCAGGCCTCTCTCAATTACTATTCATTTCAGTGGTACACATCATTCATATGTGTACCACTGAATTTTCTCGAGATTTTGTTTTTGGAAGACTGCGAGGTAGCTTTCGGGATCGGTAACGTTTATTTACAAATATTATTATTCATAGATGCGTCTTTGAATGTAGCTTTTGAAATTTCCTCCAGAAAGCTATACATTTTTTATAATCCATGAATTTGATAACGTTTAGTGCAGGCGGAAGGTGTGCCTTATCACGAGGTGAATCCTCGTGCATTTCATTTTGTTTTCTTATAGTATTATTAAGCTATACATCTTCAACGATCTCGATTACGAGTGAGGAACCGACTTTCATTTTTAACTTTCTCGTAAACATTAATATACTAAAGAGAAAGTTATTGCGATCGTGCGGAAATTTCGAACTCAAACTGAGTATGAGGGATGATATTACGACTATAGAGAAGTCCAAAAAAGTGGGCCCACCAATGCCGTCCGTCTGTCTGTCTGTATAGGCACCGTGTGGTGAAACAGTTCGAAGGATGTGCTTCAAAGTTCGTAAATAAAGTTTTCGGGGTAATATGTCGGGGCTTTTTTTTATGCTTTGCTTTATTGTTTTAAATAACGGTGCCATCAAATTTTGTGAAATTTGGTGAAAATCATTTATCACTACTTATCTAAAAATGGTTCCAAGGATTTTTTTTTTGCACTAAGGATACTTGGGATAGGATCAAAAATGCTTCAAACTCAGATAGTGGGAAAAAATCAATTAACTGTAGTTGTACAAAACCGCCAATATCTCAAAAACTAACAAACCGAACTCTAACAAAATTTACTGGTTTTTTATAGTATTAATCCAAACAAATTTGCATTTTCGAAATAATTTTTTTTTTTAATTTTTTTTCTTATAACGATTTTTTTAAAGTTAAATTAAATTCTTTCTCAAAAACTGCTATAACGATTTTGATAATTTTTTGAATTGTGAACAATTATATTAAAAGTGTCAAATGTGCAAAATAACATTAAAATCGTAGGTGCCGTTTTTGAGAAAATCTAATTTTTCAAAACTTAAAAAGTGATTTAAATAAATTTGTCTCCATTCATTTTCGATTCATTTTGCGATTCAAAAACGCCTCTCATGTACCGAAAAAGTTTCGTCTGACGCAGTCGTGCACTTTATTTTGTTTGGTCGCCTCTCGCATTGTGATCTATTTCGCGCGCTAGCTCTTCTTTGCCTGTAAGGAAATCGCGACGAACTGGAGTAATTGACTTAACTTCAGACTCTTTTTTGAGCTGAGATACCCATAGCTCTTTGTTCTTGCATTGGAGCTGATTTCGATTTTTAGCTGTTGGTAGAGCTTTCCTCTTCGAAGCTTTTACATTTCTTTGAGTCTCGGGTTACGCGCGCAAGGCGCCGTTGGACTTCTTTAAGTGTTTGTTTTTGCCACAGATCCCGTTGGTGACAAAAAGGGTCAGTTAGTTGCAATAAATGGCCCTCCACAGAATCCGTAGAGCCTGGCTCCGAAGAGTGTGGATTTTCCAGTAAAACTGGGCTGCCACCTGGAGTATTGAATTGTTTAGTTTTGTTCATTGCATATTTTGTACGCGCTGCAACTCGCTATACAGACATACAGTATACAGACATGCCTATCTCGGGTATATTCCTATTAGGTGCACGAACACCCAATCAATCAAAATGTTCGGCTTTGAACCAATCAGGAATATTCCAAAATCAATGCGCAAGTGTGTTGAGAGTATCTAATGGCCGACAAAGGAATCGCGAACAAAAGACCAAGTGAATTAAAAAGACAAACTGTATAAGGATACGTTATAAATGGCAAATAAAAGCCGATAAATAAGTTGAGAATGTATATTTCTTTATAATGACAATTTGACTTTTATTTGTTTGTTTGGTCATTGTTTTGACATGTATCTAATGGTAGTCATATTCTCCAACATTTGGTGTGTAGTCACAGTTACATCACTGTACCCTATTTCTACAATAACCAACCAACTTTATGCGACAAATTTGTGACTCACTCTTTTCTTTGTAAAGGTTATAACCCTTTATATTTTTAAATTTCGCTTTAAAGCGGTTACTTTTAAATTCTGCGCGTGGCTAAATTGTTACAAAACGTTGCACTCCATCATTTCGATACACTAAGGAGTATATGTATATGAAATTTCAGCTTCATATCTTCAATTTACAGGCGTAAAAATGTATGGCGGACGTACGTACATTTACTAATATTCATAGTTTTCGGTGCTTATCATATACAGTATTGGCCAAAAGTTAAGCAGGAAATAATAAGTTTTTGTATTCAATATTTCTAATTATATAAGCATATGCACTTAAGGGTGTTTCTGCATACAGTATATAGTTTTTCCTGAAATTATGACGAAAACATGATGGTAGTGTAGGGGGTATATATTCACCCCAACTCAAGTTGCAGTCCTTCAAAGTAAAAATGAGGTATAACTATTCTTAATACTATAACTTTGGAGCTGCTATAGTTAAAAAAATAAGTTTGGGCAGTTTGGAGACTTAATTTAATAAGCAACAAATAAATATAAAGGTATGTACCGTATTTAAATTTATATACTCTTCTGATAGGATATACAAAAAAAAAATGATCTGCCGCTTACATTTTTGCCAATTGCGCACAATTACTACAAAGTTATTAGATAAGAACTAATATGCACTATGGGTGCAGTGACCCAGTGCTAAAGGGCATTGGACTCTAAGCGAGGCACTCCGTTTAAAATCCGAACCGTACCAACGTCTGACGTTGTAAGACCAAGAGTAATTACTGTCGTGAGGAGCTTCTCAAAAATAAATTGCCGTTCGGTATCGGTATTAAACTGTAGGTCCATTCGTGTCAAAATCTTAATCTCCGCACCCACAATGGTTGGAGAAGCTAGACTTTGGATCCTACATGGGCCGTTTACGCTTAATATTTATATTATTTTAATTAGATTGGAAAACAGCCAACATCTGAAAGTTAGTTTTTGAAAGATTGTACACAGCAAAACAGCACGCTTACATCTTTGATCCTTATCAATTGAAATATTTCCATAGAAAGGATTAACGCGTTGGCAGAATGACAAATATCAATGGAACATTTGTTAAAATATGTTAACTCTCACAAAATCGTCGAAATATTTAATATATTAGAACTTCTATCGGACAAAGTGAAGTTTATATACAATCTTAATAAATGACGATGTAAATATATCTATGTTAAGTTTTATTTTTGAATAATATGTATTTATTAAGAAGCGAAGATTCAGAAGAGTTTCACCTCAATTACTCAAGGCCTAACCGTTAACCCTTCTAAAACAACAACTGTCCCGTTCACCCGGAAAAGGAATTACATTCTTCCAAACATATGTCTGAACAACACGCCAATACCATGCTCAAAAGAAGTAAAATATCTCGGTATCACCCTTGATCAATAGCTTACTTCGAATGCTCATCTACAACAAACCCTAAATTACGTATATTTATTATACGCTAAACTGTTCGGTAACAAATTGGGTCTACGTCCATTACACATTAAACTTACCAAACCATAGTCCAGCCAATCACAACGTATTCAGTTCTAGTGTGATTAAAAAAGGTAAATCAAATATCTGCCCAGAAAGCACTTCAAAGGATACAAAGACTAGCATTCATAGGAATCAAGGGTACCTTGGGCTCCTGTCCTCCTACTGCTACAGAGGAACTTCTTAGTCTCCCACCATTACACGCACGAATTCAGAAGTGCGCTGCTTAATAAAACTTCAATTCGTGAAAAAATTCAAACAGGGTGATCTCACAGGACAGTTAAGTATCTTAAACTCCTTAGAAATTATATATAGCCCTTCGATTCAAGTCACGGGCTTCATGACCAGAAATTTAACATAACCATACCCGAACGTTCGGTGTGGAAAGCTGGAGGCCATAGGTAGGTCCCACTCAAGCTGGTTTACTAATAGTTCAAAAATTCCAACGGGTGTAGGAGCAAAAATCAGCGGACCCAACACACAACATCAATCTTCTAAGCATAAGTTTATGCCATCGAACTGTGTGCAAGAGAATGCAAATTAAAAAAAACTTAGTTGAAAGAAATTAAAAAAATATTTCTTTATCGAGGAGAAGCCTCTATTTATTTGCTCAAAGTAATTATAAAAACTGAATCTTAAATCTAACATGGATTTACTTATTACCTAGGTTCTCTTATCTCTACGTGCAAGAATGTGGGAATTTGGATTGGGAATGGGTGTCGTTTTCGGTTGCACAAGACGCTGGCTCAGCAACATGCATGTGGAGCATGGGTACTCATGTTGCTGTTATGTTGTTGTCAGGTGTGATGCGATGCTGCTTTATGATTTTGAATTTGTGTGGTGTTAACTCTTCCCTTCTAAGAATGAAACGTCCTCGTTTGACCTTAAATCAAATGAACGGTATTTGGCTTATTCGTGTAGGCTTATGTGTTGAAACTTTTCTTGAGCCTCGCTGATTTCTTGACAGGGAGTTGTTATAGGTCTATTTTCTTCCATCTCAATTTGGATTTCTGTATCAGGTCGGTGGTTTAAGTTGATATGAATTGGGCGCTTTTTCCATACTGTTTTTGCCATGAAGGCTAGTGTAACGGTTGCTATGGCTGTAATGAGTATAGTATTTATGGCTTTTATGGTGTTATGCGTTATTGCGTCTAGTGTTCTTATTTCTTCAGTGTTGCTGTTATGTAGTTCCTTTATCATTTCCAGTGATAGCATTTCTTCGGTGTCCTCCACTGTAGAGAATTGAGCGATTGCAGGTAATGGCTTTAATATGGATATTACGCTGTCAGATGAGTAGGTTTTATTTTCGATGGTAATTGTTGAGTTTTGAAATTTAACTATAAATGTGCCGATCAATGGTAATGAGTTGTTGTAATCGTTGTCTTGTCGCATTGTGCCGTTGAACCGATTGAGGAAGATAACTCCTGGGGAGATCTCGTCTACTGTGGGGATATGTTGATTGTTTATTCGTGTGCCATTAGCTTTAATGTTAAGGAGTAGGTTTGGAATACAGAATGTGCTACTAAGATCTAGTACATTACGATAAGGACATATTGACAAGTTATTATATGACTTACAATCTAATTTCAAACCAAAAATTTTCTTTTCACATTTCAAAATTTTTTCGCATTCGAATTTATTTATAAAATTAGCTTTCTTAACAGGTTTAAGTAAGAGTTTATTGCTAGTATTTGACTCTAAACTTGGTATACTTATAATATAAACTATTGAATTTCTGTCTGTGGCAACTTTTACTTCAGCGAAGTTTAGTGCTTCGTCAATATTGCCGTAAGGAATATTTTTTTTATTTATTATTTGTTCGGCTATATTGATTTCTTTAATTGACAATGTGTAGGAATTTATGATTCCTTTATTTGCCCAAAGTATGGCGTATTCTATGTTAACTAGTTCTTCCTTAAGTAATTTAATTTTGTGTTGAGTAACAGATATAATATTATTCATAAATAGGTCATTGTTTTTCATTTTCGTTATAACTTCATTTGTTTTTTTTTGTAATTTCATTGATATTATTAATTACATCTCTGTTAATAAGGACTTGTTTATTGTTATTTCTTATTACATTATTTATTTTATTTCTAATAATTCGGAAGTCGTCATGGTCAGGGTTTCCGGCTATCCACTTCCATGCGCTTCCAAGGAAATTGAGTGATCTTTTGTTCTTAGATTTAAGTCTATTAAGTATTTGTTCTATTTCCGAAATATCGTGAGAAAGGAAAGGATAGGAAGGGTGATTCTTCCTTATGCCGTGTTCTATTGTATATCGGATGTTGGTTATAATGCTTTCGCATGGTCCCAAATCTATGATATGGATAATTTTAAAACTGCTATTTTGGATCAACGCTGTCCCAGTTTCTAACGCCACAAGTTCACTGGATGAATAGTACAGAATCTGGATATCGGCGGCGAACAGAGGCAAGAACGACCTGTTGGGGAATTTAATGCTTTATAAGGCTTTTATGAATTTCTTTTCCTGACTTTGTTATAATAATGGTATTTCTGTATTCACCAACTATTTCCTTCCTGTATCTTGGGATAAGTTTATTGCCTATTCGTTTATTTATTTTCACATATATGACGTCTCCTACAGAATAGTTTTTCAGAGGTGATCTTTTTCTATTGTGATTGTTTAAATCTGCTGCCTGTTTATTTTTTATTTATCGATAGCGGTCAGAATTATTTTCCCGTCAGTAAAATAAATATCAATGTGCGCGATTTGGCCGGGGAATTGAGGAATAGGGGTTGGTTGAAATTCGGGTTTTTCGGGCGTGCGATTATACTTGTTCTCGATACAGACGCTACAATTCCTGGAGACTCTTTTAATTTTTGCAGTCATGCCTGGAAAATAATATGTTTTCAAAAATTGGGCTTTATTCTCTCTCTCGTTCCGATGCGCACGTTGATGAGTATCAATTATAATTCTATCCTGATCTGACTCATTAGTGACATCCTCTACTTGTATTTGGGTGAACCTTATTTTATAACTGCTAAAATGTAAAGGGTAAATTCTTTGAATCATTCCCATTATGGCTTCTTCGGTCTTAATACCATTGACTACTGATGGGTTTAAATGTTTGTTTAGTAGTTTTATGAGACTATCGTGGGTAAACGTTGGTTCTGAAATATAGAGGAGTTCGGATTGACTTTAATGAAAATTTGATTTTTAAATGCATTAATAGGGACCTCAACATTCGGAATAAGGTTTTCGAGTGAACTTTCGCCACTGTGCAGCGTTGACGTGAGTGAATTAATATTTGATAAATTTTGTGTTCGCGAGAGGGCATCGGCTACAACGTTAGTCTTGCCTGGTTTGTACAGTAATTCGTAATCGAATTCTTTCAGGAATGCCTTCCATCTCTTTAACTTATTATTGTGGTTTTTATTGCTAAGTGCAAAAGTTAAAGCTGATGATCGGTGATAATCTGTACTTTTGCTGATCCGTATGGTAGCTTCTAAGTGCATCCAATGCCCAAAATATTGCCAACATTTCCTTTTCATTTGTGGCGTACATTTCTTCGGCTTTACTGAGTGTCCTAGAAATGAAGGTGATAGGCCTGTCGTCTTGCAACAAAACGGCTCCTATCGCAAATTGAGATGCATCTGTTGTGAGTTGAAATACTTTTCCAAAATCAGGGTACATTAGTATTAAATCTGTTGAAGTTAAGGAATTTTTTAATTTTTGAAATGCTTCTAATGCTTCGCTGTTAAGGTGAATTTCTTTTTTACTTGATTGTACTTTGGACGTACGTCCATCTTCCCCTCTTAAATGAGCGGTCAGCGGTTTTGCCAACTTGGCATAGTCTCTTACAAAACGGCGGTAGTAGCCAGAGAGACGAAGGAAGGAACGTAAGTCCTTCAAAGTTTTTGGTGCGTGGAAGTTTGTTATTGCTTCGACTTTTAATGGGTTGGTACGAATTCCGTCTGGGGATACCATGAAGCCTAAAAATTCCACTTGCTTCTCAAAGAATCTACACTTGCCTCGCTCTATTAAGAGTGTGAAATATATTATGAATGTGTCTAACGTGGTCGTTTTCAGTTTGACCAAAGATAATTATATCGTCAATATAGACAAAACATATCTTTCGTATGTATTCACGTAGAATATCGTCGAGGGCCCGCTGAAAGAAGGATGGTGAATTTTTAAGGCCAAACGGGAGTCTTACAAACTCGTACTTTCCATTATTAATGGAAAAAAAAGCCGTTTTTTCTACGTCAGATTCCTTAAGGAGAATCTGGTGGAAACCACTTTTTTCCCCAGTTGGGAAAGAACCTCATTGATGTCCGGAATAGGATAGCGATCTGCGATTGTGACCAGATTCAATTTTCGGTAATCGAATACTACCCTGTATTGCTTGTTACCCTTAGAGTCGGGTTTTTAGGTACAACCCAAACAGGAGAGTTGTACGGAGATCTGGATGGTCTGATAATTCCGTCCTCGAGTAGTTGATGAATTTGACTCTCAACTTCTTCTTTTAGAGGCATGGGGTACGGGTAGTACCTTGTGTAGATGGGAGAATCCGTGGTTGTGCGCATTTCACCCACAACTGTTGTTGTGTAGGTCAATTTCTCGTCCGGCTTAGAGAATAACGATGCGCATTCTTTCACCAGTGAATCGATAGCATTCTTCTGGGAGTTGGACATATGGTCCGTTTGTATGTCTAAGTTATTTATTGCTTGAGAGGGTTTTTGTTTAAGTCTTATTTTCAGACCATTTTTAATTTCTATATAGTTTTGCTGAGTAAAAATTGTGGCAGAGAGTTCTTTGAGACTATCGTTGCCAAGTATGGCATCGAAAGATTTAAGTGATGTTAATAGATAGATTTTGATTTTAGTATCATCTAGACCGAAAAGGTTTGTTTCAACATAGTGGCTTATTTTGGTGCTGCCACCGACTGAGTTGGCATAAAAACAGTCTCTATTGGGAATGGGGTTAAAAAGTAAAGAGGGTTGAATATAATTGCGATTTGATCCTGTGTCTATGAGAATTTCCAAAATTTTTCCGCACTCTGTTTTTACTTCGATGTACGGTAGCGAAGAATTCGCTAACCTAAAAAATGGATGTCTGAAAAATCCACGACATCATTACTGTTTGCTTGAACCACACATTCCGATGGTTCGTCTGGTATATAATTTTCAAGTGTTTCGTCCAATTGACTATTTTCGTATTCCAATGCCTGATTATATTCGGAGAGTTCGTCTGTGTTGATATGAAAGTTATGTTGTCCTCTTCCTATATTTGGGTTTTGTTGGGGTCTTGATGGGAAAGATCTTGGTACGAAAGCTCCGGGTTGTGTTTTTATCTGAGAACTTTGTGGTTCATATTTTAATTGAGGTCTTGTAGCAAAAAAGTTTTGCGGTTTTGGTGTGAAATTGGGCCTAATGTTGGATTGGTTGTTAAATTGCGGAGTGTATAATTGATTATTAAATTGCGGAGTGTATGATTGATTATAAACGATTGGACGAGTTGGGAGACTGTGAGGCATTTTAGGAAAACTATTGTTTGGTTGAGTATGACGATTTTGTTGCATGTTGTATGAAGGGAATGGTCTAGTCGGCACTTGATACTGCATATTGGGCATGTGCCTTTGTGGATTGGGTGGAAGAGGAGTGTTTGGATACTTCTTTACCGCTCCCTGGCTATTATAAGCATGGTTATTCCTGAAATCTTGATTTTCAAGCCTTAAACATAAGTTCAAGGCATGGGGTAAATCCAATGGTTCTCGTATTCCCAGTAACCGTGGGAGGTCACCTTTTAGGCCTCGGATAAAGGTATCAAGATCCTTGTCCCTATATGTTTGGGTTAATAAACGCATGGAGTCTGGGCTTGCTTCCAAGCAAGAAATTTATTAAAAAACGAATCAGAACTTTTAACTGAAAATCGATTTTTTTCCTTCAATATCACGATTTTCTTTCAGGTTTGTTTTGTTTTTCATTGATCAGCTATCGAGACCAACATTTTAATTTTTTATAGATATTATTTTCTTAAATTAAAAATAAACATTTTTGGACCATAATTGTGTTCTTGACTTATAAGTAACTATTTTCTTTAATTTAAGGATGAAGGTTCTTATGTAAATAGTTAACTCTCTTAAATCTCTCTTAAAGAATACAAGTTGTGGAGCAGATTTCAACAAACATATACTTTTTAGATAAATTGTTGGAATTCACTAACGTTTTTCGCTCAGTGTAGATTTAAACCTAAAACGATTTTATGAGTTTAAAAAGGAAACGTACAGTACCCGCGCACTCCAAAGAGGTATGTAAGTACGTTAGTTTTTACTATATTATTAATTTATTTCACTCAGGGGATCAAGAAGCAGGCCCAGAACTTATTTTTCTATCACTAAGGCAATTTGCTGCCTCCCGATCTGTATTTAGAAATTCTTTATGCTTTTGTTATAATTTTGAGAAGTTCGTTTCATATTCAGGTAACCCATTGTTTTACCAGGCGCACTATAAAATCATTTCCGACAATTCGAGAAAGTAACTTGGAAATCACAGCCGACACAGTTTTGTATTGCCTCGAAACATTATCTGTGCAGTGCATGTAGGAAAGAACTCAAACATAGCACAACTCACAGTAGACTAATTCAATTTTAATGTACTTTTCGAATATAAACTATGCTCACAGTTATGGCTGCGAAAATGATGTCATCTGGAGAAAAGCTCGTCGTGTTCGCCCATCACCCAGTTCCAATACCAACTTTTTGTGTGCGAATGGGAGTTGGAAACGCTCGTTATACTCATTGTACATAAATTCTGGAATACTGTGGAGATTCCTTCATTTGCATAGCTATGCGTTCGTATTCCATCCGCTTGATGCAGGTAAGATAATATCTACATTTTGTAAAGTTTCATCGGTATATAGCAGAGCAGTTCTGTATTCATATTTGCATTTTCTGTACGTCCTTTATATTTTGGAAGATAAATCCCTGCATTTTACCATATCTACTACCATGTTTCAGACTACCATGCTTCAGACTTAAAGTTTATTCATTTTGTGCGATCCGTAGAGCAACTTCTTCTATACTTACATTGTTGTTTACGTCTGGCCGTCAGCTCAACAATTTAAATTTATTACCACGTGTCTTGTCACTTTATCAATATGTACGAATTTTGTATAAATGCGATTGTATTGTGGAGAGCTGATTTAAGCCAATCCAGCTCAGTTTGCGTACAGAAAGGGCAAATCAATGGCTGGTGCCCTCTATCCTCCATGGAAATAACCCTTTGTGCCTTCAAAAATACTGGTTATGCCTCGGATGGCGGTGTAGTCGATGATAGAGGTATCGAAGATTTGACCAACAGCTGGATTAGAACCATTGGCGAAAGTTAAATTTGTACTTCCTCATCTGGAGGGGTGTTAAGTTTGTAACGGCAATAAAAAGCTACTTTATCCACTTTTTTGGTCGCTAGACATCGACAATCTTCTAGTCAATCTATACGGACAAAAAATGGCGCCAATTTGAAATGAAAAATGTTCCTAAACAGAATGAAAAAATGGACATGCCCGCCCCTACGAAATTTCGCCCCAATGAAAAAATGGATACGAAAACCGAACACGAAAAAATTGTTGTTAATCTTTACTGCTTGGTGCACTCTAAAACTGTATGAATTTTAGCCAGGTGACCAGGACATCTGAAAAAACGTGAATTTATACAATCCCAGACATTATGATTAAGGAATACTCTCTTAGAAGACTGTTTAAGATTAAAATATTGCAAAATGCAACAGTAGTGTCCCGACAACAGCGTCCTGAAGTGAGGCTATTCAGAAATATAGGGAATAGGCTTGTTTTTGTGAGCTTTGCGTCAAGTAAATTCAAACTAGGTCATTAGACAGACACTAAAAGTAAATTAACAAACTAAAGTAATTTTCAATTCCTGACTGTTATTATATGCACGTACTAAAATATAACAAGATAGCATTATCAAAGCTTTATAATAGAATTAGGAAGAACAAAAGTTAAGTAATTGCTAATTCAATTTTGTTACACTACGTCTTAGATTTTACTTTACTGGGAAACTAATTCTTTCGAAAACATTTATTAGATAGGAAATATAAATGTTTAATGCAAGAAGATATTAAAATAGTATGTATTTATAATGTATATGCAACCGGCGATTCAGTTTTGTTTGCTTAAGTTTGTTTTTCATATTAAGAACATAAGGGAAGGCTACACTCCGCTAAAGCGAACAGTATGATACCCCATTCATATCGCTATATCGCCCAAATAAAACATAAGGAAAGGCTACAGTCCGCTTGGGGCGAATAGTATGATAACCTATCCTTATCCCTATGTTCCCCAAAGAAAAATAGCATTAAGCAGATGATGACAAGCATTTTATTTCATTGGATGGAACTTATACAACCAAAAATATTTTTGGAAAATCACCCCAAAAGTGGGCGTGGCCAAACACTTTGTATCGGCGATATATTGGAAAAATATTAGCTTAATATATTGTTAAACATTTTTTTCCGATTTCTATGAAAACTTTCGCAGAAAACAGAATTTTAGTGAAAAACGTCCACAAAAAGTAACTTAAGCCTTAAACCGATTTTTTTTTTAAATTGTGGGCGTGGCAGTAGGTGTATTTTGAAAATTTTAACACTTTGCCATTTCGGAACCCTAGGGAGTATATATTCCAAATTTCAGCTTCCTAGCATAACTTTAAAGGCCTCAAAAATTTATACGCACGGACGCACGGACGGACATTGCTAAATAGTCTTAGTCCTGATCATAAATATATATAATTTTAGGGGTCTGGAACGAATATTTAGGGGTGTTACAAACTATTTGTCAAAATTAATATACCCTTAGGATAGGGTATAAACAGATCCATGTAGTTAAAAATTATATATTCCATCTGGTGATCTTGTTTAAGACCAGCCTCTTCGAAATAGAAAAATGTAATAAAAGAAATAAGGAAACGCTATAGTCCGCTTAGGCGAACGTAATAATACCCCACCCATATCCCTCTATGTCCAAAGAAAAAGCAGAAGAAATTTCATCCTATGAAATTTATAAAGAAACATAAGGAAAGGATTCGGTCTGCTTTGAAGCGAATAGTATAATGCTCTGTACATATCGCTATATGCCCCAAAGAAAAAAACGTTAAGAAAATAATGGATAGCAATTTATTGCATTCTATGAAATTTATAAAAAAAAATATTTATTGAAAAGACGCCCCCCGGTTTCTATCAACATTTTCGAAGAAAATAGAATTTTAGTGAACAACTTATAAAGAAGGGCAGTGCCTACATATCTTTTGAAAATTGTAACACTCTATCTCTCTATCTTTAGCTTCAAAACGGTTTTTTTTCTAAATTGTGGACTGCCACGGGCGTATTAAACATTTTTTTACACTATACCATTTCGGAGCCCTAGGAAATACCGTAGTTTGATTTCGTATGAGTTTTTATTTGATCTTTCAAAAGCAACATCATGCCACGATCCGAGTGAAGCTACAATCGGCAATAGTGTGAAGGTACCCACTTTATGATAAATTCTACGTATGACACGTTTGGATGACCGTCTGATCGTACCTTGAGCCCGAGCCTTTGGGATCAAACCGTTGGTGGAGAAGGTTTCTGTAAGAATGTGTATGTGACCGGACCAAGGGTGAGATTCCGCTGCCTCTCGTCTTGAGTAGGTCATAACCTCGAAATCTGATGCCAAACAGTTAAGGACACGTCCTAAGCTGAGCAGACGTCGGAAAGGAAACCAAAGGAACTTTGTTCCTAAGACCGTCATACGTGGTGAAGAACCACTTCCTTCACGAGGTGCCACTGCTTTCGACTAAATATATCGGATCTAGGGGGTGTAAAACGACCGTATTCTGTCTTTTACGCGGAGACATCTAGTTTTAATTAAATTTCCCTTTCTGTATACAGCGGGTGAGTACAGAACGACATCTTCCTCCACCTTACTCGTGGTTCCAAAATTAACGAACTTAAACAAACAAAAAACAAAGGGACTGGTGTGAATGAATCGGGCACCAAGAACTTACAAAAAACAGATGCTTATACGATGACGACAAGAGAATCTCTTACTCCACGATCCGTCGACAACCAAATATTCAGATGAGGAAGCGAGAAAACGGTTGAATCAACCTCGAGAAATTATTTCTCGAGGAGGATGACAATCGATCCGTTGCCAGCTCATCCATATTCTCAATATCTCATCCATATTCTCAATTTCTCAAGAGAGTCTTAAATTGCAAAATGACGATCAAAAAGCTGAGGACAGACCGACTCTAGCGGACAAGGACAAACAAAGCCTTTAAAATGCTCTTGATTTTTTGAAAAGTCAGTCTTTGGATAGGGATGAGCCTTGTGCTAATACTCTACTAAAGACGGTCTCTCCAGAACTCTCCAGCGAGGATGCGCTGATGCGATCACCAATGTCTGCGATATGCGGCAGTATATAGGTGTACGGGTCTGTTGTGTCTCCAAAAAAAGGTCGACAGACCCGTGACCCAGGATGCCGACAAATCTCCGGGTGAGACAAACTCGACATTATACAGTATTTGTACGGTCGTTGCAAAGCCTAGTGAGCCAAAGAACAGCACATGTTCGGAATTACCCGAAGCCGTAGCTGTAACGGAGGCAAACTTGGCCGACAACGCTAAGCCGTCAGTCTCAGTAGCTGAAGACCCGCTGAAAATGCGCAGGAATCCGGGCCAATTACTAGTCAGAGAGGAAGCGAAGAGATTGAAGGAGCATTCAATAATGTTAAAATATGCGCAGTTAATAGAACAGTGCAAGATTCCAAAATTGATGTTACTATCACTAACGCGATCAATAATCTACTAAGCGAAATGAATATATATGCTAACCTTTGTGAAGCTGTCCTTAGAGTTACATCATCCAGAAGAACAACCCAAGGAGGTGTCAGCTCTCCACTACTATGGGTCCACATCATCAATGAAATAATCATGAATCATGGGGTTAAAGTAATTGCCTACGCAGACGATGTGGTGCTGCTGGCGTCAGGCAAATTTTTATCAACTGTAAGCGAACTGTTAGAAAACTCACTATAGACACTTAACGAGACCAATAAAAGGAACATACCGCAATTCGAACCACTAGCTATTGAGGGCATTCCTCTAAATGTGGCGAAGTGTGCGAAGTATCTAAGTTTTATCCTTGATAGGAAACTTACATGGATTTTGACAAACCATCTACCTGCTGCTTTCCGAGCAGGGAGGAATGCAAAACGAATGAACCCACGAAAATTAAATGTATATCCAGATATACATCCCTGTTCAAAGTAGTGCTTTCCAGGCTGAAGTTCTGACAATCGCGGAAGCGGCCCGCACTGTATCAATGTTGGCAATACCACGGAGCGAAATTACCATTTTCTTTGACAGTCAGGCGGCCATTAAGGCAGTTAATGCTATCGAAATTAAATACAATCTGGTTCACCGATGTCGCATAAAGCTTAAGGCTCTTGGCTCACAGCACAAGGTATGTCTTTGCTGGGTTCCTGGATACAGGCACATAACCGGCAACGAGATGGCCGACGAGCTAGCAAGAAAAGAATCGGAAATGGATCGCGACCTTGCACTTCAGTGGAACAAACCACCACTCTGCAACCTAAGAGAACCATTGGAATATTTACAAGATCAGAATTAAAAAGGTGGAAATCTCTTACCACCTGTGAAATATCACGGAAGCTATGGCCAGAATATAATAAAAACCGAACCAAAAAACGTATACTAGTACGAAAGAGCGTCGGTGTCCAAACTGGTTTGTGCTTTAACTGGTCATAATTTTCTGAGTAGCCACATGACGAAACTAAATCTTTTCTGCGGCGATGAAGAGCTCCAAGAGGACACCCCTCGCTATCTTTGTCACTGCCCGGGTCTCTGTCACTTGAGGAACAGAACATTTGGAAGTTTCTTCTTCCAAGGCATTGAGGAATTGTCAGATGTCTCACTCTCTAATCATTGCATGTTTCTGGAGACATCGAAAAGGGGTTATAAAACTGAGTAACCACGAGCGGAGAGAAAGAACCTTAAAGAATCTACAACACCGGCGTATTTCCAATGAAGGGCATAACAATGGGTCCACAAGGACCTAAGTGTGGAAGGAAAGAAACTATTCTTTCATGCCAATCCATCTAACCCACATATCTTCGCACACACCAGGATATAAAGTACCCCTTTTATTTAACTTCGCTGAAGGCATCAAATAATTTCAAAACAAAGTCCCTGTGCACCGACCTTGTTTTGAAATTATTACCTTATTCGTTTTGCTATTTATTATTGATCTAGATTGTCTGCTTGAAGTAAAGGTGACAGACCCTTAATGTGCGGTCGATGAAGCTATCATACACAATTATTAATTTTTCTGCATCCAGCACTTGATGTTTTTGTGTATTAACATCGAAGCAATGGTTTATAACGACACCAATCATCTTGTAGACATGGGTATTTAAAGTTACCGGAAAATGTTGTTATCTTCTTTCCTTTTTAAACGATGAGGTTGTGTTTCATTTTGCAAACAATTGCTTCAACCATTGCTGCTCCATGTAAACTACGATACATTATATTATCTTCCAAATGTAAATACAAAGCTTTAAGAAAAATCTAGATGTGCATAAATACAATGACTTGGAAAACATTTTTACAATTCATACATAGTTTTACATACGCATTTTGTAGAACTTTGCAGGTAATTAGAAGTTTCAAAATGCAAAACTTCTGAAGCATTTTGTGGTAAGAAGCGGAAATTAACTTCATGTTCCCCAAATGCTTTTGCAAAACTTGTGTGAACTTTTTGGTTATATTATACAACTGGGAAGTGCGTTCTGTACTTAGTTGAAAACGTAAAAGTTCTTAAGTGACAATTATAGCGATGCTCCTTTTTAATTGCTTGCATGTGACGTAATACTTCTACATGCAGGAGAGAAATACCGAAATTTCAAATTTAATGATATATATTTGTTCACATTTATTTAACCTTATGCGAAAGAAGTAGAAGTAGATAACTTTTGTTGTAGATAGAGTTACTGAAAAACAAAACGAAGCAAACCATAAATCGTTTTTCAAATCAATTTGCTTATTTAAAAACGAGAAAACATATAAAAGGGAAGACCAAGCTTTAACTTGGTCAGTTAAGCAAATATTTGCATACGGCATCACGTCAAATGTACTAGTACCTGCATACTATCCATTTTTCATTAAAAAAATATATATTGTTGTTTGCTGCGTATCTATGTCTAATGTAAATACTTATTTTATTGAACACTGTTCAAATATGCGTTAGCTTCTTGTTAATTTAAGAACAATGAATGCAAACACAATTTGTGCTATATACACAAAAAGCTGAACCTTAAATAAATACTTCACGTAAGTAGGGTTTAACACAACATTCTTATTAAAATAATGGTAATACCTATGGGCGCATCTAACGAAATGCAAATATTTGCAAAACTTGTAGTTAGCTTCATAATAAAGTAAGTATGAGGTAACAATATTGCGCTTATGTGGATACATTGAAAGGTTTAATTGCGTATACTTGCATTATCAGGTCGATACCAGAGTTATTCTTAATCTGATGGAATAAAATCTTCATGGCAGTGTAGCGAGTAAAAGGTAATATTGTCCCTTTAAATATCATTAAAAATTATGTGTAATTCTTTAAAGCTAAAAATCCCTAATTAGGTACACAGATACTGAATTCATTACCCTAAATCTATTTGCTAAAGGGTTGAATTAAAGACGAACCTTAAAGCCAACCATTCCACACTTCCTTATCGTGATCAACTTTTCTCTTTTTTACTTCTTTCGCCGTTTTTTTCTCATTAAGTCATTAAATTATTTTGAATGGAAAAGGATTGTTTACCTAACACCATCTCGTTTTTTGCCTGAACGTAATTTAAGGGATACGACAAAAAATGTACAGCATAAACTGGGTGGGTGGATGGTTAAAAGAAAGTTACTTAGTTAAGTCGACAGATTTTTCCTCATTAGTATGTAAATTCTTAGAAGAAGAGGAAAACTTTTTATTTCGCTTTGATTTGATCTATTTTGGCATTTGGTTATAAAATTTGATTACGTTATGGACAACAATAATTGAAGCTAATGAAAGATTGGAAGGGATGGAGTATTCAACATTAACTTAAACTTCTATTGCCGAAGCTTTCTCTGTTTTATAAAGCTTGCATTTATGAATGGATCGATGGATTTCGTACAAATTTTATTTTTCTACTTAAGCAAAATTTTAAGTTTTTGCCTTCAAATTAATATAAGTAAAAGTTCAAATTTACCTTTCCTCCTACCTTTGTGCAGAAAATGTCGCACTTTACATCATCATTCAATTCTTCGGGATATCCCCGAAAAGGAACATTCTCATACAACAACAGCTTCAGTTTCATATCTTAAATTACAGGCTTAAAAATTGCATACGAACTGACGGACATTGTTAAATAGTATTAGGTATATTTACTTTTAGATATCTATGACAAACTATGTGTCAAAATATATATATCCTTAAGATAGGGTATAATAATGACTTCAGTTACAAAACTTGAAATAGTTGTGAGGAGCATTGGTAAACATATAATTTTAATATTTAATGTTTGGTGCTATAACGCAATAAGAATTAAAGAGCGGTTTGAAATAAATAATAGAGATTGGAATGATTAGATGATGAATTCAATGTCATATTTTATGAAGAGCAGCCATCCATATCTGGAAAGCGAGGTCGGCCTTCAAAAACCTATGATGAATCATCGGAGAAAACCAAAATAAGAACAAATTCGGAGTTACTACAAGAGTATGGACTAGAACGCTTACAAGGTGCAAATGTCCAAGCCCTTGGGTCTATGGGAGAATCAAAAGAAGCTTCTATTGTAGCCACGATCCGGAATTAAAGTATGGAATAAAACCGGAAACTTTTTAAAACAAATATTGCAAGAGACACCAACTTTGAATTCTTGCAGCAAACTCTTAGTAAATATCTTCATTGATTTAGATTTGATATCTATTAAGCTGAACAAACAGAAACTGGCATAACTTTTACTGATAACGTTCGAATACAAAATTTTTAAGACCATACCGCTAAACGTATTTTGGAAATTGATTCAGTTCATAAGCCTGGATCTCTGAATTGGA
Organism: Ferdinandea cuprea; assembly: GCA_963576555.1. Lineage (NCBI taxonomy): Eukaryota > Metazoa > Arthropoda > Insecta > Diptera > Syrphidae > Ferdinandea > Ferdinandea cuprea. The sequence continues at coordinate 73,882,774 of OY754960.1, forward strand.
AGCTTTTTACCAAATATGGCTGTGACAGATCTTTAGGACAGAATGAGTACAAACCAAGATTATCTGGAGAAAATGAAGTTATATCTGATGCTAACCTGTTCATGCTTCAATTGTTCCAAATAATGAGTACAAAATACAAACATATGTGGCAAAATCATAATTGCTCTTCTAGACAAAAATACAAACAAGGTTTTGTGGCAAAATTAAACTTGCTCTTCTGTGCGTAACTGTCGTCCGATTTTGATTAAGTTTTCAAAAGAAGCACCCAAAAAAACCAAAGAAGTTGTGAATGACATACAAAACCAAATAAATGAATTGCAAGCTACTCTGTTTGATGAAAATGGAGAAGTTGTTCAAATAGAACATGAATTGTTTTTAACAATGATCAACGGAAAAGTTGGGCAAATCTTAACGGAAACAAGTTCTCGTTCTGTTTGTGCAGTATGTGTAGGACCTAAAGAACCTAAAGAAATGAACGAATTAATAAAAGTGAAAGCCAAACCTAAAAAAATATGCATTTTATGGTATTACATGACATCTTCTATACATAAAATACTTATTCACGGTGATGTTATAAGTCAGCATTTTGGAGTTTTACCAATAGGTCAGCTATCTGAAGACGGCCAGGAAGCACGTAACAAGGATTATAAAAAAATAAAGATGACGCATTCTAAAAGATGTTCAAGAATAGCAACAAACGAGGGTGTCCTTCATCGCTTGTTATTGACATCAGATCCTTTTACATAAATCTTAGAAAAACAACATACACCTGATTCTAAGGAGCTTTTTGAAGAAGATTTACAGCTACTGCAGAACTTATTTTTTTTTATTTGCAATTGTATATCCTTTTAACCAATTATTTGTCAAACATAAGTATTGCGCCATGGAATACATGTTGGGTATCAAACTGGGCCTCCAACTCAATATTTTTTACAATCAACAGCAGAGCACCCTCGATGGTACAATAAATACTTTCTTGATAGGTCGGACCCGAGGAACGTCTTTTTAAAAATATAAACCTTTCTTAAAATGCCCTTGTGTTGAATCCTTTTAATATAGAACATCGCCCACAAATTTTTAATTTTTTTTTTGCACAAGCGTTATTTTATAAAGTGATACCATTCCAAAACAATGGAAAATTAGCTTACGCTTATTTTGATGACAATGTTGACTATTAATAAAGAAAAAAACCCTTAAGATAAACACGATTTAATAAAGCTTTCACAAAAAGGCATAAAGCAAAACAATATGTGTATGCATGGAAAATGGTCTAGGACAACTAATGGCATCGGCACAATTTGTGATAAAATTGGAGATTCTCGACCACTTTAACCTGAACAACCCTTTTTTCTTTGCATACCTATTACTTCCAGCATCTAGTTACCGTAAATCAATATTTTTTCCAAAAACTGAGTATGCAGTATTTTTGGCCCCATCCCATTTATCCTTGGTATAAAAAAGGACCAAAATGCTTGGAAATATTTTGTAGGAAAATAGTGATAAGTGATTTTCACAAAAAAAAATTGTATGGCAGATACCGTTATTTCAAACAATAAAAAAAAAATAAAAAGACACCCCGAGACGTAACCCAAAAAACCTTATAACTATACGAAGTTTGAAGCAAATCCGTCGAAACGTTTCGCCATACGGCGCCCGGACAGACAGACAGACCGACGGACGGCATTGGCGGACCCACTTTTTTGAACTTATCTATAGTAATAAAATCATCCCTCCTACTCAGTTTGAGTTCGAAATTTCCGCTCGATCGCAATAACTTTCTCTTTAGAGTAAGGTATACGAAAAAGTTAAAAATGTTAAGTGTGTATAATAAGTGTTATTTGCGTATATGCCGATTTCAGGAAAAAAAAGTAGATTTAGGAAGTGTTGACTGTGGTTTTTTCTTTACACATGGATTGAAAAAAGACGAGTAAAAAAGTAGATTTAAGAAATATTAACGGTGGTTTTTTCTTTATTGTAATATATGGATTGAAAAGTTTTGTACTACTTATCCTTAAAATGTTATTGACCTAGTTTTCTGCTGTTTAGCGTAGCAGTGGCTTTTGAGCATTAGCACTTGAACTCAACTTCTGGTAACTAGAAACCCAGTGGACTTTGCATTTTATTTATTTGTTCACAAGATTAACTATTTGTCAATATCAAGCCAGTTCAAGTACACAAAGTGTGGGAAAGACCGGAAACATGTATATGTATTTTGAATCTAAGAACTTTCCACAAAAATAGTACAAGCTTCATGGAAACTGAAAATACAGGTCATTTCACTGCTGAAGCCACCAGCGGATACGCAAGTTATTTTGGATGCCTTAAAGCGAAAAAAAATCCTATTAAATACCTCTTTCCTACGCCACCAGTCCACTGCATTTCGTTCTGATAATGCTGATGAGTTTAGATATGCACTGAAAACTTTTAGTGGAAATTGAGCCAGTCGGGAACTTTCTTATTAGTCACAATCGGAAAAAATTGTCATCTCTTAGTACTGAAAATATATTTTTTTATTCTTACAGCAAAGTGGATCATATTCATTAATACAAATAGAAATACGATAAAAAATAAACGTTACTTGTTTCTCTTCGTAATTTTCATTTAAAACGGGAGCGGCCATGTATGAATTCGCTTGCTATAAAAAGCATGAATTTCCTAATGTGAGCCCTTGATTGAAAAGCAACGCCATGGACCAGTGATTTCCTTTCTTATGTACAACACTAATGAATTGTTTCCTTCCCTGTACAAAGCTTCTTGCACAGTAAACGAAGTTTCTGCTACACTTAGCATTTCAGAATATATGCGCGTAGGGAAAAGGAATTTCAAGCTCTTTTTGATTACACCACGACGAATTGCAATATGAGAATGCTTCAAATAGAAAAGGACAATAAGTAGGTGTTAGAAGCGAAGACCCTGAAAACAACTAAAACACTGAAACAATGTTTAGAAATTTAAATTTTATTCTTTTCAAGGCCATTTTAAAATGTAAATTTAAGTATATGTGGGTGGAGTCTAAAACAAGCTTGAATTGTACCGTTACATTGCAATAATTTTTTCTTTACTAAACTAATGGGTAAGAGATAGTTAAAAAGTACACTTAATCATTTAGGAACCCTAGAGTATCAGTATATATTTAAAATTCCAGCTTTCTAGCATAAATTTAAAGATCTAAAAAATTCCTACTGAAGCACTGTGGTTTCTTTCTATCAGGCAGGTGGAACAAAATTCAATTCACGAAAATGAGTCTACTGTTTCCGGTCTTTCCCACACTTTGTGTAATTGAACTGGCTTGATATTGACAAATAGTTATCGTTGTGAACTCTTAATAATATACTGTGTGGAACAAATAAATAAATTGCAGAGTCTACTTGGTTTATAGTTACCGGATGTTGATTTCAAGTGATAATGCCCAAAAGCCACTGCTACGCTTAACAGCAGAAAACGAGGCCAATAATATTTTCAGGATAAGTAGTACATTTCAGAAGCTATAAAACAGTACATATGTACGAGGGGCTTGTTTTTTATCAAAGAGGGTCAAAGACTTCAGAGATAGCTCCTTATTGATATAACCATTTTTATAAACCTTAATTGTACAGCTATAGATAAATACTCAATTAATAAAATTCAGTTTTAGTTTAAGAAAATAAACATATCAAAACTACTAATAAAACATAAGGAAAGGCTACAGTCCGCTTGGGCGAACAGTATGATACCCTATCCAAATCCGTACAGACCCTAAAGGAAAAAGCGTTTACATTACAAACATGATGGATAGAATTTTATTTCATTCTATACAATTTATATTTAGAAAAATGCACCCAAAAAGTGGGCTAAATATGTTGTTAAAATTTGTTTAGGTTTCTATGACAATTTTCGAAGAGAACTGCATTTTAGAGAAAAACGTCCGCAAAACACTTTATATGAAAAAGGAGGCAGTGCCTACATATCTTGTAAAGGTTGTAATACTCTATCGCTCTAACTTTACCTTTAAAACGGGTTTTTCTTAATTTTGTACTTAACCATTTTGGAGCCCTAGGGAGTTTGTGGCCTAAAAATTGCGTACGGAAGGACATTGCTAAATAGTCTTAGGATTTGGTCTCCCTAACATATTTTTCATACAAATTTTTTTGCCACGCCTACGGGTGTTTTTTTTTTAAATATTGTTTTCTTCGAACATTTCTTCAGAAAACAAAAAAAAATTATAACAAAATATTTAGACAATACAGTTTGCAACATTTTACTCATATAAAGATTTTAGCCACGCCCACTTTTTGAGGCATTTTTTTTTAAGATGCTCCTATCCAATTTATTGACCTAACTTTCTTCGACCTTGCGTCCCTAAGTTCGTTAGGACGATCCTTGATTTGATCTAAATGATACCCCAAAATGGGGCATGCTTCCTTGTCCCTAATATTTTCTAGCATCAGTCGTTCAGTGTATATTACAAATACGTCATATTTTGTGAAATTAATAATATGTATCAATTTAAGAAAACCCGTTAGTCACCCAAGCGTTTCCCTCTTTAATAATTGCAATTCCTAGGCAAAGATATGCAGAGTCTGCATGGGAGTGAAAAGAACTTATAATCTGAAGAACTACTAAACTTTAAATCTATGCTACATCATTATGACATTTTTTGTTATATTCTTATGATTTTTTCATGTTCCGTATCATTTATTATTTAGGCTTTTGGAAACCAAATATTTTCTCTAAATGGCCGATGAGGCAGCTCTCCATTAAATTTTCGGGGTAGTCACACCGGAATGGAAGGTTTGTATTTCGTTAACCGGCCCCTTGTTTCGTGAGAGCTACTCTCCAATGCTACTCTTCATACTTTGTATTCCCTTAATAGCAATATACATCTACTACATTGCCTGGACCTTAACGGGACCACTCTTTTTAGATTTTGTCTTTTGTTCCTAGCCGCCATGTTTTATTTTATTAATCCCCTGAGATCTTTGTTGATCTTTGAATGTTTGAAACATTTTGATAATTAACTCTCTGTGACCTATAAGAAAATACCTCGGAGGGTTTCCTGTTGGTCACAGAATGTACGGTGTTGTTGTTCACTTAGACAAGTTCCTTCACTTTTAGGTCTGAATGTTCTGCTCGAATTCACCTGTATATTTCCAAAATTTTAAAATTAACCATTTGGTCATAAGCCTCACTTCTATTTGATCGTAAAAAGTACAATTTGAAAACAATTTTAAATTACTGATCAGGTTTAAAACGATTGGGCTGTGAAAGCTCCTTTCATTGTGGTTAACCAATGTTACAGGGATAGTAAAATAATTCAGTATTTTAATGATTTTTGATCTCATGTAGATGCTGACCTGTCTTTGATGTGAAACAATTTTGAAAACTTCGTGAACTTATCCACAACGGTAAGGAGCTTTTCGTTCTGAATCTCCATAATATCCACCTGTATTACTTCGGATGGATACCTGGGAACTGGTGTAGCCTGTAATTCAGGGTTTATGGGATGTCTGTCGTTATAATAAGGTTGCAAATTTCACAAGAAGCAACATATTTCCTTATTTCACCATATGTGGAAAGTAAAATTGTATAACCCAAAGAAATTAAAACAAGAAAAAAAAAATACAGAATTTGCGCACTGCGCTGGTGTTCCATTATCCTCTGTATCACCTTAATTTTATATTTCTCAATACTTTCAAGATATACGTCTTGGAGCATTCCAAGAAATTCTTCGGGAATGTTTTAACCCATTTATCACATTCGGATTAAAGTTTTCTTTCAAAGCCTCCAATGAGTTTATTCATGCCTAACTGCCTTGTGCAGATGTAGTTGAGGTGGTAGCCGCGGTGTGGCTCCTCGTAAGAGCAAAGGTCGATGCCAATCTAGAAAATGAGCTGATTTCGAAATACATTAATCGGAGCCTCTACATGGGGTATTAAATTATAACTATCTTGCTCGGCACTATGCATGGTGCCGGAATCCTCGCTGTCAGCGAGAGAAAATTCTAGCAGTCCTTCTTCGGCAGAACCTGTTACGACTTCGTCTGTCCTTACTCTTCTTCCCTCATCGGCGGTCTTTGTATTTGTCTGTGTTTGTCCTTCGTCCGCATCGTCTGTTATTGTTTTCGCTGGTATGCTTGGTGTATCTGTTCGCGAGGAAGAAAAACTTGCACCTGAAAGGTGATTGACCTCCGTTCGGAGTCGGCAGAGAGCATCGGCCGCAAAGCTTGATATACCAGGTGTGTATATCAACTCGTAGTTGTACTCTTCTACACGTGACTTCCAACGCTTTAGTTTCGCATTGTAATTTCTATTACTGAGTGCAAAAGTTAATGGTTGCTGATCAGCGAATTTTCTGATCTTTTTGGCACCATACGATAGTTCCTAAAATTGTAAAGTGCCCAAACTGTGGCACGACGTTCTTTCTCGTTCGTTGCGTAGCCCTCTTCCGTTCTGTTTAGGGAATGGGAGATAAATGAAATTGGTTTATCTTTACCAGGCTCGCCTTGGTACAGCACAGCGTCAATGTCATATTTTGAAGCGTCTGTTGTTAAATTAAAGGGTCTTTTAAAGTCAGGAAAACTCAATACCTCTGCCGAAGAAAGGAGTTGTTTTGGAGTCTTGTCTTGAATAGGAACTTTGTTAGATTGGTTGGCTCTTACCTGTTATTACCCGCCGTAAGTCAGATTCATCAGAGGTCTTGCAATTTTACCATAGTCTCTTATAAACTTTCTGTAATATGATGTAAGTCCCAGGAAACTCTTTAACTCATTTAGTGTGTTTGGAGGGAGAATAGCCTTAATGGCTTTAAATTTTCTGTGTTGGGAAGAATACCTTCTGAGGTCACTAGGTATCCAGAGAACTCTACGCTCGTGTTTAAGAAGTGATTTTTTTAGATTGATTTTTATCCAGCTTCATGGACTTTTGAAAAAATTATCTCTATGTCTTTCAAGTGATCATCCTCCTTTTTGCTATAGATTAGATATCCTCGATGTTAACGTAGCAGATTTTCCCAACCAATTCCTTCCGGACGTCGTCTATTCAAATTTGCAGATCAGGAGTTTATTAACTTGCCTCTCGACCTCCTTCCGCATGCAAGCCGGGTATGGATAACTCATTGTGTAAATTGTTTCATTAGCTGTCTTTCGTTTTTGGGCCCTTACGTTGGTTTTCACCTTTTCGTTATTGACTGGACCGAATAAGTCCCTAAACCTATTACAAAGAAAATCAAGCTGGAGCTTAGCAGTGTCGCAAACGTTTTTTTCAGTATGACCAGATATTTTTCGACGTCAGGCGATTTGTGTTTAAGGGGGATTGTTTGCAATGGTGGCTCTTAACTCCTCCAGAGTATCGTCGCCGATTATTCCATCGGACGACCCTAAACAGGGAGAGATGAAAAAGGTTACATTCAGCTAATAGCCAACAAAGGAGAAAAAATTGCAGCAAATTTTGTTTCTTATACCCTATCCTAAAGGTATATTAATTTTGACACATAGTTTTTAACACTCCTTAATATTCGTCATTGACCTATAAAAGTATATATATTTATGATCAGGACCAAATCCTAAGACTATTTAGAAATGTCCGTCTGTCCGTCCATACACATATATATAGATATTTTTTTTTTAAAAATTTAATGGAATGAAACAAAATGCTATCCATTATCTTCTTAATGCTTTTTTCTTTGGGGAATATAGGGATATGGATAGGGTATCATACTGTTTGCTATATGTTTGTTGTTTCCTAAGATAGTTGTTATCTGAGTCGGCCTCTCGTTTGGCTGAACGACAGAATTGCGTTTTGGAGGCATTAAATTCCACACTGTTGGTTTTACTCCATTTACGTATGCTGTCAAGATCGGAGGGTACTGGGGGTACTGTCATCGGGGAAGAAATGCATAGGATGAGAAGTAACAGAGAGGAGATCATTTATAAAAATGACAAAGAGAGTCGGAGACAAAACGGAGTCTTGGGGAACACCAGCATTTATTTGGTAAGTTGCAGACTTGAAACCGTCCAAAACAACTTGAATTGAACGTTCCGAAAGAACATTTCTGATCAATTGAAGAAGGGTAATATCGATCCAAAATGCCCAAATGCCAAATCCCTTCGACAAGAGAGTTTGACGCCAAACTCTGTCAAATGCCTTTGAAATATCAAGCGCAACGACTTGGTGAATATATTGGTGCTTTTTTTCGGCATATTTCATAAGCTGACGATTTATCAGCATTTCCATGTCCTTGGAAAGAAGGGAAGTAAGTGCGATTGGTCGGTAAGAGGAGGGAGAGGAAGACAATTGCTGTTTTCCACCTTCTCGGAAGAAATAGGACAGATAGAAAAGCTTACGTAGTGATTTTGCCAGCGTGGAAGAACACCTCTTCAGAACGATAGGGAAATACCATCTGAACCAGAGGATTTGTGAATGTTTAGATCTTGAAGTACTCTTGCCACAGTACGAGTGCCGAATTGGATTTGTCCAATGAAGTGTTGTACACGTTCGAGTACAGGGGGAGTCAAAGCACAATCTGGGAGCAAAATGAGCAGCAAGCAGGATTTGTCGCAAGAGCTGACAGCTGGAATGTCATTGTAAATGAGTTTCGGAACAGGTGAAGAGGCCGAGTTTTTGATGTTTTTCACATATGGCCCAATTGGCTTTCTCGTGTTACCATACAGTTCTTTTGGGAGCTTGTTTTTTAACTGTGGGGTTGGATTACGAGAAATTCGCCAAAATCATACAATGGTCTGACGAACCCTGAAGTGATAATACATTTAAAATATAGTTATAGGTAAGAAACAAGTCCAGTGTGTTGGCATTTTCATCTAAAAAGGCACATAAGGCAATTTCATTGATATAAGTGTTTTTTCTATCTTTCTAACACGTACGTACGTGAATTGACTTGAGTGAAGTGAACTTCTGATATGAACATCTATGAGCCTTTCCATAACATCCACTGACATCTATAGGTCTATATGATTTAGGTAGTTCTATTGATCTATTGCCATTTTTGGGCATGAGAAGGGAGTGTGACCCCAGTTATAACTAGCTCTAAATAAAGCAACCATAGCCAGTAATATGATGTCCATAACCTTTTGGATTAGGTCTGGGAATTTACAATACGATTTTATTTGTGCCTCTGTCGGTCCGTATTTTCACAAGTAGGGCAACTATTTAGATCCTTTGTGATGAATTCTGAAATAAGAAGAAAGTTAATATTTAAGTCGGTAGTGCCTCATAGCATATATATATTAGCTTACCTGCCCCATTCCGCGGACCTTGGATTTGTCCGCTAATTACCCAAGGTTGTTGTATGAAACCAGGTGAAATCTTCTCCTCGGCAAATCTTTTTCTTAAGGTGACGGACGCACCTTTGACATAATGTAGGTTTACCTATAGCACCTTGGTTCGTCTCTGCGAAGAGTAGTTGGTTCGCCAATTCAGTCGGAACGATTCCTAACCTTACCAAACTTGCCACATGGCTAAAAGTGGGACCTCAGGTAAAAGATCTTTCCCGACCGTCTTGTGAACCGAGGATGGGGTTAGCTCCCCATTTGGGTGGTTCTTATTTAGTTGCTCCTCAACAGACTGTCCATGGGTGACCCTTCAGAAGACCAAAGTCTTCGACAGCTTAGCCCATTGAGTCATTGCAACGTTAAGCCTCCGTACCGCCGCTTTTAAAAAGACGCACACGTCAAGGTGCCCTACCGGTAGAAAGTACTTTAACTGACTCGTTTCGATAATTTAAAAAAATATCTCTATAAGTGATTACAACATGGAACCCATTTCATGTGTGGATAGTGGAAGCTGCGAAACTGTATTGGAAAAATATACTGTGTAATATTACATGTGTACTAAACTTGATACTTTAAGGGGCACCGTAGCAGGGTTCTCCAGCAACCTGAAAACCACACCCTTATTAACAGGGACCCACTCAGGCTATTATTTAGTTTTCGGTGTCATTAACCTTGTTGCAATAACTACTGCGCCCAGGTCTTATAAAAAGCTGGTGCGTTTGGCCAAAGAGGCTTCCCGTTGGTAATTTATAATATGAAAGCTGCATATTTGTTTCTATTGCTGTTGCGAGGCATGCGGATTATTCTACTTCATTTAACTAAGAAGAGTACATAAGAAATCAATTAAAAACTGTCTCCACTGAAGTATGTTCATGCAAAATAGAAATGCACAAAATCGTTGCAAAAACCCCTTTTATCTTGCCTTTCGTTCTTTTTTTACTTTCATAAGAACTAAAAAGGGACACTTACAACAACCATTATCAAATCTTTCTTTTATCTTGCAGTATAAATGAAGAGGTAATCCCCGCAGGCAAGGAAATTGTCTTGTCTAGCCGGGAGATTTGCTTTCAGGGATAACATTAATCTATGGCAATCTAAACAATAAAGTCTTGGAACGAGATATAGCCTTAAGTATTCTGAGGCTACTCAAGATACGTCATGTTGCCGTTATTTCACTGAAGCTCTTTTCCTGTGGCATGATGTGAAACAACCAACGATGCTTAGTATTTGGTAGCCTTTAAGTTTTATAACAAACAACTCCTAGATATAACATAATATTGCGTACCTACTTTAAGGATATTATGCAAATTATAGTTTTTTTCTTCATGCTTTTTTATGTTCTCGTGTTCTGAGTTTTGAATTTCTGCCAAGAAGTATAAGTGAAACTTGTGTGGGACTACGAAAAAAATATTTTAGTGCAATTCACTATACATTGGTGTACATTTTTATTAAGTACATTTGTAAGACAAAAAATATTCCATTTAGTTTATTTTGTTTTGGCTTACCTTACAGAGTTTTGTATAAAGTTATACTCTCATTGGGTTGTAGAACTTTGCTCTATTTGTATGAAGAAAATCAATAATGTTAAAGCTGGAACAGTATTAAACCATTCCCCCGAAATGAGCAGTACGTGTCTCAATTTCTGTTTCATCTAAAAAGAAAGATGTAGATAATTCATTGCTACATATATAATTCGTTCAATGATGCGAAGATTCAGCACTCGAATTGGTCTATAAAATGTCCAGTACCATTCGTTTGGATATAAAATAAAACAGCCGCTAGGCTTTCTTTCACTACCTTTGGGAAAAAGTGTCACAAAACTATAAATTACACGAACGAATTTGTATCTGTGAGTAAAGTAGAAAATAAACTTAATGTATAAACTTTATATTCCTATATGAAAAATTATATGTTCTTATTAATAACTTTTGACCAAACTTTTAAATTTGCAATGATTTAGAATTATACATAAATAAATTACGCTCATATCACAATGGCAACTCACATGCTGGATTTATGGTAAGTTCAGATAAATAGATAACATGACAATTGATGATGATGAATATGTATACGGTGTAATGATACATTAACCTCAGAAAAAAAAATAATTTTTATAATTTGTAGGTAGTTAGGGTAATTTCATATTTATATTACCACCTGGCTGAACTCCGGCTTGCAATGCGTTAAAGTTTAAATTTCCGAATACATATTTCGCTTCTTTAGGAGGATATGTGATGGATTATTGAGATGAGTGTTGTCTAAATTTTTTATTTGCTAAAGAAATTTTCGAGGAAAACAATATTTTGATAAAAAATGCCCATACAATTATTATTTTTTTTTTCAAAATTTAAAACATTGACTTTTTTTTTTTATTTTAAAGTCATTTGTTTTCTTTTTTTTTTCTTCAATCTAAATCAAACAAACTTAATCAGCCTGCGAAAAACCAAATACACGAAATCGGGAAAAGCACCCCTCAGGTACAGCGGAGTGTCCGTTCAAGTGGTTTTCCGTTAAGAAAAGTTTCACTATATTTAAGTTTTAAAAATCGATTTTCTCTAACGATTTGGATGTAATTCTGCATATTAGCACGCGAAACTTTGAAGAAAATCCGTCAACCATTTCGTCATATGGCCTTTGGACAGACCGAAAGACATACAGAAGCATAGACAGGCCGACGGACGGCATTGGCGGATCCACTTTTCGAATCCCTACGGTCGTAATATTATTCTCATATTCAGATGAAAATTTCCGCACGATTGTATATATCGTTCATTCAAAAGTAAATATCATTAACTAACAAAATAGACACGAGGAGAAAATTTAATTTAAAGATAGTTTTATGTCTCAAAATGTCTGCACTTACTAAGTTTTATAATTTTGTGCATTCTGTAAAAATTGAAAAAAAAAAAATGACAATTATGCCTCGTTAATTCCCTCCAGTTATTATACGTGAATAATTATATAACCCTTTGATCATATTGAAAATGTTTGTACATGTCATCTATTGGATAAGATTAGATAAGGTGGAACTATTCAATGTGCTTAGAAAGTGAGACATCGAAAAGTTTGTTAATATTTTGGAAGGAGAAGCTTTCAAGTGTTCTGTTCCTCAATTGACAGAGAGGGAGGACAGTGACAAAGATAGTGAGATGTGTACTCATGGGCCTCTACAAATTTCTGTTTTCCTAGAGGTTCAATTTCATTTGTTAATGATATCTGGTTCTACTTTTATTCTACTTTGCTAATAATTTCTCCGATATTTTACACTGATTAGAAATTTTCATCTCTTATTAAATGTCATTCTTTCCATTCTTCGAAGTTGGATCAATATTGAAGGGTTTGATCGACTATAAGTCGATCATTTCACTGAACGGTTTAATTTTAAAGCTCTGGCTAAGAAAACTCAATGGAACTTTGATTTACAGCGCAACATTTTTGTATTTATATTAATTTTTTTTATGCCGGACGCGATCGTCAAACAGATTGCGATTTGAAGCGAAAATCCAAATAGAAAATAATAATAAGATTATTACTAATGAACAAATTGTATTCCAGTTATTTAAGCCTACGTCACAACTAGCAGTATAAACCCGTGACGGTGTTAAATTTGAGCCCTCAAAATCAAACCCGATATAATTTTGAACGAATAATAAACAAATATTAATTAATTATTTTACAAAGGAGGAATCTGCTGTAAATATGTCTTTTAGGATGAAACGTTGTCTTATTATTAAAGGATAACTTAATTGTTTTTCTACCGAGGCCCAAGTGACAGCTTTCTCAGTGACGCAATCTAATGACTTCAATTGAATGAATTTCAACCCGTTACATATTGTTCGTTTGCATGCTATTCTGTATAATTGAAATTGTTTACTGATAATTTATACGTAGACGGCAATACCACACCAACCCTAAATTAGAGTAATAGTAATTTAATGACGTATCCTAAAAACCTATCCTAATAATATAGCGGACAGTCAGAATAATCTCGATATAATTATGTATATATAAACGTATACATACTGCTTATCACTTATCAATAAGTGGTATTTAACTAATTAATATTGCTTTCAAAATTCATTAAAACCAGAAATTACTTCTTGTTTCTAGATAAATAAATTATTCTAGTGCTCTTTGGAAGAAACAGTGTTCTTACCTTAAGAGCAAAAGATTGCTGAGGGAGAAAAAGTGAAAACTTGATTAAAGAATATGAATATGAATAATGCCGCTTTAACTAAAGTTCTCTGACAACTACACCCTTATTTGCAAGAACAAACTGAGGTAATTTTTACCCCCCTCCCCCTTTTTTAGGAAAATAGTAACTCACTGACTGACTGACTGATCATTAGGCAGAGTAAAAACAGGGAAATAACATTTGTGAAATTTTCTTAACTCAGTCCCAAAAAACATATAATGTTATGAGTTTTTTGATGAACCATAATATTGATGATATAAAATATTTTTTTTTTATTTTCCATTTTCAAATTATGGAAAAAAAAGACTTGGCTGTAGTTGTGTTTGTACAGAAACAAGCCAAAAGCCAAGTTCTCTTATACAAAAATTGCTAGTTTACATTTACAAGCAATATATTAAGTTTAAACAAAATAAGATTTTGTGTTAAATTAATTTTAAAATAAAAAAAATTAAATTCACCTGAACAATTACATAATGTCTCCAACTTCACTCCATTGATTTTCGGTAACGTTTTTATAGTTGAAATGCAGAACGGCTTTGAACTTCTGAAATTTATATTTCCATGCACATTTTTGCCATATTTATTTTATACCGCTCAGCGCTGCACAAAAATTAAAGAATAGAGTTGAAAGCTGAGCGACTCCGCTCCTTACTTACTTAGGCAGCGCAACAGTCCGGGGTAAACCTGGGCCTCAACCAATAAGTTTCTCCAATTAGCGCGGTCTTTGGCCAACTGAGTTGCGCACTCCAAGTTGGTTGAGGTCCCCTTCGGCTTGTGCACGACACCTAAGGCGAGGCCTTCCTCTACTGCGTTGGTCCTCTTGATTGGAGTCGAAGATTCTGCGGGTTGGAGCGTTGGTGTTTATTCGCGCTACATATCCTAGCCATCTCAAACGCCCAATGCGCAGTTTTTTGACCTTTTCGATGTCACTGTACAGCTCGTAGAGTTCATCGTTGAAACGTCTCCTTCATTACGCGTCAAGAATTATGGGACCAAATAACTTACAAAGAATTTTTCTCTCGAAACAACCAAGAATATCTTCATCCGATTAAGAAAGAGTCCATGCTTCTGAACTATAGAGCAGTACTCACTATATCAAAGCCTCGACCAGGAGATTTTGTTTTGCCAAGAAAAGTTTTTGTGTCAACTTATACTCAAATAATACAAAAAAGATATTAATTGTACAAAAAGATTATTGTCAACGGGTTTCTGGAACTTGTAGAATATGTTAAAAACCAGATTCTGAGAAGGGACATTTTAAAAATGTATGAGAAACCTCCTAAATTTGATGGTAATTTCAGGAGTTTTTGCGAAACTGCAGATGGCAGTGCGGTGTGAACAGAGTACACGTTTTTTGCCAAAGAAGTAGAAAAACTCCCTAATTTCCTAATCTCTATCTAACCTCGTGCAAAAATGCATGCGTGGCCATATAAACCAGCCATTAGTTGTAATGCATCTGCATGCACGGATTTTTTTGCCATAAAGAATACCATAGCTAGGTAAGTTCGTTAAGAAATGTTAAAACCAATATTTTGCCACTAAAATAATTCTATATCTCGTTAAAGAATTCACACCGAACACTACCTGGGGTTTTTTGACGTTTCAGCCAATAAAAACAAATAAACAATTATTGCGTTCCAGTTGGAAGTCCACTATAAGCTAGCAATCCCTTTATCCTCATATAACTCGCGTGATCATCGTTCAAGAACTTTACTTTTAACACAGCTGTAAATCTGTCAACCGCTTGTCACCTGCTTTTTGGCAACTGTGTGAAAAGGGTATTAGCTTAGGTTATGTAATTTCAGGTTTAAAGAAATTATAAACATTTAAAAGCTGGCGGTCCGGAGAAATTTCTGCTAGGCCTGCAGCCCGGAGATTAGAGCAAATTCCCGGAGTCTCCGGGCCAAAATACACGTGTTGGTTACCCTAGCAGTACTTGAATTACGATGGTCCTATATAGAGTTTCATTAGTTGTTCGGGAGAGTTTTTTTTACTACGTAGTTGCCTTCTCAGCCCAAACAAACAGCGATTGGCAAACCGTTAAACCGTTGCTGTGAGAGACCTATCTATCGGAACTTTTGTATTAGGGAGTTACCTTGCTAGAGTTTTGGCAGCAGCGGAATGACCATTGTCAGTTTTGCCTGAATTGAACCGGCAGAAAGTTTTGATATCGTACTACCGCCCGGTTTTAAAGAGGAACCGGCCTAACTTTGTTCATTGTTTGTTTTCAATGTAATTCAATGTAATTCCCACAAGTAGCGGTGAAACGAAGTCCGTCTGCACAGAAATCCGCAGTATGCAGATAAGGTCAGCTAATCTGGAGGTTGCCGTCCACGGCTGAGCTATTTTTGAACTGGATCCCCAATCAAGTTTATTTTCGGCACGGGTAGTGTTACACCTTTATCCAGCACTGCACAGAGATATAGGAGAGGAGAGAAAGAGAGGGAGTGAAAATTTACGGAGGAAGGAAAAAGAAAAGGATGGGAAGAGTGTTTTTAGTTTCACGGCTCATCTAGAGAAGGATCCTCAAGAATCTTTGACCTTACTAAGTCTTTAAGTTCAACACTCGGGCCACCTCTCTAAGTATCCTATAATTATATGGAGGGTATCAGCACTACAATGTAAAAATAACTTTTAAATCCAGTCAATAAATGGCAGGGAAAGACACCCCTTACCCCTCCCCCCCTTCCTTAGGTAATCTGTATTATTTGGAAGGGTCTTACCTTTACAACGTTAAAGTTCCATACATAATTTTTACCCCTACCCAACCTTCCGTTGATTCGTAGTCCATATAATTTTCAACCGCTCACACTTCAAATAATCTATAAAAATTGGGAGCTCGAAAAAACCTTTTAGTCTTTTAGCAGCTGTAAGGATATTTAAAGATGCAAGAGTGTAAAGGAACAACATCCATAGTTCATTCACAAACGTGGGCGCAATTATAAGTAAAATATAAAATTTTTACACCATGCGCTTGCACAATTAAGCACTATGAAAGTGTATGCCATCCCTAGAAAAAGATTGTGTTTTTTTACCATAATTTTTCATGACTGGACAGACCATAATATGAAATATGACGTTGTGTTACATACATATAAAAAAAAATTTCAATTAATTTCACTTATGTATAAAATCAGTTCGTAACAAAATGTTCGTTATGTATGTATGAAGTGAACAGATAGTTTTTGCTCTGATTTGTTTCATATGAGGTTTGTGGTTGGTTAATATAAAACCAATTTATTTCAAATAAAAAGGATAAACTTGGAGTTAAATTGACCAATTTCAGATTTAAATAAATTGGTTTATATCCAGCAAAAAAAGGAAAGAATTTTTTGGTAAAACATTTTATAAGTACTTTAACAGCAGTAGCGTGTGTTAACGTCAATTATCAGTAGGAACATGTGTTACTTCGGTTTGCCTGTCCAAGAGTCCCCTTTCGAAATAGGTAGAATTTAAGGTTTAAGAAAATCGTTGCATGAAAAAAAATTATTACAAAAAGTGATGTAAATCGATGATAAAAAATAGTGTATGTTTTAGGAATTCCCTTTATTAGGTTTCGAGATATTGGCGGTTTGATAAATTACCGTTATTACATTTTTATCAAAAACTGAGTGACCAATGAAAAAGTTAAGTACCCGCTTTTTTCATAGTGTGTAGCAGCACTATACAGCGAAGAAGAAGTGTTTTCCTAGATTAATCTTTGTTAAATCTCTACAGCGGTGTCGTTTCAAGAATTAATTGAATTTACTAATTTTCCAACCAAACTACCTCGAACTTTCTGCTCTCATCAGTTTTTTTTACCCCAGCCTTTAGACGAATATTTGTTAAAAGCATGTACATAGTTTTGTCTTCAATCGCATAAATCATGAAATAAATTTGACTATCTCCGAACAAAGATAGGTCCTTTTTTATGGCCTGTATTTTATGTTATTGTTATTCAATTTTTTTACCAATTTTTCATATGAATTATTTATTTATCAATTTATTAACAGATTAACAGATACTGTACGTAGAGACTGCAATTTTATATATATCTGGAAAAAAGTTATTTAAATTTAAAGAATTTTCAAGTGAAAGAAAAAACATATGGAAATCACAGCATATTTGAAGAAAACTCTCCCATAAATAGAGCATCGCAAAAAACGTTGAATAGGTCAAACTTTATGGAGAATATATTTCTAATATTACGTTAATAAAATTTTCAATTTAAAAAAAAAAATTCCCCAAAAAGTGGGCGAGCCAATAATTTAGTATGATTGGAAAATTTCTAAGAAAACAACATTGTGTTAAAAAACGCCCCCAAAAAGTAGGCGTTGTATATGCAAATTTGTTAAGGACGTCAGTGTCTACATATTTTGTGAATTTCTTAGTGGTGTATTCCATCAAATGTAACCTTATAACAGATTTTTCTTAGTTGGGGGCGTGGCAGTGGGCGTTTTAAAACAAATTTTACACTCTACCATTAGGAAATCTTAGGGAGTGTATGGGCTAAGAATTGGTGATGGACAGACGGATGTTCGGACGAAGTCTTCGTTTTTTAGGTTTTTATGCTGATCACAAATTTATATATGTACACTTTTAGGGGTCTTCGAAGAATATTATGGGGTATTACAAACTATGTGTCAAAATTATATAATGCCCACAAATTTGTTAAGAAGGTCGTATCTACATATTTTGTGTAGATCTTAATGCTTCCCATTTCTGGGCGTGGCAGTGGGCCACGATATTCAATATTTTTACTCACTACCATTTTCGGATCCTAGGGTGTGTATTTTCAAATCTTAGTTTCCTATCTTAAATTTAAAGACCTATAAATCAGTGACTGAAAGACGGGCGGACGTCGCTAAATCGTCATACCTTTTGATGGTTGTCATAAGTTTATACTTTTATGGTCTAAGACGAATATTGAGGGGGGTAAAATTAATATACCCACAGTCCTGGTAACTGTTGAATAGGCCTGCATTAAATTGCAGTAAAATGTATAAACTCATTTCAGAACCTCAACTATAATAATTGTAGCATACAATTTATATTAAATTATAAAGCTATAATGGGACTACTTGACGCTTTTTAGGTGCTCAATTTGGCTGAAGTCTTATCCTGCGTATATGGATACGCAGGCACTCATATATACACATACTTTCAACCCTAGAGATTATCTGTTTTAAAATAAGAAGAAAATATTCACTCTATCGAAATCCCTTTCTAAAGGATAACACTTCATTCTTGAATACCGCCTTCCGCATTATTTTCGGGTCATGAATTTGCTTCCATTAAATTTTCCACTCCGCCTAGCAATTGGGTTAGTGAAAACTCTCAACCATTCCTGTTCACGTAACCAAGAAAACTTGTTCATGCAACCATCGGGAAGGGAATATAATCAGGAAACCATTTCGTTGGATTTGTTTGCATTTCAAGGAAGCTGATTCGCTACTGTTCTTGTTCTTGTGTACATTTTATAGTAATGCGCTTATAGCATGACTATAAAAAGTATCGAAAGATGGTATAGGCAATGTGCTTTTTTTATAAAATATTTTAAAAGATCTAATATTTTTCAGTTTAATTTTGTAAAACAAAGCAATTGGGCTCAATCAGTGCCGATCTGCCACCCGACGCGTGCACACACATTTTAAAATCGCTCCGCGGTCAGTTTGCACACACAAAAAAAAAAAACAACAACAAACAAGTGTGCAGAAGCTGCTGCTTTGATTGGCTATAGCAAGTGCCGTATGTTTTTGCGTGCACTTGCTATGGCTGGGTAGGGTATCATTTGGCGAATAGCGGGTCGCGTTGTGTAGATTTTGTTGGTAGACCAAAGCAATTCATTGTATGGGCATAACACCTGCAGTGATTTGTTTTGGAAAGCTGACGTCAGGATCTACACATACGGCCTAGCTTAGTCTGCGTCGGAGTTGAGTTTTTTGTGTTTGTTTTTTTGTTATGCATGAGAATTTTAGAGTGGACGTGAGTAACATTCGTGGGTTGAGATCCAATTTTTTTTCATTGTACGCCCATGCCACTCACAATAAACCAGCTGTTTTGGCACTAAGTGAAACACAGGTCAGCATAGATTCCGATTTAACGGAGTTTAATCTGCCTGGATATAACTTGGTGCCATTATTCTTTTCCCATCGCGGTATCGCCGTTAATATACGTAGTGATGTAGCCTACCTACTTCTACCTTAATATGGCCAATGTTCCAATCCGGAATGTAATTTTGTTTGGCTAAAATTCCATGTCCGTAAGCAATTAATCTACTACTGTTTTATTTACAGAAGCCCTAACCAAGACAGGCATTCAACTTATAATGAGTTTGATGCACTGTCTGATTCCATCACCAGAATTGTAACCCATTATCCTCGTACTGAAATCGTCATTGCGGGCGATTTTAATATACACAATTCAAGTTGGCTTCGACATTCTGGACAGACAACACCCGAAGGAAGGTATGCTGAGATCTTTGCTGAGGTTATGATTTAACCCAGATTGTAAATGAGCCGACACGGATAACGGACATTAGCGGTCAAAACGCCAACACTCTGGACTTGTTTCTTACCTCTCACCCTTATAAATACACTTTAAATGTATTATCGCCTCTAGGTTCGTCAGACCATTGTATCATATCGGCGAATTTCTCGTACTCCAGTTAAAGAACAAGCTCCTAAAACAACCGTATGGCAATACGAGAAAGCCAATTGGGAAGCTTTAAACGGTTTCTTTAGGAGTTTTAACTGGTCGTTGTGCTTCCTCAACAACGACGTGGATGCCGCTGCCGATATGATTACAAATTTATCCCTAATAGGGTAAAGTCTATCAGACCTAAGAAAAACGCGTGTTGTGTCTTGACCTGTAAAGAAGCTATCAGGGCTAAAGCCAGAACAAGCCAGAAATGACTGCAATGCCCATATTAATCGTGTCAAATTCTCCTACGACCAAAAGTTGAGGCAAAAAATACTACAAAGTCCCTCCGGTAGTAAAAACTTTTGGTCGTTTGTTAAAAATATTAAAAATTCGGCCTCGTCATCTATCCCGACACTCATTTACAATGGCACTCCAGCTGTCAGCTCTTCGGATAAAGCCAATCTGCTCGCTGCTCATTTTGCAGCTAGCTCAACGCTCCCAGATTGTGCTTTATCTCCCCCAGTACTCGAGCGTATAGAACACTCCATGGGACAAATTCACTTCCGCACCCGTATTGTGGCAAGAGTACTTCAAGATCTCAACATTCACAAATCCGCTGGCCCAGATGGTATTTCCCCTATCGTTCTGAAGAGGTGTTCTTCCACGCTGGCAAAACCACTGCGTAAGCTTTTCTATCTGTCCTATTCTTCAGGGCTCTTTCCGAGAAGATGGAAAACAGCATTTGTCCAGCCCGTCCCAAAAAAAGGCGAATTTTCCTCTCCCTCCTCTTACCGACCAATTGCACTTACGTCCCTTCTATCCAAGGTCATGGAAACGCTGATAAATCGTCAGCTTATGAAATATCTCGAATCCCGAAAACTTCTTAATGACCGGCAGTACGGTTTTCGCAGCAACAGATCCACTGGTGAGTTGATGACCTATCTAACCGAAAAGTGGAACCAATCTATTCACCATGGTGGTGAAAGCAAGGTCGTTGCGCTTGATATTTCAAAGCCATTTGACAGAGTTTGTCATCAAGCTCTCTTGTCGAAAATGCCTGCATTTGGGATCGGTGTTACCTTTAGTCAATGGATTAAAAATTACCTTTCGGACCGTTCAATACAAGTTGTTTTGGACGGTTCCAAGTCTGCAACTCATCAAATAAATGCTGGTGTCCTTCAAGACTCTGTTTTGTCTCCGACTCTCTTTTTCATTTTTATCAATGACCTCCTGTCTGTCACTTCTAATTCAATCCATTCCTTTGCTGATGACAGTATCCTCAGCTTTACATATTCGTTTCCTCGGCAACGACCCTCATCTTCGGGCGTTGAACTGGAATGGCAACGTATGTTAAGCTCATTGAATTCCGATCTTGACAGCATACTTAAATGGGGTAAAACCAACAGAGTGGAATTTAATGCTTCCAAAACGGAATGCTGTCTGCTGTCATTGAAGCGAACCCCTAATTCTCTGCCATTATCCATGAATGGCACTTGCATCGCTGAAACCGATCGACTTTCCATTCTTGGTATGTGTGTTAATGACAACCTTCGTTGGAATGACCACATATTTGATGTCGCCAAGAACGCTGCGAAATGTCTAGGCTTCCTAAAGCGATGCAAGGAATATTTCACCCCTTCTGATCTGGCTAGAATCTACAAGGCGTTTATTCGTCCAAAACTTGAGTACAAGACTCATGTAGGGTCTGGTGCACCAATAACATATTTGGAGCTACTTGACAGGATCCAAAAACGTGCGGTAAAACTTATTGGCGATCGAGACATCGCGAAATCACTTGACTCTCTTAGTCATCGTCGTAATGTCTCCTGCCTGTCATTGTTTTATCGGTATTTCCACCACAAGTGCTCAAATGAAATAGCCAGTTGCATTCCACCCCTACAGCAATTCAACCGCAATACTCGCCTTGCGAGGAATGCATATCAGTTTACCCTTAAGCCTGTTTTCGGACGTACTGTGAAATATAAAGATTCCTTTTTCAACCGTACAATACGAATGTTGAATGTTCTACCACGCTCTGTTTTTCCTTTGCATTATAATTTGCAAACATTTAAAACCAACGTGCATCGGTTTCTCCCTTTCTCTAATCCTTCATTTCCCTAATGCTCGAACTGAGTCACTTCATTATAAGGGTATCCAAAGTGCCTTTAGTGCGCGTACATTATAAAAAAAAAAATACACAAACAAATTGGGCAGGGGCGGACAGCGGCCATCAGCCCGGCAAGTCGTCAATATTAAATGAGACGATCTGACTAGAAAATGTTAAATAAATAGCAGGCATCATCGTCCCATTTAGAGCCTAAAAAGCTTTTCATGACAGTTTCTTACATCTTGCTTTCGCAAAAGTTGGAACATTAAAACGCTTTGGATGTACTATGGCGAATTAAAAGGAGAGAATATGATAAGATTTTTGTTTTTCACATACCCATTTTTTTAAAAATCGCTCAAATAAATTTGTTAAATTTTTGTAATTGGAATACTTAAAAAATCCAAAAGTAAACCAAAATCGTAGTTGAAGGTATCGTGTTTGGGAAATTGATTTTGTACAAATGCCATTTTAATAAAATAATATCATATCGTTTTAAACAATTCTTGTAAAAAAAATTAATTTATATAGCAAGAAAGCTTTTTTCGATAGTACCATTTTTAAAAACAAGTCAATTGTATTGTGTATTACAATTTCGAATCGACAACGAATATCATTCACAGCATCAGAAGCAAGTCACTGACGATACCCTGTCAAACAGGCATTCGAACACTATCACAAATTGGAAGGTATCGCCAAATATTCCTTTATCAGTTCACTCATCCGACCGTATATCAAGTCAGAAGGGGGGGCGAGTCTTGATCTGATCTGAACTTTGCCCCACCCGTTTTCTTGAACTATTACTAAAACCTCTCGCTTTAAAAGCAACTTAGTAGAAGACTAGAATCTTTATCGATCGAAACAAAAAGATTTTAAGGGACTTATCCGCAAGTCGAAAAATTACTCTTATAAAAAGTTTTGTGAAGAGGCCGAATATCTAAATCATAGTTTTCACATGACTGTAAAGTCAGGAAACGAAAAATTGGTCAGGCAATTTCAGGGAAAATCAGGGAATTTCGAAAGATTACTCTTATGAAAAGTTTTGCGAAGAGGTCGAATATCTAAATCATAGTTGCCACTGGTATGGAAAGTCAGGGAACAAAAAATTGGTCAGGGAATGTCATGGAAAGTCAGAGAATTTCGAAAGCGTTCAGGAACAATTCTGATATATGAAGAATTGATTTTTTTCACAATAAAACAAATTTAATATGTATTTCTTTGAAATGATGTTCTATTTATGATCTATTTATATGGATTTTGAATTCGTATGCATTACAACAAATGCACATGATCTAACTATTTGTCGAGATCACAATTTGAATAGGAAACAAATTTTAAATAATTAGCAATCTCAAAAGAAATGAAGCATTTTTATATTCGAAAATATTTTTGCATACGAAAAGCTGCTAAAATCTTTTTTTCTTCTCTTCTTCTTCGGATCCGAAAAGCAAAACGAAGCGACCCAAGCTCGTTAAGAGATATAACACTCCTCCTTTAAGTTCTAGTGTCTGACAGCGCCCCTGTCTGCATTATGCCGGTGCTTCTACCAGCAAGGAAAGTAGTCCTGCCGGACGGAAATTGGAAGTCGGGAACTCATCCATGAGCACGAACGCACGAATTGTTGTTGCCAGTGCACTTGTAATGAATGATGTACGCGCCGTAACCAATACAGGGTGCAAAACCAGTGGGCATAGCTCTGACTACGCGAACGTCTCCGATGGTATGTGTGCTTTAAAAAGACCACGTTTTGAACACAGATTAGCTAAGGTGCGAGTTAATAACCCTTCGTACAAGTCCCTAAATATGCAAGCCTAGTGCCCTCCAAACCATAAGAAAACGTTTATTTGTTTTCGCCTTTCAATTGCTTATTTATTATTATTATTTCTGTGAAGTATTATGGTAATTAAAACTTACTACAGAAGCGTTCCTTTTTTTTCGTAACTTGCATTTTCTGAGAGAATTTAAACGAATTTATCCCCACTCTTCTGAAGCTACTAAGGAAGTTACTTAAAGTTACTTAAAAAAGTAAAGGAATTATGTACCTACACATATCTCAAAGAGTTACTGTTTTTTATTTTTTTTTTTTCATGTGGTCAGGGAAAACTTTCAAATTAGTTAGGGAAAATCAAAATCAAATCCACTCTTAGTCTCCTCCGTGAAACTCACATCGCGGGAAATCAGGTCCCCGTGGCGTACGGTTAAAGTTATTTTAATACCATAAATTGATAAGTTCGACTGCCACTTTACTTATCCGGCTCCCAACACGTGAAGCGTCCCTGCTTGGGACACTGCTGCCTTCCATTCTCTGCGATTCCGGGAACGCTGTCTAGACAAAGCGTTTTTGCAATGGCGACGGCTTGGTCTTTATAACTGAGGTACGTCATTCCTTATCGTCTCGAACCTGGGGGCTGGGATTCGAAGATCCTCTTGGCGGGAGCATTCTTGTCTATCGCTCGATGTGGCCGAGCCAGTGTAGCAGACACTTTTTGGCCTTTCGGACTCGTCCACATATTGGTACAGCTCATAAAGTTCGCCTTCCTCGCACAAAGGGCCAAATATCCGCCCAAAGATTTTTTCTTTCGAAGGAGTCCAGTATTAGCTCTCCAGCACTCGTCGCCGTATAGCAGAACTGACAGAATAACGGTTCTGTACAGCATGCACTTTGTCCTTCGAGTTGAGAGTTTTTGAACCCATTTGTTTCGCCAAATCGAAGTAGCAAGGGTTTCCTTGGGTAATTATTAGCCGGATCTCCAAGAAGATGTCATTCGTAGAGTTTATGTTTACACCGAGGTAGATGAACTCCTTAGGTAGGAAGATAGGATGGTTTATGCCCCTGTGACAATAGCCATGGCTCACTTAGACCAGCAATTGGCTCCTTTGGGTATCTTTCCTCGAACTTATAAATACCTGAAAATAGACCAAGAGAAAAACCGCTGGTATGTGCTCGAAGTAACGCTCTCCTAGAACCAACCCGATGTGTACACAGATCTGAGTAGGTCATTTAGCTCGACTTTGCCCACATACTCCAGCTCACCATTAAAGTATCTGCCGATGAAGCCTTCCTTCCCTAGCTTTAGAAGCACATCCATTACCAGGATCCATATGAGCGGGGAAAGGACACCTCATTGTAGTGTTCCCCTACTGACTAAGGGGAAATGTCTAGGCTTCCTCAAGCAATGCAAGAAATATTTCACCCCATCTAATTTAGCTAGAATTTATAAGGCGTTTATTCGCTCAAAACTTGAGTACAACGCTCATATCTGGTTTGGTGCACCAATAACATATTTGGCGGTACTGGACAGAATTTAAAAACGTGCGAATAAACTTATTGGCGATCGAGACATTGCGAGATCTCTTGACCCGCAACCGCAATACTCCCCATGATAGGAATGCACATAAGTTCACCCTCAAGCCTATATTCGGATGGAGAGTGAAATACAACGATTCGTTTCTTAACCGTACATTCAAATGTGGAATGCAATGCACTACCCCGATCTGTTTTTCCTAAATACTACAGTTTAAAGACATTTAAAATCAACATATATCGGTAACTGCTTTTTCCTAATTCTTCACTTCCGCACTGTGTTACTTCATTATACGGATATCCAAAATCCCTTCAGTGGACGTACATTATAAAAAAAAACATTCCGTACGATACATATGTCACCTTGGTAACTTTTAATCCGTCGCATAGACTGCTATCCGGATGAGCATTTTTCGGGCTGTGCATGATTGAATCTGCTTTAATGTTGTTAAACGCTCCTTCTAAAAAGCACATGCTGTGATTTTGATCGCCATGCACATCTCTGACATGTCTTTTAATATGCCTGCCTAAAGTTTTTAACAAGAACGAGGATAAGTTTATCGGTGTTTGTTCTTTGATGTATTGTGACTTGCTTTCCCCCCCTTTGAAATTTAGAAATCATACGGACATATCTCCAAGCTTTGGGATAATAGCAGGGCTTTAGACAGGCGTTGTAAATGATCCTCAGCCATGGAATGATAATTTCCTCTGCTTTTTGAATCATTAATGGCCTTATATTTATTATCCAACCCACGTGCTTTGAAGGGAACGAAGGAGCTGATCGCCCAGGTCAGTTTATTGTCGTCGATTAGCAAACTGACATGTTCCTCGATCTAGGTGATGCCTTTGGTCCATCTCACTTTCCCTTAGGCCTGGGGCGCTCGCACCCAGATGGAATGCCCGCAAGTAGTTGTTCTGTCGCTAATTTTATGGCGTATGGTGGTAGACACTCTGCTTACGACTCCCAATCTTCCTGAAGACTAAATGCAATCTTATGTTAGTCGCCGTTCTTTCTGTCCGTTCAAATTTAGGGGCTGTCTGGTGTCAGGCGCAGTAATCCATAGATTTGATCGATGTTTAGTGAAATAGAAAATTTTTTTAGTGAATCTTCTTAAAATCACGTTTGTTCTCTTTACAAGAAGAATGAAGGTGAATGGTCTGACTAAAAAAACAAAATAAATTAAAATTAGATGTAAACGGCTTATACAGGATCGAAAGCCTAGATTTTACAACCATTGTGTGTGCGAAGATATATTTTGGAGACGAATGGAGAGACCTACGGTTATATGTTTTCGAATGGCAATTTTATATGTACATATGTTTGTCAGACGTTCGCAAGAGGTGGAGCAGCGAATATAAACTTTAATATGGTACGGACATGGATTTGAACCAGCGACCCCTCGATTAGATATCCAATGGACTTAACCACTAAGCTACTGCACCCACTGGTCTGACTGTGCTTAAATATGTCACTATCCCGATCTCCGATGAAGACAAATGCCTGAGAGAAATCCATCAAAAACGAATCAAAAATCGTAAAAGCACTTTCGATAGTGAAAAGAGGCCTATGGATCTATATGGCAATTACACCACTATTCTCATACGCATCGATTATTTGGTTAAACAAGGTTTTGCGAAAACGTAGAACTGCATCTTTTGCCAAACTCCGAAGAACAGCATTGTCTCAGCTGCACAGGGTACTTCCCTATCAAAGAGTTACACTAAACTAAAACGTAAAATTATAGAGCATCACAGAAGCAATACAATAACGCGTAATCAAACACCCTCAAAATACCTCGAATAGCTTGAACGATTTACTTTTCGACGAACTGACTGACAGGGAAAAAACAGCAGAAACCACTGGAGATCAAATCCGCCCGGGCGACCGACGCCAGTCACGAATAGCTAGTATTTTATATATTTTAAAATTATATTGTATTAATGTACTTGTTTCAAAGAAACATATTGCCTTTTACCATTGAACATTTTACTTAATTAACCTTTCCCACTTGATATTTATATCACTGGGAGTGCGCTGAAAATCATCGCCCGCTTAAAGAGAAGTTTCTTTTGGTACAAAAGAATTGGAATTTTGACAAACTTGCTCGAGAATTATCATTCGACCACTGTCTTATAAATATGCCGTTCGATGCAATAACACCAGATCAGAACACCAAATCCTTCTGCGACAAAACTACCACGTCAACTTTCCTCAAGTAACGGAATGGCTTCGGCCAGACTCTGCAGTGCCATCGTAGTTTCACTGATGGGTCTAAAACCGGACAGGGGTTTAGTGCTAGAGTCTTTATAGTATGCGATTATAGTAGTCACTGGCATCCAGGGAAATTAGATCTCCGATGAGCTGTCTAGGCAAGGTTCATGAGAAGTTTTCTCAGGCCCGAAGTACAGTGGACCTGTCAGAGATGATAGAAGCAAAGAGATGCCAAACTCTTACCTCCTTTGCCCCTCGAAACCCATTTGTTTACATTGTTGTTGTTGTAATCGATTTCCAGTGACCACCGTGTCGGTGAATATATGTGAAGCAAAAAGAATCAATTCAGCACTCGAATTTTTTTGGTCTGGACGCACCTATTTATCAGTGGTAAGTATTTTGACATTTCTCTTCATAAAAGTAAACAATAGGGTTGTTTGCGACAATGTCAGTGTCAACTGAGAGAAAAAAAAAACAATAAAAGAAGTGACAGCTAAAACGTCGGAGGGAAAATATAAGTTGGAAGAATATTCCGGCGGGAAGTATTCATTAATGTAAATCTATTATGTAAATCTATTTAAAATTTAGTATAAAGTGTTACGAATTGTTGTTACAGACCAAATTTAATACATATTAAGAAAGTGTTTTAGTGGTAACGTAACCAAATCGAACAATCAGTGCCGCGGATTGTTCTAAGGATATTTAAATAAATGGTAAAATCCACGGAAAAATTTTAGCCGCAAGTTGGCTATTGAATGTTTTGTTTGAGTAATTATAGTGAATATAAAGAAACCTTTAAGTGGTATTTAATGTATTCAATGTATTTAATGCGGTTAAGTAAAATTAGTTTTTTAATCGGTGTTTTTTTTTTGTTTTTTTTTTTTTTGGTGAATGTAGTGCACATTGAACATAGCACCCAAATTGTAAAACATTGTTCTTATTAAAAATATAAATATACCACCGTCTAGATGAAGAAAATTAGAACTTAAGAGTGAAAGATTTTCCTTGATCGGATGAGTGGTTCAAAAGTTTCACGAGTTTTAGTTCAACCGATTCAAAAACTAATTTTACTTAACCGCATTAAATACATTGAATACATTAAATACCACTTAATGGTTTCTTTATATTCACTATAATTACTCAAACAAAACATTCAATAGCCAACTTGCGGCTAAAATTTTTCCGTGGATTTTACCATTTATTTAAATATCCTTAGAACAATCCGCGGCACTGATTGTTCGATTTGGTTACGTTACCACTAAAACACTTTCTTAATATGTATTAAATTTGGTCTGTAACAACAATTCGTAACACTTTATACTAAATTTTAAATAGATTTACATAATAGATTTACATTAATAAATACTTCCCGCCGGAATATTCTTCCAACTTATATTTTCCCTCCGACGTTTTAGTTGTCACTTCTTTTTTTGTTTTTTTTCTCTCTCAGTTGACACTGACGTTGTCGCAAACAACCTTATTTCAAAAACATGTTTGAATATTCACCTCATTTATGACAAGGGATGTATTCAGTAAAGCTCAGTAAAATTGTATTTTATATGTCAAATGAAATAAAGTGAATGCATTCAGCTTTACTTGCAGTAATTAAAGTTCCCAGTGGAAACACATGTAATATTTAGTTATTAAAATGTAATAAAAATTTAAATTACAGTGTATAAGTAATTGCAGTAAATTAATACACAATTTGCACCATTCGTGTTTTGTAAACATGACAAACATTATAAAACAATTAACCATATCTTTTCGCATAGGCTTGCATTTGTTACTCAAATACAGAATTATAGATCATTTATTATGGTAACTATAAATAGACATTTATACAGATGACAATTAACTAAAACACAAAAATCTGGAGGTCATATTACTAATTTATTTGCAGTATGGGATATGAATTTTCAGAAATTTAGTATCTTTAAATGTATCTATAACCAAATTGAGGAAATGTATTAATACGCGAAATGAATTCAACTAATGATTAATTATTGCAGTGTAGTAAGATTTCATAAAATAAGTCAGGTACATATTCTTAGTGGATTTTTAAATTTCGACATGATTAATCATTAGTTTAATTCATTTCGCGTATTAATACATTTGCTCAATTTGGTTATAGATACATTTAAAGGTACTAAATTTCTGAAAATTCATATCCCATACTGCAAATAAATTAGTAATATGACCTTCAGACCAATATTTTCTTTTACTGATTTTCATCTTTGAAAATAGTAAAAGTTCTATTGATCGTAAATGCACTTATATTATAGTTTTGTTAACGTTGTTGCCTAAATTGTTAACTTTTCTATTTCTCTTTTATCATTTTAATGTACGCATTTGTAACCAAATTCAATTTAAATTTATCGCTCATGCTAACCTAAATAAAATTTTAAAATTTAATATTTAAGTGTAATAAATAAATAAATCATTCATGATAACATTTACGTCATTATAGATACTTCATTGTTATCTTTGTAAATGTTTTAAACTAAATAAATTAATATCAAATATCAAAATTCTGCGTCAAAAATATGAAACCAAAAAACATTTTGAGAAAATTATAGTTGTTGTTTTATTTAATTAGAGCTCATAAACTAATGCTTTCACTTTTCCCAGGCGTTAAGAAACTTTTTGAAATAATTCGTATTATTTTAATTTTCCTTTTTAAAATTTTATTATTTATTTTTCAATCCATTTTAAAAAAACACCTTGGCGTAAAAATTCTGCCTTTTTTTTCTCCTTAGGCGAAAAGAGAAAGCGGATATTCTAAAAAAAAAGAATGCTTTGCGACCTGCCTTATTCCATCTTCAATTATAGAATTCACATCAGTGATTGTATGAAACTGGTTTCTTTACATTTTTGGTGAAGATTCATATTATTTTAGGATGGAAAAAAGTATTCCCTCAGTTATTTGTTGAATATCGCCTAAAAATTTATGTATTATTTTTTAATACAGCAATTATTATATCTAGTTATTTGTTGGCAACAACCATTATACATTTTTTTTAATGCTGGTACCTCAACAATTTTTGAAATTGTGTTATTTTATTTGTGTAACTCAAATTTAGTTCTCGTTTTCTTAAGTTTTGTTTTATTATTTAATAAATCAAAGCAATCCAAAATATTTCAATATTGTTTTACAGTTTAAGTTCTTTATTTTATACCTAGTTTCTGCTGAACGAGTTTCTACTTTCCAGTGCATTTGCTAGATGCATTCTATCTGTGGTGTATGTTTCATTTTGGACATTTCCGTGTTGGATTAGATTCTATTTCCGGCATCTTCGTTTTTGGTTTGTGGGAGAGGTCGGTGAGGCGGCGGGGGAAAAAGTGGTGGATTGACGAAGAAATCGTGGTGAATTGATGAATTTACCCATACTTGTTTAAAAATATGATAGTATGGGTAAATTCGTCAATTTTCTGGAATTTTTCTGGAATTTAGCTTGTTGGCAGAGTGTTTTCCACTGGAAAGTTTGGTATCTCTTTGCTTCTATCATCTCTGGGACCTGTAGTTGTGTCTGAGCGCCCATCGGATAGTAGCAACCGCCGAAGAAAAAAAATGTTTTCATTGGTCTCGAGTTCCAAACTTTGACAATAACAACGGTTGTTGAATAGATTGTGGAAAACAAGTTGAATATGCTCCAAAACCAAGAACTATAAAAATTTGCATAGATTATTGTTAGTGCATCAAAAGTATCTATAATAGCTTCAAATTATCTTGCGCGGTTTGCAAATCAGACATTTGTTTTTCTTTTTTTCAAATACGGATTTACGCGAAAAGAAGGCACGTTTTGACTTCTACTTCCTACCATTGCAATGACTTCAGATGCGCTTTGCTTATGATCAAAACTTCTTTAATGTATTTTAAATCCATTTTAATTTTTTATCTAATGAAAAGTTTTATCATTAAATTCTACTAGAACTATTATAACATTTCTATTTAACTCAAAGTAACGAAATAGAAACTGCGATCTGCCAAAACATACCTACGATCTGTACCAAAACAAAATATTTATATTACATATTTTACGAAATGTATAAGTTTTGCTATTTTCAGTCATGCATTTTATTTGTATTTTATTTCTGTAGTTTGTCATATGAAAAAACGAAACTTTGCTCGTCCATCCATGCAGGTGAAACAATATGTATCTCTTTCGTTTACACCTTCACATCGTATGTCGTAGAAACAGTATTCGTTCGCAAACAAGAATGCTTGAAGTTTTTATTTGGAAATGTGAAACAAGTTTATTCAGGGCTTGTGGGTGGGTCGAGGAAACGCCTATTACTGCTGCGATTGTGGTGATACGCCTATGGCGGATTCCAAAGCAAGCACTTTGACTGCTCTTATTAGTTTTCGAAGCAGCCAAAGGGAAAATAGAAGTCAATTGAAATCGAAATCGACAAAGCAGTACACAGTCGATAATGTTCGTTATTCGGGAATTGTACCCATTGTAATTGAAAAGGATAGATAGATCCTTGAGGCGGAATTCTGCAATAAAATGTTATTGGGAATCCAGAGAGAAAACAAACTTAAACATCTCCAATAAAGGTATTGGTAAATACAAAACATTTATTACAGCTGTGAAAAGGTATTTTTGAAACAGAGATAAAAGTAGTTAATATTCATATATGTTATTTTTATCTACACAGAAATCATCCCTAGGGATTGGAAAGGCAATAAAGTTCGTTTGCACTTGTCACACATTCAATAATATTGTTGAACAATCTAAGTGCTTTCTTAACTCTAGAAGGGTAACCATATTCGAACAGTAATGTAAATAAAATGAGCAGTACACGTCGAATGTATTAGTTTATCTATCTAAAGTTATAAATACTTTGTAATTTATATTTCCTTGTAATATTCCTGTGTACTGCTTAAACAGCAGAATTAAGTAGTTTTATATATAATTGCGCACATATACCTATATTGAAACAGATACCTATATATTTCGCAAATAAAATGGGGAGAGAATAATGCGTTTCAAGTTATTTCGATTTTTGCCAAAGTCTCAAATTTTAGTGAACAAGGCTTAAGGGATAAACGAATTTCCTTGAAATAAAAATAAACTTTGCAGTAGAAATAATGAAATACTAATTTTTGCATTCCCCATCACCATATTAGGTGCATCTTCATCATACAATTTCATATCATTTTTAATAAATACTTAGTCAAAATAATTAAACGTTTTAAAATATTATTTAATTTTGGTGGCGACGAATTTTTGTATTCGTTTTGCACAAGCTCGATCATGGCAACCTTCAGCATTATTGTGATATTGTTTCGTAAATGGCTAGCCCAAATGGCTTTCTTTTGGGACACCTGAAGTGATGTGACTAAAAAGGTGGCTGACATGACTTTCTCAAGACATGTAGATAATGACCTCTTAAACAAGTTTTCAATATAAATTGTAAGCTAAGCTGAAATTTGGAACATACAGTGTTGTGCAAAACAAATCGTAATAAATTTTTTTCGCAAATATACAGTAGGAAAAAGCAAAAGTACTCATACAAATGTATATTTCTGTCATTTCGCCAACTCAAATTATGTTAAGTTACAGCCCTATTAATAGAAATCCTTTATTTCACATCTAACTCACGAGCTAATTATGCGATGAAATAAGACTTAACTCACGAGTTCTTATGAATAAAAATCTGACATTCATTAATAACATTTACGCAAATCTATTACTTTTTTGTTACAATCAATCCAATTTTCTTTGTCTATAGAGCATTTTTCAAACAAATAAATGTTTTTTGGATTTAAAAGTATAATGTGGACAATAAAAATGGAGAATTGTAAAAAAAAAACGAAAGGGAGGTGAGAAATATCTGTAGAAATAACAAAAAAAATGTTTTCGTTTGCCTGCTAAAGCATCATTAAACCACCTTCGACGGTGAGTTAAGTTAAATCACAGTTGAAAAACGTCAGTTAGTCTCAAATTTTTTTTATTAATAATATTGCATTAATAAAACAAATCAAACATCAATGAACTCGCCGGTTACACTTGTTAATAAATACTGGTGTTAAAGTATTTATAGCTACTCTAAATAATATAACTTCAGAAATATTAGATATAGCTACAAAAACTATTTATTTGTTTTTTAGATCTTTAATGTATTTTTATCTAATAACGCAAGAAAAGTTAAAATTGATGTGCCTTAAGCAAAAATTAAAAAAAAATGTTTTTCAGCTTTTCTTTTCGGAAAATGTTATGTTAAGTGTAGAAATAACAGCCAGAAGACAGCAAGTAATTGATGTTACCCTGTCGCCAGATAGCACCTTATCAGATCACAGATACATCGAATTTCAAATCTACTGCGAACTTTCACCTTCGCAAGAGAGGAGAAATCCGAGAAAAACGAACTGGCCACGGTTTAGAGAGGAGCTTGCCAACTCTGTCAAAGTTCCACTCAAACTTAGATCAAGACAGGGAGTGGAGAGGTCTGCTCAGGATCTGAACAACGTCCTCACCCGCTGCTTTGAACTTTCGTGCCCTGTTTCTAAACCCCCTCCCCCCCGCAGAAAATCAGTACCCTGGTGGAACTCCGAACTGCAGTGCCTTCGTAAAGAAACTAGGAAGCTGCTAAATCGGTCTTTAAAAACCAACTTAGTGGAAGACTGGAATCTTTATCGAACGAAGCAAAAAGTTTTTAAGAGACTTATTCGCAAGTCGAAAAATGACTCCTATAAAAAGTTTTGTGAAGAAGTCGAATCTCTAAGTGCAACTAGTAGGCTTGTTAAAGTCCTCCAAAGGAACAGACCAAGTAAACTGGATGCAATCCTTAAACCTGATGGCACGTACACTGAGACAAAGGCGGAGACTTTTAGTCTTCTACTTGAGACTCACTTTCCGGGAAATCAGGTTACTACGTGTTCTTCAGCCCTTCAAACGACTGTGGCTACATTTGAACCGACTAATACCACGCGGCACAGCTGGTATTTGGCATCGGGAGTGGTGACTGATGATGCTATCAAATATGCCATTGCATCGTTTGAGAGTTTCAAGTCACCTGGTCCGGATGGAATTTATCTAGTTTTGCTGAAACAAGGTTTAAGTCAGGTTTTGCCAATGTTGAAAAGAATTTTCACCGCGAGCTTGGCCTTGGCCTATATACCTTCCCCATGGCGAATGGTTAAAGTGGTTTTCATACCAAAAATTGGTAAGTCTGACTACACTCTAGCCAAAAGCTTTAGACCCATAAGTCTTCTTCCTTCTTACTGAAAAGTTTGGAAAGGCTGGTTGAGCTGCATGTGCGCAAAGTTGCTCTTCGATCACATCCTCTCTTTGAGATGCAACATGCCTATCAGCGCGGAAAATCCTGCGAGACTGCGCTTCAAAACATTGTTGGTAGGATGGATAGTGCTCTTGACCGGAAGGAGTACGCGTTGGGCATTTTCGTCGATATTGAGGGTGCTTTTGATAATGCGACCTTTGACAGTATGTCAGAGAGCATGGTGTCGATAAAGAGCTGTCGACCTTCTGGCAGTGTAAAGGCACTTTTGGTAAGACGTGGGGCTTGTCTCCGAATCGTCCTTTGGATCTATACGGCCATGATTAGACCGCTACTCTCATACGCATCAGTTGTTTGGTGGAACAGGCTTTCGCGCAAACGTGTTACTGCTTCTTTTGCCAAACTCCAAAGAATGGCTTGTCTCGGCTGCACAGGGGCCTTCCCTAGCACCCCGGGCTCTGATGCTTTGATGAATCTTTCTCCCCTTGACTTATATATCATGGGATGTACGCTAAAAACCATATTTCGCTTAAAGAGAGGTGGTTTTTGGTACCATGCGCACTCGAATTTTGAAGAACTTGCTCGGGAATTATCCTTTGACCCCTGTCTTATGGATATGCCGTCTGATGCAATGACCCCAGAAATCCTTCTGCGAAAAAACTACCACGTCAACGGAATGGTTTCGGCCAGACTCTGAACCATGGATTGAATGCCATCGTATTTTCACGGATGGCTCCAAAACCGGGCAGGGGTCTGGTGCTGGTGTCTTTGTGGAATGCGATGATATACGACTTTACTACCCCTTGGGTAAATATGCATCATGATAAACATGATTTTTGCCATCCTAATGGCTATGCGCTATATTGCGAACAACAGGTGGAGGGCTAGAGGCATTTGCATCTGCAGTGATAGCCAAGCTGCATTAAAAGCGCTTCTAAACCCTCTTACCTCGTCCAAGTTAGTGCTAGAACTCAAGCTTTCTCTGAATTTGGTCGGAAGACTGAACACAGTGAATCTTGTCTGGGTACATGGTCACGCTGGCATCCAGGGAAATGAGATCTCGGATGAGCTTGTTAGGCAAGGTTCAGAAGAAGTTTTCTCAGGACCCGAACCTGTGTTGGGTCTGCTTACATCTTTAGTCATGACTTCCATTGATTCTTGGGTTTCTCGTGAACACAAGGTTCGCTGGCGCGATTGCAGTGGATGTAGACAGACCAAACTAGTGCGCCCGGACATTTGCAAAAGGTCAGCATCTTTTCCTCTATCTCTGAGGAGAATCGACTGTAGGCTGCTTGTAGGCGTTCTTTCGGGCCACCAAGCTTTTGCTAAACATTTAAATGTGTTGGACTTAAGCGACACCACTACCTGTCCTGCTTGCCGGCCTACCCGGCCTATGCTCGCATCAGGTGGCGGATCTTCGGGGCTGACGTGGTCAGTGCCGAACATCTAAGCTCTTTGTCCTTCTCGTTTTTCTTCGAAAGACGGGAAAACTAAGTACATTAATGTAAGGTGTCTGAATGGTAGTACAATGGTTGTGTAGTTGTGTCTGAGCGCTCCATCGGATAGCAGCAACCTCCGACAAAAAAAAAAAAGGGTAGAAATTTTAGACTTAATGTAAGCAACACTCGTGGCCCAATATTTTCAACGTAAATCGACGCTGAAGCCCAAGGTTGACTCGTGGAAACACAGGTCAACATGTATTCCGATTTATCGGAGTTTAGCCCACCTGAGTGTAACTTAGTGCCATTATTCTTTTACCATAGGTAGTAATGTAGCCTACAAACTTCTACCACAATACGGCTAATGTTCCAATCCAGCATTAAATTTTATTCGGCTAAAATTCAATGTCAGGTTATAATTATTTTGATGAATTGCTACCCATTATCCTCGTACTGAAATCTTCATTGCGGTCGATTTCAATATACATAATTCAAGTTGGCTTCGACATTTTGGACAGACAACACCTGAAGGAAGGTATATCGAGATCTTTGCTGAGGTTAATAATTTGGCCCATCTTGTAAATGAGCCGACACGAAATGAATACCGGACATGAGCGGTCAAAAAGCCAACACCCTAGACTTGTTTCTCTAACCCCGATAAATACGCTTTAAATGTACTATTGCACTATCGCCTCTATTTTCGTCAGACTATTGTATCATATCGGCTTTTTTCCGTACTCCAATCTTTAGGAGTTTTAAATGGTTTTAAGGCCAATCCGACTGAGGAAAACCGAAAAAGTTCTAACGAGACAGAAATGACTGCATTGCCCATATAAACCGTGTCAAATTCTTCTTCGACCAAATGTTGAGGTAACATAATAGCTATTCTGCTCATTTTGCAGCTATCCCAAAGCTTCCGGATTTTCTTTTATCTCCCCCTTACTTGAGCGCGTGAACACTCGATGGGACAAACTAATTTTCGCACTCGTACCAAGTTGTGTTGGACGGTTCCAAGTCTGCAACTCAAATAAATGCTTGTGTTCCCCAAGGCTCCGTTTTGTCTCCGACTCTCTTTCTCATTTTTATCAATAATCTCCTCTCTGTCACTTCTAATGCAATCCATTCTTTCGCTGATGACATAGCTTAGCTTCTCATATTTGTTTTCGGATTTACGTCCCTCATCTTCGGGCATGGAGCTGGAACGGCATACTTTAGTGGGGTACATCCATTATAGTAGACTTTAATGGTTCCGAAACACAATTCTGTTTTCTGTCATTAAAGCGAAACCCCAATACTCAGAATGGCACTTGCATCACTGAACCCAAAAGGCTTTTTATCTACAGTATGTGCGCTAACGATAAACTTCATTGAAGCGACCACATATTCCACGTCGCCAAGAATGCTGCGAAATTTCTGGCGTCCTCAAGCGATGCAAGAATTATTTCACTCCCTCTGATCGGCTAGAATTTATAAGGCGTTTATTCGATCCAATCTTGAGAATAATGCTCCCATCTGTCCTGGTGCACTAATTAAATACTTGAAGCTACTGGAGAGGTTTCAAGAACATGCGATTAAACTTATTGGCTGTAGAGGTATCACGAAATCGCTCTTAGTCATTGTCGCAATGTCTCCTGCATGTCGTTGCTGTATCGTTACTTCCACTATAAGTGCTCGGACGAAATAGCCAGTTGCATTCCATATAAAAAACTCGAATGTGAAGGAAAAAGAGAGCGTGGTAGAGCATTCCACCTTCGTATTGTACGCTCTGTTTCAACATTATCTTTGTTTTTAAATTAATTCTTAAAAGTATGTCAAATAAATGCAGATAAAAAATAAATCATACTTAAAAATAAATTATTTGCTCATTGGCTTAAATTATGCAAGCCTTTAGTAATTTTTTTTCCGCTTCCGCATACACATTCACATGTACATCTACCAACATTTCAATATCTAACGACCGCACGTTCGTTTTCCTTTATATGGTGTTATCCAAGAAAAGGAGTACCCCACATAGAACAATGTGAGCACACGTACAACCTTGCAGTGTGCTAAACGTCATGACGTTAATCTGAAATGTGTTCAGTTTTATGGCGATTGCATTGTGCAGGGATATCGCACTTCGCACACCAGGAATCCTTGCGGCATAGATAGTGCGGCTTTCGCGAGCACTTTGCAGTTTTAACTCCTCTTTGCAGTGACTCTGCGTGCAAATGATGCTTTAAAAGCTATTGTGGCTGGGCACAATTACGTAATTTCATTTCTAAAATGTTTGCGATGTTGGTTAATCGATTATTGCTCAGCTGCAGGTAATTTGCATGCAAATTCACTTTTGCGTTATATCTAAGGGCAAGTTTGATAAGACCCACTCCATTTAATCAATTTCATTCAACCTTCTTAGAATCTAGTGCTTACAATTTTGTTGTGATGACGTAATACGCTAAATCAACGCTACCAAACTTTAAAATTATTTTATCTCTCGGGTGATACCAATTCATGTATCAAGATCTCTTCACAAGCCCTGACAAAATTATATGAAAAGAGAACGAAAATCACAGGCTTAAGCGATGTCACTGATGATTGAAGAATCTGAACGCAACTATTTCCTTTTTGTGGCAATTTTCAACAATTGAAGAAACTGAGATTTTAAATGCCGCAAGAATTTCGTCGACATATCCACGAAGCCAAATATGATGCAGATCTCTAACCATTGAGTTTCCTAAATTCGATTTTTCTAAATGTGTTGCTCAGTGTATATTTGCGCCATACTTGCCACCGTAGCTACTTCTGATACCTTTTACCAGTTGTAGTTGTATGTAGGAGCCTATCATTTTAAAAACTTAATATTTCAAGGCAGTTGCTGTGTTTGAATTAACATTTTTTACTAAAATGCTTATATCACACGGCACAATTCTGTTTTATTTTAACTTACCGAACATCAAAATTGAAAATATGTAGATGTACGTACCAATATATATTGTCTATAAAAAAGACGACAAACTTTCGCACTTGTATGTGTTATACGCATTTTCCACAAAAAGGAATTGAAATACACTTTCTAACACTGGCACCACTAAACAGAAGAGAAAACTTGTGAATTTTCAATCAAGATTTATGGTAGCTTAGCCAGGACTTTCTTTGTTCTCTTATGTTATGTTTCCCTTCTATACGTTTGTTGTTTTAGGGCTTCTACTGGAGCTAAATTGGTGGAGCTATTGCTCCATTCCAAATTCCTACCGTACTACTGCAATGTGTTTGTTGGAGATTCGACACCGTTTATTTTCCTATCAGTTATCTAGTGCTCAATTGATTCACTTTGGAAATTCATTTGGGTTTATGAATTTTTTTTTTATTCTGTTGTCTTTTCCAGTATCTTTGAGCAATGCGGATACATATTTTTTTCGACCAGTTATCGATGGATTGTTATTATTTCATTACACTAACAATACCTGGTCAGTTTTCGATAAATGTAAAACAGAAACAGAATGTGTAGATGCTTAAACGTGTTACAATTTTTGAACCCTGTCTCAAGGGTAGATCAATGCATTTGAAAAATATAATACTTAACACCCCTTAATATTCGTCATATAACTCTAAAAGTACATTTGTGATCAGTGTCAAAAGTAATGTCGATTTAACAATATCCGTATGCCCAATCGTTAGCAGTTTTAGTTTAAATTTTTATCTAGAATGCTTAAATTTGGAACATACAACAATATACAGTGAACTCTCCCATAAGTGGACACTGATGGAACCGAGTCCGAGTTCGCTTAGGAGAAACTGAACTTAAGTAATGACATTTAAAAAAGTCCTTAATTTAGTTGAGCTACAGTAGCAGCGTCGAACAGTATTACACCCAATCAGTACTACATGTAAAGGGAACGTCCCTGGAAAAAAGCGTTGAAACCCAATTTGTTTGAATGAAATACCCCAAAACCAAGGCGATCGATGAATGGATGAAGTTTTATTTCATTTTCTATAAAATTAAAAAAAAAAAGAAAACAACATTTAAAAAAAACACAAAAATAATTGTAATATATCTTTTTATACATATTTTATTTCGTTTTCTACAGATAATAATATTGGAATAAGACAATTTGTTTCTATTCGAGGCAATAAGTGTGTATTAACATGTAGCCATATAATCAAATATTTAAATTCAACCATTTCGGGGACCCTAGGGAGTATATGTTCTATATATCAGCTTTCTAGCTTAAATATTGCGACTAGTGTTAAGGCGTGTACAAACTATGTATTGTTAGGGAGGTCAGTGTCCAAATACTTTGTGAAGGTATTAATGCTTAATTCCGTCAACTTTAGCTTTAAAACTAAGTTTTACACTCTACCGTTGGCAAATGTTCCAAATTTCAGCTTCCTAGCTTTAATTTAAAGACCTGAAAATTGCTGACGGCAAACGGGTGGGCATTAATAAATAGTCTTAACTTTTGATTTCATTTCTGTACTAACAAAAAATTAATATTATTTCAATATCAAAGGGCATATCATATCAATTTCCTTAAAATTACAGAAAACGCTATATATATAATAATAATAAAAATATCACAAGGACAACTTTGCTCAGGTAGATATTAACAATCGACCTATGTACTGTAATATTTTAAGTTATCGTGTACTTGGGCACTCAATACGGGACAAAATTGCATTTTTTATATGAGAGCAAAGAGAAAGAATATTTATTTTTTATTTAAATCCAAATTTTGTATGCCTACTTCAAAAAAGTT
The DNA here is from genome assembly GCA_963576555.1 of Ferdinandea cuprea. Classification (NCBI taxonomy): domain Eukaryota; kingdom Metazoa; phylum Arthropoda; class Insecta; order Diptera; family Syrphidae; genus Ferdinandea; species Ferdinandea cuprea. The sequence goes on from OY754960.1 coordinate 73,923,895, forward strand.
ATTTATTATTTAAATCCAAATTTTGTATGCCTACTTCAAAAAATAGTATTTCGTGTAACTTGCGCTGTATGCGCTAAAAAATATATTATCATATCATTGGTTTGCATTAAAAACGGACATATATTTCCATATTAACTTTATATGCCAAATTATCACGAAATCCGCATTTTACATATTTTATATTGGGTTACGTTAAGTATCGAAAATTCCATCGAAAATGTAACTCGCTCAAAATCTTTATTTTGTATCTTAATTTTCATATTTATACATATATTATACTAAGGGTATATTAATTTTGACACATAGTTTGTAACACCCCTTAATATTCGTAGTAGACCCATAAAAGTATATATATTTATGATCAGGACCAAATCCTAAGACTATCTAGCAATGTCCGTCCGTCCGTACGCAATTTTTAGGCCTTTAAAATTTATCTAGGAAGCTGAAATTTGGACCACATATTCCCTAGGGCTCCGAAATGGTTAAGTGTAAATTTTTTTTGAATACGCCCACTGCCACGCCCACAATTTAGAAAAAACCGTTTAAAAGCTAAAGTTAGAGAGATAGAGTGTTACAACCTTCACAAGATATGTAGGCACTGCCCTCCTTTATAAGTTTGTCATATAAAGTTTTTTACCACGCTTACTTTTTGTGGGCGTTTTTGACTAAAATGCTGTTTTCTTCGAAAATTTTCATAGAAAGCGAAAAAAAATGTTTAACCAGATATTTAGCCAATATTTTTTCCAACATATCGTCCATACAAAGTTTTTTGGCCACACCTACTTTTTGGGGGCGTTTTTTCAAAAAATATTTTTTTTTATAAATTAATAAAATGAAATAAAATGCTATCCATCATCTTCGTACTGCTTTTTTCTTTGGGGCATATAGGGATGGATATGGATAGGGTTTCGTACTGTTCGCCCCCAGCGGACTGTAGCCTTTCCTTATGTTTTATTATAAATTTATTATATTAAATTTTGGTTTGTATTGAAAACTACTGTTTTAGTTTTTATACATCAAATAAACATTTTTATATTAATTTGAAATGCAAAATGTTTCCGTAAACCGTACACGTTTACATTTTACTTGTAATCAGGTTCGCTTGTGCTTTTGATACACTCGATCCGCGTACTGTAAAATTTTAAGTTATCCTGTACATAGACACCCACTCAGTGCCCTGTATAGTAAGTATGGAATAAAATTAATTTTTTGATATGAAATCAAAGAGAAAATTTTTTTTATTACGTCAAATTTTAATGTCAAATTTGAATGTACATCTTGGACATTTTACGCCTTAAAAAATCATATCTTTCGGCACTTAGTGCCCAGTACACGGTTCGAGTGTTAAATATGAACAGCACAAGCGAACGTGATTATTCTATATCACGATCCTGTCAAAAGTTAAATCTGCTGCTAAACTCTTTTTATTAAATTAAAATTATAATTGCTTATATTAAAATTATAATTGCTTGTAGCAAAATATTAAATTGCTAAAAGTGATTGTAAAAGAAATTTCAGTAAACATTTTAAAAAAAACGAAGGTGCCATATTCCACGATTCATCGTATCTTCTTTTGTGTCTGACATTCCTTATTTCTAGGTGTCACGTATTAAAAGTTATTTTTAAATGAAAAAATAAATAAATTGTTCTATATTATTACAAAAACCTTATATACGAACTTTAAAGCAAATCCGTTGGACTGGTTCCCAATATGGCGCCCGGAAAAACAGACAGACCGACGGACGGCATTGGCGGACCCACTTTTTTGGACTCCTCTATAGTCGTTATACTATCCCTCATACTCCGTTTAAGTTCGAAATTTCTGCACGATGACAATAACTTTCTCTTTAGTATACTAATCTATACGAGAAAGTTAAAAATTAAACTTCAGCTCATTGTCGCAAAGTGCTGGAAAGTACAGAAATGCCTTTGAAGAAAAAATAATGATGATAAAAAAGCAGTGGCTTGGGAAATGTTAATAATAGAAAGGGTATCAGGTTCAATCTTTATCCGACGAAAGACTAAATCAAATAAAATGCATGACTCCGTCATACGAAACTTTTTCGCTACATGATTTGAAATTTTAAAACAAAAAATAAAGAGATGCCGCGAGATGTAACACCAAAATCATTATGTACGAACTTTGAAGCAAATCCGTCGAACTGGTTCCCCTACGGCACCCGGATAGACAGACAGACAGTCCGACGGACGTCATTGGCGGACCCACTTTTTTGGTCTTCCCTATAGTTGTAATATCATCCCTCATACTCAGTTTGAGTTCAAAATTTCCGCACGATCGCAATAACTTTCTTTTGAGTGTACTAATGTATACGAGAAAGTTAAAAATGGACCAAGTGTAAGTCGAGAGCTCAGGAAAAAACCTTAAAAACTTTTAGAAGGAGGGTGAACAAGTTTACACTTTTGAGAATAGAAATTGTAAGTACATTTACTTCAAGAAAGAAATATTTGTGTTCTAATTTCGTTTGATCATTATTTATGGTATAGACTATATAGATAATAAATTACAGCCCTATTAATAAAAATCCCTAAACTCAACTCTAACTCACGAGTTAACTAAGCGATGGAATAAGAGTTAAAATTTCTTAATAATATTTACAAATTTTGACTTTCAGTAACAAGATTTACGGAAATCTATTAATATTTTATTACATTCAGTAAAATATTCTTTGCCTGCAACATACAAATGTGGACTTGATAATATAAATATCAATATGATAACTTTTCGTGACAAATTGAACATACAAGCGTGGAATTTATATTAAGAAATATCAAACTGATAAATATATTCATGGCGAATTGAAATATTTAATTTGGATTTGAAATATAATTTTGGTATTTTTCAATGTTTAATCCACATTTGTATGTTCAGTTAAGTTTTATATTACAAAAGTTAAAAAAATCATTTTGATATTTTCACATATGTATGTTTAATTTGCCATGAAAACATAATCTATTGATGTTTTATAATATCATTCAAGGAGAATTTGATGCTTACAGTTTTATTATGTTAAACAGCGAATTCATAACTTGTAGCACAAACAAAATCTGGGGAAATGACTCTATTTCAAACAAGCGGAAGCAGAAATATTTCTGACTTATTTGATTTTCCCTAGATTTATATTATTTCACAACCTTTTATAAGTAAAATGAATATATCTATCCAAATTTTAAATATATTTTTAATGTTAATAGCCAACAACAAGTATTTATGCAACTGCATATTTATACCCTATCCTAAGGGTATATTAATTTTGACACATAGTTTGTAACACCCCTTAATATTCGTCGTAGACCCATAAAAGTATATATATTTATGATCAGGACCAAATCCTAAGACTATTTAGCAATGTCCGTCCGTCCGTCCGTCCGTATCAACTTTTGAGGCCTTTAAAGTTATGCTAGGAGGCTGAAATTTGGAGCATATACTCCCTAGGGTCCCGAAATGGTAAAGTGTTAAAAGTTTTTAGATCCGCCCTCTGCCACGCCCACAATTTAGAAAAAACCGTTTTAAGGCTTAAGTTAGAGAGATAAAGTTGTAAAACCTTCACAAGATATGTAGGTACTGCCTACCTTTATAAATTTGTCATATAAAGTTTTTTGCCACGCCTACTTTTTGTGGGCGTTTTTCACTAAAATGCTGTTTTCTTTGAAAATTTTCATAGAAATCGAAAAAAAATGTTTAACAATATATTTTTTCCAATATATCGCCCATACAAAGTTTTTGGCCACGCCCACTTTTTGGGGGCGTTTTTTTTCAAAATAAATACTTTTTTTTTCTATAAATTTCATAGAATGAAATAAAATGCTATCTATCATCTTCCTTATGAATTTTTTCTTTGGGGCACATAGGGATAGGGATAGGGTATCATACTGTTCGCCCCAAGCGGACTGTAGCCTTTCCTTATGTTTTTATTTATCAATTTTCAACAGCAATACCAATAAGTACTGCAATATTGGTTTAATTTTTACAATCTTAAATTTAAATTAAGAAATATTATGTTGGAAATATAAATTTCCTAATATCAGTTTAGCATTCAAAATTCAAATACGAAAAATATTGAAATATATCAATCAGATATTAATTTGATATTTTTAACATTTAATTTACATCGAAAACATCAATTCCCAAAATTTACATTAAAAAATATTTTTAAGGTCTATTTTTTTTTTAAATTTTCATTGTTGCAATTCACATTGTAGAATCATATGTTGTAATTTCTGTTTGATATGATCCGTATATCAATAATGATATAATTAATGTTGGACAACTTTTATCGCCGAAAAATATCAATTTTACCAAGGTTTTATCTTCTTTTTTTTTTGTCTGTGAATATTATGACGGTTATGAGAGTTAACTCAGATATGCCACATAGGACGTCGCCACTTTTTGTAATATCCATTAACGTTGTTGGGCTTATAATTGATTTATTTGACCTTCATATTTACCCTTATGATTTACGAATAGTTACGTGTAAAATCTTCCGGAGCTCAATTTAAAAAAATCCATCTATTGTAATCTTCTCCCCTTGTTCCAGCGCCAGTATTTTATTAACAACGAACCAGTTGCTTAAGTCACTTCTATTTTTTACTCTGGGAGTAATCTTCAATTAGTACTAATTTCAACTTCCGTGAACTAATGTTTATGCGCAATGTTCCAAAGCAGATTTATCGGATTTACTTTCTGCACTCTATGAAGTCCTTTGTATATATAAATAAATATTAAAACTGTAAATACAAGTTGCGATAATCCGTTTTGTTCATCTAATTTTAATGGGCGGTTTTGATTAAAAAAGCGTCCTCCTCTATGAATAAAGCTTTAAAAATTTACAATTGATCTTCTCTATCTGAAAATGACCGAAAGTGATTTTATGCCTATAATACCCTGTAGATTATTACATTATAATATATTTATTTCTCCATTAAAGTACTATAGTCTCTGTTTCATTTTTGAACATATCCGTTCATATCTCCTGAATGCATGCAAATTAACGACAATTCATTGACATATAAGAAATCAATATGAATGAATGCAAGGATTTTTGGAATGCATGCACTTAGCCTAAACACATGGATAACAATATTGTTTGGCGTTAAAGTTAAATTAAAACTGATATTAGGAAACGTGTCAGTAGCATTGGTAAATTTGTAAAGTATTTTGCCATCTATACACTTGGAAGGACCCATGACAAGAATTGAAATTCAGACATTTTTTACATCAACAGTATGGGTGCCAACATCTGAGAAGTAAAATGTTTACGACACTTTTTGCAGCCATTAAAGTTTATTGCGAGCATGTCCTGCAGAAAATGTCATAACGTCTATAAAGTGGAAGGACGCTTTTATATTTCGAACGTGTTTAATAACAGCTGAGTTCAGGAATTTTACGTATTTCTTATTGCGCTTGACATACTTGAAGACCCGAAAGGAGATATTGCTGCACATTCACTTCAAACAAAATGAATAGCCACAGCGAAGCAAGCAACTTATCATTTTTTTTTAAATGAATGCCTTGAATGTGTTGTTGCTTTAATATATCTTTTGTTTAGAAATTCACAAGTTTCAAGTTAAAATGCTCCCAAAATAAATTCGACACAAGTAAAGAGTAGGTAACTAGTCACATAGATATCATGCCAACTATCCATTTGTTGTTAATAAAACCCTCATAACAGAAACATGATTGAGTAAAATTTATTATTTTGGAAAATTATGTTGCAATAATTATTGTTCGCGTAAAATAAGAAGGTTTGGTGTCTGAAACAAATTTTGATATATAAATTACTGACAAAGTTCTTATATTATCACCTTTTTCCTTAACAAACATTGGCACATTCATTTTTCAGGCACAATAAATAAACAGTAATCATATTAATTTTGAATAACTTACTCTGAGGGTATATCAATTTTGTGTCAAAATTAGTATTCGTCATAGACCGCTTAAAGTATGTCCGTCGGTCCGTCCCTCGCCAATTTGTAGGAATTTCAATTCAAGCGAGGAAGCTGCATATTGAAATATATACTCCTTAGAGTCCCGAATTTTGTACCATGCCCCAAAGAAATATGCGTTAAGAACATGATGGATAGCATTTTACTTTTATGAAATTTGTATAAAATAAATATTTTCTAAAATAAAACACCCTCAAAAATTGTGCGCGGCCAAAAACTTTATACGGCAAACTTGTGAAGCAGTTCAGTGTCTACTTATTTTGTTAAGTTTCTAACCCTTCATCTTCTTCAACTACAGCTTTAAAACGGTTTTTTATAAATTGTTCGCGTCTTTTAAACAATTTTTTTTTACCATTTCGGGACCCTAGGGAGTATATGTTTCATGGATTACGGTCTGATAGGGGTTGTTTTTACCACCAAGATATATTGGTATACATATAATCGATACGCTTTGAATATTCCCTTTTGCCATTTAAATTTGTTTGCCTGGCAATGTTGCTATTATCGGATCGTTCTGATGTAAAAGAGAAAACCTGAATACCATTTCAGGAAAGAATCGTGGTGACTGTGAGTTGTGTCACTGTCTATACGGCTGCCTTTGCCTCGCAGTTTCGCTCTGTGGTTATTTGCTTGGTAATTGTGAACTGAGTAGTGACTGTGAGTGGTTTATGTTCGCAGTGAGTTGTGATTTTCACACGGCGACTGTGATTGTTATGTGAAGAGCATAATGAAAGGAGAAGAAGGTAAAAATCACAACTACGTTTGTTGTGACTTTGAGTACGCAATCCCTGTTACTAAATCACAAGTAGAGATTTATTTGGTCAACATTACTACTTACTACTAGCCACTACACCCAATTTAAAACATTTTATAATCACTCCCATCGCCAGCTACGTAGTAATAGAAAAATGTGTTCGAATCCTGAAATTCCATCCCGATCTATTACAAGTCCCTTTCTTGGTGGACAAACTGCTACGAAATTCGTAGAATTTAAAATCACCACCCCCGAAAATCTTGAATTATTTTGTCTTTCTCCTCGACAATTTTTTTTCTGTCGTAGACTAGCTGTAACAGTTATTTCAACAAATTGTACGTTCTTTTAAAAATAATTTTATTCATTGATATATAATAATACATGTACTTAATTCTTAAAATCATGAAGAACGTTGATTTGGCTATAATTATTTCAAAATAATATTCGGGCCAAGCGCGTATCAGCACTATTAAGATCATATACGGACGGACGGACATTGCTAAATAGTATTAGGATTTGGTCTTGATCATAAATTAAAATACTTTTATGGGTCGATGACGAATATTAAGGGGTGTTACAAGCTATGTGTCAAAATTTATATACCCTTAGGATAGGGTATAAAAATCAGCGATTTTGCTTTTTATTGTTTGAGTATTAATTTTGACATAAATCAGCTGACTTCGAAAATGGAAACTAATTTTTTTCAATTAGGCAATGCTTTTCTCTAATCCCTTTGGATCTTTTGATTGCTTTTTTTTGGTATTCGACGCGGAATTTTTCATTCGAGGATTTTTCCGACGGCAAGTTGTGATAGGCCCGATTGTCTATAATTTGCAAATGGCGCCTGGTGGGTACAGAAACATTTTTTTATGAATTTATAAACAATATCACATTGTGGAAAAACAAGCGTTTAGTAAAATAAATGATGATCCATAAAACTTAATCCTATATTTTGGAAAAGCATGGCATGTGGATGCAGCCAACTGACAAAAAGTTAATATATATGGAACTACTTTGGTGCATACTGTGGCGTCATTTAAAATACATTTACGGAAGTTGCAGTCCTTAGCGCAGCAGAAACATTAAAGTTCGATAAACTTTTAGATTCCCAAATCGATATTATAAGCTCACATATTTTTATGGTTGTTGCAATGATTATCTAGTAACTTCTTATATCTCGGAAAGATTAAATTAAATATTCATCAAATTAAATTCGGTACTCATACAAAAATATTAACTTAATATTTGAAATTTGTTGTCTTCACCAGCATTTTAACCGATTCTACTCCACTATAATGGTCTTTTCTATAGAGAAATTCATTTCCTTCATATTATATTCGTTTGCAAGTTTTCTTCAAAAATATCAGCATATATTGACAAGTACCATGTATTTCACCAATCTGCATTACTTACTTGAATCTGCACAGCGTTACATCAAAACAGAAGAGACACCCCCCCTTTAAAAAAAAAATTGAAGAAGTCTATTCTCTATCCTCTATCGAAAGGTAAACTTCAATCTGTATTTCCATGTTTCGCTCTATCAGTGAGAAAAAGAAAAACAAATTATTTGCACAAAACGGTTGTGTATTCTTCGTTGATTTATCGCCAAAGTTTGTACGAAGAAGAGTAAAATCTCTCAAGATTTCCGCAAACAAACCAGAAAATAGAATTCAAGATTACGGTGACAACTTGAATGTATGAATAGAATAGGCAGATATGCTGAATGTGATTTGGTCATGCTGAATGTTGCTGACTCTCAATTTAACAAAATGTCTAAGAAGGTTGTTTAATTTACATAGGTGAACTATACTTGAGAAACTGTAATCGTTATGCGCTGAACTTTTAAACTCCATTAAGTATCGATTTAAATCAAAAAAGAATATTATTTGAATTTGAAATAGAGGTTACAACAATATAATTATAATAATAACTATGGACCATTGTTCTCATTGCAACTTTGTTATATTAGTCATAGTACCCGAGAAGTATTTATATTGAAATGTCATAGCTGTTTCAATGTCCTATTCTATTTCTAATAGGAATTTAAAAAAAACTATTGCAAAAATTAACAGATATTTAATTTGTTTCCTGTTGTTCATAGTAGGTAAAAGTTTATGTATAGGAAAAACAATTTACTTGTAGAGAATAGAAATATTTATTATATACATAATCTACTAGCGGTCTCGTCCTTATATGGACATACATACATATGTTGCCATATGTAACGGCTTCTCCGGGACTACCCCACGAAATGTCCCAAGATAAGAGATGCCCCGCATTTGTCACCGACTTTTGAATAAATTAAATTAATTATTACGGATTATAAAAAGTGAATGGCCTCTATTCGATTTGAATACCCACTATGAAGGACGATCTTCAAATTTGTGATGCCTTCATGCGTTGATAATGTTGTTGCTTAAAATAATTTCGCAAAATTATTAAAAAGCTCCTGGTTTCGCATTAGTGTCGTAGATACTAATAACAGTAGTATGTACAAAAATACACAAATCCTTTAACCCATGATCATTTGAGAAGATTCTTTCACAGTTCTCACTATTGGATGTTTTTCAGACTTCTGCAATCTTCTTGGATGTTTGTCAGACTTTCGCAAGATGCAAATAAAACATAAGTCCGCAGAGTATGATGCCCTATCCATATCCCTATATGCCCCAAAAAAATGCATTAAGAACATGATGGACGGCATTTTATTTCATTCTATGAATTTATAACGAAAAACTATTTTTTTGAAAAAACGCCCCCAAAAAGTGGTCGTGGGCAAAAACTTTGTTTGGGTGATATAGTAACTAGAACAAATATTGGCTTAATGTTTTGTTATACATTTTTTTTTTCGTTTTCTATACAAATTTTTGTTAAAAGACGCCCACAAAAAGTAGTCGCGGCAACAAACTTTATATGGCAAACTTGTGAACGAGTTTAGTGTCTGAATATTTTGTTAGGGTTTTAAGCCTTTACATCTTCAACTGCAGCTTTAAAACGGTAAAAGCTCTCCATTTCGGAACCCTAAGGAGTATATGTTCCAATTTTCAGCTTCCTAGCCGCTTTAAAGGCCTCAAAAGTTGTCCGTATCAACGGACGGACGGATGGACATTGCTTAATAATCTTAGGTTTTGGTGCTGATCATAAATATATTTATATACTTTTAGGGGTCGACGACGAATATTAAGGTGTGTTACAAACTATGTGTCAAAATTAATATACTTTTAGGATAGGGTATAAAAACGTTAGGTGGTACCTACACGACCGGATTTTAATATAGGATCGCGCGAGTTACGTTTTCTCGCGTTACACCAAGAAAAACATCAAGAAATCAATTTGATTTAAACATATAATTTTTTTTAATTTTTTTTATTTTTACAATTTTATTTTTCTTAAAGGTCTTTTCTTGACCACAGCCAAACTCCAACTCCCTACTTCTTTTTCAGTGAGCAAACCAAAAGCCAGCATAGATTGACATTGGTCTGGGTAAAACATACCGCATACTCTGCCCAAGCAAGTGCAAATTTCGGTATAGGTTGAACTAATGTTCATGTACGTTAATGATAATGCTGTTTGGTTTTGGGTAAACAACATACCGTACACTCTGGCCAAGCAAGTGCAAGTATCGGTATCGGTTTATTATTAGATCGAAAACAATGTTCGTTGATGATAATGTTGTTTGATCCGATTCTGCTAGTGCGGTTGCCAAGCTCGTGCTGGCACTGCTTGCATCGGACACTTGATGATAAGCCAGGTCATATCAGCATTGTATATACAGCAACGGAATTCCTGATACATGTTCTGCAGCTGTGACAGTTCGTGTTGCCGGGCTTATAATGTCTCGTTTGTGACTGTGGAGATGCACCATTCGTAACTCCTCCCCTCGAAGTATGAACTGAAGATCTGAAGTTCGTTAGTGTAGTCTAAGTTAGTGGCTCATTTGGATATAGCAGGTGTGTGTTACTATGTGAAAGGTGGTTTGTGTATATATATACTTGCGAAATAATAATTATATTTACTTACAATTAGAGAAAAAAAATATTATGAATAGTTACAGATATTTACCGTTTAATACTTATCTACGGAGGATAGTCCATATTTTTTTAGGTCGCAAATGTTATTAGGTTTCTTTGTTCTGTTTCAAGCTTTTAGAATAGGTCTTTTAAAATAGGTCAAAACTTTCATAGATTCTGCATACATAATCGTCAAAATATAGCAACATTAACAAAATTAAATAAAAAATTAGACGATTTCTTCAATTAACTTAATATTAAGATTCTTTTATTTCTTTATGAACAAACAAAAAGAATGTTATTTATTTATTTACTAATATTTTTTTTTTTTTTTTTTTTTTTTTTATTTTTTGTTTGTGTACTTTTCGCAGATTGGTTTTAACGGTAATCTTATTATTCTCTGTGACAACATGTTTATTAAACCTTGGAGCCAATTTATTTCGTCTATCGTCTAATTCAAAAATAGTTTCATTTGTACTATAATTAGGAGGATCCTTACGTGATTGATTGCGTCTATTTATATATTTTTGTTTCTTATTGAGACTTTGACTGTGTATTATTTTGGTGATATTTGCATAGTTTCTAATATTATGTCTGAGATAGTCTTGCTCTGTTATGTTTTCTAGTGAAGATGGAAATGGTTTGCTTATATTTATGTGACCTGTAAGAAGCTCAAAGGGAGATAGTTTCGTTGTGGAGTGTACAGAGTTATTGTATGTTAATACCGCTTCATCAACTATTTCCCCGATTGGTGTGTCACTTTTTTGCGATTTTATAATTCTTATAATTTCAGTGAGCGTAGAGTGAAACCGTTCTACTGGTGAATTACCAGTAGACGTTTTTGCACATATTGTATGTAGATCAATATTATAAACTTTCAAGAAGTCCCTGAACAACGTTGAGGTGAATTCGCTTCCATTGTCGGACACTATTCTTTTTGGTAAACCATGGTGAGAAAAGTAATGCCGTAAAGACTTTATTAATTCAATACTATTTTTAGCACTCAACATATAAACACTAGCGAATTTGCTAAATTTATCGACGATTGTTAAAAAGTGTTGTTTGTATACGAAATATATGTCGATATGAAGAATCTCAAGCGGTTTAGATGGAGTTTCTGTTAACTCAAATTTTAACTGCTCCCTATTGCGGTCATATTTATACTTATGGCAGATGTCGCAATTACTGATAACCTTTACAATAATATGCTTCATATTAGGAAAGTAGAAATTTCTTTTCAGATGTTCTATAGTCTCGTTTATACCCCTGTGATGAGAATTTGTATGATAGTCTCTTATCAATCTTTCTTGCTCGTCTCTTTCTGTGATATCCTTTAACATTATGTGTGCTCTTACCAATTTAATTCGCGACCTTTGAAAAAATTTCGAATAAACTGTTTGGATTGTTCGGAATGTACAGTCGTCTGCAAGGATAGCGGTAAGTCTTTTACAATTTACGTAGTTCCTTAGAATTTTTATTATCACTTTCTCGTTACTAGGATCACAATGTTCTATGAGATATCTTTTTTTTCTTTTGAATATAATTTTGAGTTTGGCGGAAATTTCTGTTCTCGAACAATTTTGTCTTATTATAATCTGATTTGAGAACTCGTTGATTGGACGTTCGGATATCGGAATTCCGTCGTCTACATTTTCCTGCCCTGAATGTACTGTAGACATATTTACTGATTCGCCAACATTATTTTCCATAGACAAAATATCTGAATTTTCTAAATCCAGCCCGAGCAAATTAACGTCATTTGTATTAAATTCGATACGTGACAATGCATCGGCGTTAGCATTTTGTTTACCTTTTTTGTATACAACCTCATAATCGAACTCTTCCAATTTGAGTCTCCAACGGACAAGTTTGGAGTTTGGTTCTTTCAAGGAAAATAGCCAGGTAAGCGGCTTGTGATCTGTCACGATTTTGAATTTTCTGCCGTATATGTAAGGGCGGAAATATTTAGTTGCCCAGATTATAGCCAAGAGCTCCTTCTCAATAGTGCTGTAGTTCTGTTCGGTTTCAGACAAAGTCCGACTTGCGTAACAAATTGGTTTATCTGATCCCAAGGAACCTTGCGAAAGCACTGCACCTATAGCAACGTTACTAGCGTCGGTAGTAACGTTGAAAGGCTTATGAAAATCGGGATACTGCAGGATTGGGTCGTTACATAAAAGAGACTTGCAGTATTCAAAACAGTTTATATACCTTGAGTTGAGTGTAATAGTTCTTCCCTTACGAAGGCATTCAGTTAACGGCTTCGTTAAGTTTGCAAGGTCCTTAATAAATTTTCTATAGTAGCCACGGAGGCCAAGGAAGGACTTAATTTGCTTGGAAGTTTTCGGGATGGGAAACTTTTTAACAGCATTTATTTTTTCTGGATTCGGTTTTATCCCTTCTGGTGTTATAACATGGCCCAGAAATGCGACTTCTTTTTGCAAAAATTCGGATTTATCAAGCTGCACTTTAAGATTCGCTTCCCTTAATTTTTTAAATACGGCACTCAAGTTATCAATGTGCTCTTGCAATGAAGTAGAATATACAATGATGTCGTCCATATATACCAGACAGACCTTACCTTGTAGGTCCCTTAAAACATTATCCATAACCCTTTGAAAGGTTGATGGAGCATTTTTAAGGCCAAAGGGCATACGGACGAACTCATAATGTCCATTTTCAACAGAAAAAGCAGTCTTTGATATATCTTTTGACTTAATCTCAATCTGATGAAATCCAGACGCAAGATCAAGGGTACTAAAATACAAACACTTCCCTAATTTATCCAAAATCTCCGTTATATTAGGAATAGGATACCGGTCATCTACAGTTTTCTCGTTCAGTTTTCGGTAATCTATTACCAGTCTCCACTTTTGCCTCCCGCTTGCGTCTTTTTTCTTGGGAACGATCCATATGGGCGAAGACCAGGGAGAAAAACTGGGGCGAATGATACCCTGATTGAGCAAACTATTTATCTGCCTATGTACCTCTTCCTTATGCACGTAGGGATACCTATACGTTTTGGAGTAAATGGGTATATCATCTTTGGTCTTAATTTCGTTAATATTATTTGAAAATGTCAATTTATCCCCCTCATTAAAAAAAATGTCATGATACCTATTACATAGACTTCCTATAGCTTCTTCTTCCTCTTTATTTAGGTGCCCTGTTCTGATTAATTCCCTTAGATTTGTTGTTGGCTGTAAATGATGACTATTTTGTATAGAGAAGGTATGTACTTCGCTGAAAGCATTTGTGGCGGCTTCAGCTTTAACCGGATGTTCAACTACAAATGTCCGTACCAAATCAGACGTATTTATAACTTCTATGTATGAGTACCATTGATGGGCATTGTATAAACCTTCCGGAATTACCAAGTCAGGTGTTATGTTAGTAGGTTTAATATAAACGCTACCAGATTCCACATCAACCGGCAATAAACAAACCATTTTGCACAGGCCTGGAATGGTATATGTTTTGGACATCAGATTTGGCTTGAACTTTAAAGGAATATTGAGGTTTTCAGTTATTAATACCGAGTCCTTAATGTTAATAACAATGCCCAGGTCTTGCAAAATGTCAAATCCAATCAAACCATCAAAATAGTTGTGAAATTTAAAAATTAAAAATGGTAGTTTTTTTTTCGTTTGCAACTCAGGCAGGCCTTGCAAAATAATTTCTTCGTCAACAATTTTGGTGTTAAAAATAGTTTTAATTTCAACTGGTGCAATTTTTGTTGGCCTTATGTATGTCAGTATGTTTGGGCTTATGAAAGATCGATTGCTACCAGTATCTATCAAAAATTTTAAGTTAGTGCTGCTCAAACTATTAACATTTATATAGGGTAAGCTACCGGAGTTAAAGTTCTTAATATTTAAATATCCTATAGGTGTTCCGAGGCGGCTAACTAAAAATTTGAGTCGTCAACTTCGGCTTCATAAGGTGTATTTGAAGTGTCTAAATACTGGTAATGATCTTGGGGTAAGAGGTTATTTTGATACTCAGGAACAGTTGACTGTTCAATTGCATAATTATCCTCTTGTGGTAAGTAACTGTTATGAGATTGATAAAGCGTTTGCTGTCTCGAGTCTCTATTGCTGTTATGATAGTTTGATTCTGCATTTAACAAATGCTGTTGCCTATATGGTTGTGAAGTATTTCGAGAATTTCTAGTAGTACTGCCACTAGTTGCATCCATAGGTTCAGGTGGTGGTTGTGTTGGTGGTCTTGGTTGTGGAAACGATCTGGAACCATAATATGAAGGGAAAGCACTGTTTGAGTTATGTCTCCATGGGGTATATTGCACATTTGCAGGAATTAGTGGTCTAGGAGGTGGGTACAAATTTCTCGCGACAGGTGGTACGAAATTCTGAGTATATCTTATTGCTGGTCTTGTTTGGCTGAAATTGTGCTCTGGAATTCTAAGGATACTAAGAGGATTTTTAAAATAAAATCGGTTTTGTTCTTCTATACACAAGCTTAAAGCTTCAGCTAATTTTGTCGGTCTCATCGACCTTACTGTAGAACCTAAGGGCTCTTTAAGACCGGATAGGAATGCATTCAAACACATTTCATTGTAAAGTAAGATCTTCGCTTCAATCACATTTACATTCTGCTCATGCAACCTAACGTGATTCATTATAGTTGAAAAAATGTTGATTACTTTTGCATAGAAACTTTCTACATTATCCTGATATTGTTTTAATTGATGAAGGTCACGTATTAGGCTTGTTTCGTTACGTTTGTCGGCGTAATGAAGCACTAAATTATTTTTTATTTCAATCCAATTAATGGATGTACCATATGTATTTAATACTTCATTCGCCGGACCTACTATTTTGTTTCGAATTGCCCGTAGGATAATTTGTCCGTAACTAGTTCCCATAACTGATTGCAATTGAACCAAAATTTCATCAACATTGCTAATGAAGTCAAAAAGTAGACGCGGGTTACCGTCAAATGTTGGGATGTCCTTAACTGCATCTGGAATTCTTAATGAGTTAAACACATCCATAGCAACATTCGACATCATTTTAGTTGAAATAACTGAATGCGAATTTAAAGTCGTATTTAATTCATAAACTAATGTCACTTTTTTGAACCTATTGTATGCAGAATTTATATCGGAACTTTCTAAATCTATCAAATTACAATTCAAAATTTTCTCTAAATCAATTTTAATTAGTTTATATTTACCGAAACTAGTTCTATTTAGAAAAGTAACCCTCTTAGTTTGTAATTTAGTTTTCTTAATATATGGTGACATAGAATAGAAACCCAATAATAATACTTCCGAAAATTGGACTTACCTTTACAAAATTGTGTTTTCAATTTTTGTCTAATATCAAATTTTATTTTATTTATCACTTAATTTTATAACAAATTTTATAATAGTTTAATTTAATTAAATAGGTTGCTACTGTAATATTATACAATGTAGATTTCAGCATTTGCTTTCAATTCAATTAATTAGAAATACTTATCTATGCACTTAATTACAAATTGTTTAATACACCTTCACTTTACTATGAAAAGTTTTGCCACTGTCTTATATTTGAGCTACGTGTTCTAATGTATTGGAAAGGAGGTCCTGGTACCAAGAGTTCAAAAACTGCCGCTCCAATGATCCGTTGAAACGTGTACCTTAATCCAGAAATTCTTTAAAGCTACTTTTTCTTCACTTAAGTATTCGGATCCTTAGTTTACCGACTGCGCCAGTTACGTTTTCTCGCGTTACACCAAGAAAAACATCAAGAAATCAATTTGATTTAAACATATAATTTTTTTTAATTTTTTTTATTTTTACAATTTTATTTTTCTTAAAGGTCTTTTCTTGACCACAGCCAAACTCCAACTCCCTACTTCTTTTTCAGTGAGCAAACCAAAAGCCAGCATAGATTGACATTGGTCTGGGTAAAACATACCGCATACTCTGCCCAAGCAAGTGCAAATTTCGGTATAGGTTGAACTAATGTTCATGTACGTTAATGATAATGCTGTTTGGTTTTGGGTAAACAACATACCTTACACTCTGGCCAAGCAAGTGCAAGTATCGGTATCGGTTTAGTATTAGATCGAAAACAATGTTCGTTGATGATAATGTTGTTTGATCCGATTCTGCTAGTGCGGTTGCCAAGCTCGTGCTGGCACTGCTTGCATCGGACACTTGATGATAAGCCAGGTCATATCAGCATTGTATATACAGCAACGGAATTCCTGATACATGTTCTGCAGCTGTGACAGTTCGTGTTGCCGGGCTTATAATGTCTCGTTTGTGACTGTGGAGATGCACCATTCGTAACTCGCGCTTAGTAGTCCAACGCACTTATCACTAAGCTACTGCAACCGCAGACGCGATCAACTGAAGTCATAATATTCTCAACATTTTAAGCTTTTCCTATTCGGTCTGTTTCCATTGGCCTTCCTTTTAGGCAGTTGGTTTTGTGTTAAGGGACTTCTATGCTTAATAGTATCGAATGACTGATATTGCTTGTTTCAAGTGGCTTTGAAAATCTGAAAAACCAAACTATCTGGAAGGGAACTGAAAAGTGCAACACCTATGTTAATTCGAAATGTAAACGTCATGTCGTGAATAATGTTTAACATTGACAATGAAATAGGGAACTGCATTTTATACTCGAAATAGGGATGTTTATGTATGCAACGAATATTTGTTATCAAGTTGTTATAGAATGCAAATATTTTTTAGAATTCTGTATTCAAATTTTTCTAACTTATTACATTTGTTTTCTGCAAATCTAACATTTTTAAAATTTAGGAAAGACATTTTGTTTTTGAGCCCAGTGGTCAGCAAATGAGCTATTTGTTTTTGACTGATTGACTATCAGTGGCGAGCAGTCTGCCGACCGATGATGATGTTAAGTGTTTGGACCAGGCTATCCTACATTTTCACTCGGTTTCTGAAAAATTTCTAATTTGAAGCTGAATGGTTAGAGTATTTATTCCGTTGGGGCTATTTTCGCGTTCCAACCTTTCGATTCTTTTATGCTTTGTCGAATTGTTGAAGTGTTAGGAGGACCTCGTGCTAGGAGGATCTCGTGCGTTCATCGATTCGCTCAGCCTCGGGGTTGCAGCGAATGCGAGTGAAAGAATGTGGATTCCACCAAAGGGGTTAGAAGTTTAGTCAGAGAGAATCGAGAGAGAGAATAGAGAGAGATAAGCAGTTGAACCCTTTTGTATACCAAGTAGACAGGAATTATTTCTGTTTTACGTTATATTTCTTTTTTGCATTTTGATAGGATAAGATATTTTTTCAGTTTTTGAAGTGTCTAATATCTATCTTCTACTGTATACCTTTCTTAAATTATTTCGTTTAAAGGCTTACATTTATCATGATCTCGTCCCACAACCGGGACAATAACTTCCACCAAGTTTACTGTTGAATTTTTATCTCTTCGGCGATTCTACGCTTGTCATTTCCCTACCCCACTATTGTTAGACTTTCATCTATCGGCGGAGCGGCGGCTGAAATTGTTCTCGCGTTTGTTTTTATTTCTTGCTACGCATTTAAAATCGTTCAATTTTAATTCATTCTCTCAAAATAAAGTGGAACAAAACTATATAGCAAAGAGATAAATAACAGAAACAGGTAAATAGTTAAGTCACACGGCAAAGAAACAGATAATAGCGATCTGATAAAATTGATCCAGGGTCAATTGACATGTTAAATTGATTCGAATTATTAAGTTAATCCTTAAAACTATGATTTAACCACAATCAATGTGCATAAATAAATTAATAAATAAAAAAAATACAAAAATGTCTACCCAAATTGAACAAAACTTCGAAAAATAAGCACGATGTTGCTCTATTTCCTTCGTATATGGAAAAAACGACAACAACAAAATTAATTGCCCACTTAGGTACTCGCTATTTAACTGTACTTTTGAATTGCCTCAAACAAAATGGAAATATTGTTATAAAATATAAACGTCGCTTAAAAAAAGCGTCATAAGGCCAAGCAAGTTTGCGACATTATGCTAAAATTAAAAGATAAAAGACTCCAAGTCGAAGGAGGTCTAAAAAAATTAGACAAACAAATTATTTCACTACGCGAATTATTCTTTTGCAGCCATGCAACCATTTTAAAGTTTAAAAAGAGGCCCCAAAAATGTGTCACGCTCCATGATGGCCTCAAAAATTTATATCGAAAACACCAACACGAAAATTTCTGTAATTTGGGGCCATTTTTCATATTTATTGGGCCATGTTTTATATTTACCTGTCAAATTTTGTTAACTTTCAACTTTCAGATTACCAAACAAACTGAAAATACTAAGATGGTTATAAAACTTTCAAACCCCAAAGTGACATGGTACCAAATTGGTAGAATGACACTTTCAAAAGTGTCGTTTAGCCAAATTTTTGGATTTAGCACAATGTCGCTTGGCACTGACACGCAAAGAGACTTGGTTGTTCTCGAACGTCTTTTGCAGAAGAGGAGGAAGAAACGATTTCTCACCTGATTTGTACATGCCCTGCTCTCTCCAGAAAAAGAAAGCTTCTTCTACGAAGATACTTCTGATCTCGAAAACATTGCCTTCAAATGTCTATTTTACTTCGTCAGAAGCTCCAATTGGTTGAACGAGTAGGGCGAATTTTTATCCAGTATCCCCGTGGTGTCAACAACTTACCAATACTGGTCTAAGTGTTTTCAACTTATCCTAAACTAACCTGCAACAACCATTTAAAGTATTCCACTTCGTACTAATATAGTACTAAATCGCATTATAAATACAAGGTAAAATATAAAACTATCTGTTCCAGTTATAGAAATTGTATGATGTTTGATGACCATAAAGCCCGTTAATGTTATCTTTGTGAACTCCTACCTTAAGTACTCTATAGTACTCTATATTTGAATTACTTAGAGACAAAAATAGAGTTTCCTAAAATATTTAGAGATTAATGTGAAAATGCAATTTTCGCCACCTTTTCTCAAAATTGATATATGTATCTGTCACCAACCTCTTAAATCAAATTTGAACAAAACTTAGTTTATTTTGTTTGGTAAATATAAAAGTAGCCTTTAGAATTTTTTGTAACCATTATATTTATACTTAAAACAGAGATAACATTTTGTCACGTACAAATCTATAATTACTGTGTGAAATAGTCACCCTTTAACATTTTCATAAAAATAATTTAAGCAGACTATTTTTTTTTGTTATCATCATAGAGTTGTATTTAATAACAACTGAGACAAAATACCGCAGCTTTTCATGAATTGATGTAAACCCTCATTAACAAATAATCACACATGTAGTAAAGGTGTATTTTACATTTTAATATCTATGTAATTTAAAACTGTTTTCTTGCATAATATATATTTATAGATATATGCAGCTACATAATATATTTTTAAATAACTCATAATGTGTTCATTTAAATTGTGTGTATTTTTTAAATTGAGGCTTTAAAAACAAATTTAATGGCACCCCACTTAATTTAACTCAATAAAAACAAACAAACAAAATTTAAATAATTTACGGAGTACATTAAATACATGCACATAGTTAAACATAGGTCGTTGTAAATACCTTTTATGTGATCATTCGTTTCTGCATTCCTCTTTCGTATTATGAAAACTAATTAAAATAACCACGTACCTAAATGTTGGCATGTCACTAATCACCTCAACGGTTGCAAATCAAATTTCAAACAACAAATGCATGAAGAGAAACGTTCCAAATGGGATTAATCAATTCAGTTTACCTTTGTTTGGTTTTCAGATTGATTGAACCAAACCACCATCATAGCATTTGTCAGTAGTCCATAGACGAATCCATTTACTTCCTCAACTCTTTTGAAAGTGCAAATAATACTACCACAACGAACAGTTAAGCAACCAAATGTTTCCGAATAAAGCAAATTTTATATGGCTACAAAATAGGACAATGGTATTCTTGAATTGAAGTCTGATAGTTTTTTTCATTGATTTGTAAATACGAAAACATGAAGGAGTGATAATTGATTTTTGAAAAACTGTTTTCTGTTTTGCATATAATTTTTTAAGTGTTTTTTATTTTTAAGTTCGCAGAGTCCGAAATTGCGATTAAGTCCATTTGAAGTTAATTAACTCCATGTTAAAGTGTGTAGAACCTACTTTACTTCCTTAGATTTATCTTCATTGGTATGTGTGTGCATATTTGATTTTTCCAATTATTGATTTTATGTTGTAAAAAGTGTAAATATACACTTAGGTATGTTCACGTTGTTTGTATAGGGTTAGAGGAATAAGCATTTGTATCGGCAAATTATAGTTAACCGCTAAATTACCTTTTTATCTAATGAGGCGGAAGCATTTGCTACAGTCCCTCAGGATATGTTTGATGGCCAATTAACTTTTATTGCGAACGTTTCAAACTCTCTTCCCCAATTTTAAGCATAAAAATTGCATAGCAAAGAAAATCAATTCAATCATTCATTTACATTGCTCCAATATCAATTAGTGCAATTATTGTTGCGGTAAGTGGGGTTGTATTTTTATTTCAGTCTTGGGCAACTGAAAGATTGAAATAATAAATGTAGATATATTAAGTAAAATGTTTGCTACATAGTATGCGAACTTTGTAAGCATCGTTAAAATTTATTTTTCCTTGGAATAAGTGTATGGTTCAGGTATATTTTGAGGAAATACTTATGTGCTTGGTATTTTCGGATATTACTTAGCATATGGGATTATGCCATTCTGGGCACCATAACAGTCTATGTACGTCTATGTAGATATCATGGTTCACCTCCCTTGCTTGATTTTCGATAAGTAGCAATGGAAAACTTACACCTGAATATCATCAGCAAACATATAAATTTAAGCGTTGAGTGGCCATGAAGGGATGTGATTTCAGGTTCAGAATAATCAGGGATCATAGCTTATGTTTTGTATGCAAACGAACGGATGCAGAATTGGTTGCAATCAAAAAAACTGATGGTAAAGGCAGGTTATGGAGAGCACTTACATCTATAGTTATAAATTTAAGTGATGATGTAAGAAAAGAAGCTGTGTTTTAAGAAGGTTGGGAGTAGATTATAGCGGTATATTTACTAGAATTGATTGGTTCGTTGGAACCGTGAGAGGTCCGGTGGGTTGGTAAATAAAAAAGAGGAGGACAACGTAAATTACGAGGGTTAGTGTTGAAGAAAATAAATTTGTTAATAGACGCGAGATCGATAGAACCTGAGAGTAGTCTATAAATGGAGAGATTGTCTGCTTCGTCCCTGCGTTCTTCAAGGGTATTCAAGTTTATAAGTTTAAGGTGGTCTTGATAGGGAGGCAAGATAATAGGGTCGTTCCAGCGTAATCCTCGAAGAGCGAATCGAAGAAAACGACGTTGAATTCTCTCGATTCTGGATGCATGAACTCTATGAAAGGGCGACCCACTTGACTGGCGTATTCGAGAAGGGGGCGAACAAAGGAAATGTAAAGGGATCTTGTCACATAAAGGTTGGAGAATTCTTTGGACCACCGTTTAACAAAACCAATTGAAGAGTTAGCTTTAAGAATTATCTCATCACTGTGCGAATGTGCGAACAATGTGTGGATCGGTTGATGATTTGTTTTCGAAAGATAGGGAGGTAGGGTATCCGTCAGATTTTCTTTTATAGTTGACGAATTGGTAAAAAGACTTGGGGTCATTTTTAAGATTGACTTTCGCATTTGTAAGGTAGCGCTCGTAGAGTAAATTATAAAGTTGGGTAAATTGAAAGCAAGTACTGAGAAAGATAGAGAAAAGAATTGGTACAAAGGAAAACTGCCCTTAACTTATTCCTTTTGTTCCGTAAAGAGCGAAGTCTTCGATTATACCAAGGAGGGGATATAGATGATGTTTTGTGGCAAGAAAAGGGAACATACAGAGAAAAGGAATTAAAAAGTTCTCTGTAAAAAAGGGCAATCGCATCATTTAAAGATAGGTTACTAAAATCAAAGGAACAACTTTCGAGATATGCGTTAATTTTGCGAAAATTTGCTTCGTGGAAGGAGGGCATGAGTTTAGCTCAAAACAGTGCGGATTTTCAAGCGAAGTCCTCTTACGTTTTGGTAGTAAAAAGTAAGAGGAAGGCTGGTGGGACGAGGTAAAGATATTGATTTAGGGACGAAAAAATGTATCTTGGCCCACACGACTTCGTTGAAGGTGTGACATTCTTTTGGAGTGAACATAATTACCGAAAGCAGCAAGGTCGTCCTCCACTTTTTAAGGAGACAAATTGTAAATCCCGTGGAACCTGATGTAAAGCTTTTTGAGACCAATGAGGTCGAAAGGGAGAACTTTCTGCTGGAGGGAAACCATCACACTTGTCTTTGTTTTTCCCTCATAACAAACCGAGTCAGATTTGTTATGTAAATAAGCAAAAAAGAGACGTACATTCTCGTTTATTTTATTTTCTCTAAGCCTAGCTAGTGTATAACGACATTCTGTGGTATCAATGGTTTGCTGCGTTAGTTTGACTGTATGAGGCATAAGGGGAACGAGAATAGGGGTATGGGAAGAAAAGGTTGTAGACGATGGTGTATTAGAAGTGGGGTTTAAAGTATGGGTACTTATGAAATTAGGGTTTTTAGCACCAGTTTTGAGATCAAAATTAGGGAAAGAATTGCTATTGGATTCAAGGTAGGTTTGTCCATCTATTTACACATCCGCATTTTTCCAATGTTGAAATTAAGGACCGGCGGGATTTTTGAATAACTACTCGTATCTAGCAGAGAGGTCGAATTTGAAATTTCGATTACCTTTGTGGTTAGAAGGCAGGAACATTTTATTTTAGCTGATGGTGATACCGTAATTAATTGCGAAGAATTTCGTTAACCAAGAAATATCGGCGTTTTGGGGGGTGCCTTTGATGAAAAAGGAAGTCATCTGGATTTCAGAACTTATTTTATCCAGCCTGCGCCACCATTCATCTGGTGTCCAAGTAGTACCAAATTGTTTAATGAGCTTGCGTGGGGCGGCGACGGGAGGAGTTGACGGTGAGATAGTTCTAGACTCTTGGATTGTCATCCGATTCAGGGGAAGAGGGGGTTGTGAAACTGGCTCTATTTCGGTTTCCAGTAATTCAGCCAAAATGGATGTATTGGAGTATACATTCTGGTTGTGTTGAGTGTGTCTTGGTAAATCGTCGATCTTGCTGCTAACCGTTTCAATGAGGTTTTCGACATCCAAAATGGTTGATTGTGTGGCAGCTAGATCATCGCCCGCTCCGTTGATTCAATCAACGATTACTTCGAGCATAGGATCCGGCATAGCATAGGAAGAATTTGTTTCTATGGCATTTATGCTCAAAATTACATACACATTTATCATGACTAAAAAGAGCATCAACATCTCTTATAGAGACTACTATTTGACTTTCTTTTCTTTGAAAATGTTTGAAGCAAGCCAACATGGTTTCGCAAGATATACAAATTGTCTTCATTGGTTGAGGATTAGTTTTTTATGTATATGTTATATTGTATAAGTATTATGTTATATTACATAATTGAAACCAGAAAACTTTGAACGGCTCAAGCCATACAGTTTGGCATCTAATTTGTTCCTGCGCGCAGGGAACTAAAGGTACTTTCTTAAACAGATCCATACAGCTACGATGTCAATATCATCGGGCGCTTTTAACGTGCCAAAAACTAAGTGTGTCTTTTGCCAGAATATTGACGTTGCTATTTCCGTCTCAGTAAAGCTTCTCAATACCTCAAAAGAACTCCATCATAATGCATTCAACTGCAGCTTAGAAGCTCAATATCCTTTTTCATTTAAAACCACTCGATATCCATTGCAGATCATTAGGTACTAACTTGGCTATTCGTTTCAGAGAAACATGCTAGTGCATTGAGAACAAATTTGGCCACCCTGCTATTCTAAACTAATTTAGTTCCCTTCGTAGAAACATAGACCACACCTCAGCCTTAGTTTGACAAACAACTTTCTTGGCAGCATTCCATCTAGATCAATAGAAACTGATCTCACGGAAAATGCATCTATTATTATTATTATTATTTTATTAGCACAAAAAAAATAAATTTTAAACTAATACAAAAGTAGCAAGGAGCACTAGCTTCAGAGGCTTTCAGCTCTAATAGATACAAAAAGTTTAACAAATAATTTATAGAGCAAGTTAGAAAAAGAAAAGTTTTATATAATCAAATTCTCTCTACGGAGGAAATTATAGACTTTTGTTACATTATCATGGTTGATTGTATTTAGTAAAATGTAGACTGTTTGATTTTCCGACAAGAGGGAATTAAATGACCTGGAGATACGGCAAGGAATATGTCCGATGATATGTTCTATGTCAATAGTGTTTTGGCAGACTGTGCATTTCGGTGGGTTTTCTCTTTTTAAGATGTGTTGATGCGTTAGAATAGTGTGGCCCAAGCGAAGACGGATGAAGTTGGAGTTCATTGCTCTAGAGGTTGATGTCGGATAGATCGGAGTGGACCGGTTAATGTTGACTTTTGAGTAGGGGTTTTGGTAATTTTGCCAACTAAAATTTCGGAGCATATTAATCTTTTGGGTGATCTGTTTTTGTAGATCATGTTTTGAAAATGTATTAAAGGTGAGAAGAGGGGCATTATTGCAAGATTTTGCGGCCTTATCTGCAAGTTCATTCCCTTGTATCCCCATGTGGCTTGGGATCCACATCAGCTTTATTTTATTGGGATATTTTGTCAGGATATCTCTAATGTGGTTTACTAGTCCGGTGTTGTGGTTTGGGTTTAAGGTTGCCTTGAGCGTTGCTAGGCTGTCCGTGCATATAATGGATTTACCACGGAGTTTTGCCATGGTTTTGACTGTTTCGAGTAAAGCAAATGCATCTGCAGTGAAAATTGATGCGCTTTGAGGTAAAAGTCCGGCTTTTAATAGAGATCCATTTTCTAATGTGACTGCAAAGGATGTATTGTGTGTTGATTTCGAACCGTCTGTGAAGATAGGTTTCCATCCTCTTGACTTAAGTAAACTGATTGTTTCAAGAAAATGTGCCTTGTAAATACTTCTGTCTGTGTTGGCTTTGTTATATTCCGACAGGGACAGTAGAACCGATGACTGTTTTATGCACCATGGTGGATAAGATGGAAAGTGGTGTTTTATGCGTTGGATTGGAAGGTGAAGTTCTTTTGCCGTACATATTGTCCGAGCTATGGCTGATGGAAGACGCTTAGTTGTTTTTGATCTGATGGCATAAGATATATCTTTGTCAATGATGGAGTTGTATGAAAAGGAGAGTTTAGGGAGGAGTTTGATGAAACACTCTGCTTGACGTTCTACTAAAGTAGGAAGTCTTGCTTCTGCCATTATATTAATAATTCTGGTAGTCCGATACGCGTTGATACTTCTCCTGGCTGCTTGATGATAATTCGGTTTTAAGACGTTTAGCGTTGTCTTGGGACATTTACCATAAATGAATAGTCCATAGTCAATTTTACTTAAAACTAAAGCTCTAGTTATATTACAAAGAGTATTTATATGAACGTTTAATCTTTTACTAGCTAAATAGTTGATAATGTTGACTCTGTCAGCTAGGCTCTTTTTAAGGTCTATACAATGTGGTTTCCAGTTATATCTATTATTAAATGTCACACCTAAAATTTTTAAGTTGTTGACATTTTGCAAACAAATATTATTTGAACTTAAGATTAGTTGTGGACATGCTAATTTGCGACAAACATGCAGTGTCTTACATTTATCTAATGAAATCGTAGCACCTGACTTCGAGGCCCATTTTAAGATATCTGTTAGTAGTTCCGATAGGATAATTTTAGTTCTTTCTAGATCATTTAGCTTACACATAATGAAAAAGTCATCTGCGTAGCTGCAATGGTCCAGAAGTTTGTATTTTGAGATAATAGTACTGTTTAGAAATGAATTCATCTTTTACAATCAATGTAATTTAATTTAAATTTTAAAATTTTCTTTCCATCAATTCATTTGATTTATTTAATTTTGATCTTGTTAATTGTATTGCCAAACATTGTGTAGCTTACCCTTTGTCACGAGCAAAGATGTGCAGCTAACTTTTGTGGTTCTATACCTACATTGTGTATGTACACTTGTTCATTTGCTCATAAGTTTCCCACAGCACACGCACTCTGCTGATTACGGCGCAAAAGCTACCTTTTGTCACGAGCAAAGATGTGCAGCTAACTTTTTTGGTTCTATACCTACATTGTGTATGTACACTTGTTCATTTGCTCATAAGTTTCCCACAGCACACGCACTCTGCTGATTACGGCGCAAAAGCTAGCGGATTGTTTCGCTTGCCTATGCAACGCAAGTGCATTATGTTGTAGTTGTTGGCATTTGTGCTGTGCTGTGGGATTCTTGCGGGACTTTTAGATTGGGTTTTAGCTTGGTGAGTCGCCGCTTTGGTTGCTCGCCCTCTTTCTGACAGCAACCACCACCGCGTAAACATCTTTGCTCGCGCCACGAATTGCCTTGGCGAGAATATAATTACGTCAAAGGAAATAAATTGAATTATAACGTTGCGGAAGTTCGGTTTTTATTTTCTTTACTTTCTTTTATGAACTTTGTTTGTATTCTCGACCAAAATTGGTCCTGTCGAGCCGGATCCTTTATACTTTTGTTTTTTACTGCGATTCGGGTGGTTGCTATCATTTGAATACTTCGAATTTGGATACAGTCCACAGAATCCTCATTGCACTGAGGATAGGTAAATAATTATAATAATTAATTGGTATTTGATGCTGTTGCTGTTTGCTGATCTTTGCGTTGGTGAATAATTTGTTGGTCGGTGCCGCTGTAGAATTGTTGCTAGTGGAAGTTGAGGCATAACAAAATTGTGTTTGATAGTAGGCTTCATTGTGCCAGTTGTTCGTTTGATTTTACTTTTGCTGCATAACCATGGAAACGTTGTTGCAATCGCGAGACCATATCGCGTATATAGTTTCACGCAATCAATTCCCGAAGACACGTTGGTCGAGGCTCTGGAAGTGCGTTTAGATCGGTTGGAGGAGGCTTGGAAAGATTTCAGTGGAAATCAATATGATCTCCACCAATACCATGCCGAGGAAGGATACGTTGATCCGGAAGAAGAATTTGCTAAATTCGAAACCAAATTTATAACGGCTAAATCATTGCTTTTAAAATCCCTCCGAGGTAAAATTCCCGCTCGCGATTCCGTTAGTTTGAAAACTCCCGGTCGAGCGTCGAATATTGGAATCCAAAGTGCTAATGATTCCTTCGCTGACATTAATAATCGGGTTTCCAATGAACAAACTATAGCTCGAGATGATGCACATGTGCTTAGTGCTGATGTTGAAAATGTTCCCTCTATTTCGAGCAATAGTAAATTGTCAGAAATTGAATTACCAGCGTTTAAGATTACGCCCTTTGCTGGTGATTATCGGGAGTGGCCGTGTTTTCGCGATATGTTCCTAGGTAGAATAGATTGTAGGAAGCATTTATCCGGGTCGCAAAAATTTCGGTACCTCAAATCCTTTTTGCGGGATGAACCTGCTAGTTTGTTGAACGGTATTTATATATCCGATGCTAATTATGAGCCTGCATGGGAAAAACTTGAGCGCCGATACAATAGGCCGCTATACATAATAAACCAATTTATTGAGACATTTTTGAATTTGCCGTCGGTGACTAGTGCAGATAGTGGTCAGTTGCGTAAGTTAGTAGACAATGCTGATGAGGTTGTTCGTGGTTTAAAGGCCATGGAGTCTGAAGGAAGGGATCCATGGCTGATATACCTCTTAATACACAAAACTGACAGTGAAACTCGTAGAGCTTGGGCTTTGATGAACCAAAATTCGGAAGTCGCTACTATTCACGAATTGTTAGACTTTTTAGAGAACAGATGTAGCGCCTTAGAGACAAGTGAGAGTAAGGTTCGGGTAACTAAAACCGGTTCGCGTTCGTCAAACCCTCCGGGAAGAGTGAAAAGCTTATCTGTTGCAAACATAACGTGTCCCAAATGCAAGGGTAGTCATCCCTTATATCAGTGTTCGGACTTTATCGCTTTATCTATTGAAGATCATCGTCGATTTGCCAGAGACCAAAGACTTTGCTACAACTGCCTAGGAACACAACATTCGTCGTCGCGTTGTCATGCGAGGAGTCGATGCTCCCATTGTCGGTCGCGTCACCATTCGTTGGTACACCTGGATATTTCTGGATCCTCTCGCTCGAATAACGTTAGCGATTCTCCAAATGATTCCGCTCTTGTTTCTTCGCCGTCGCCATCGATTGTAAGCAATCACACTAAGCCCAGCAACCCCACAACTGGGATTTTACCAACCGTTGTCGTGGAAGTGTTGGATGCCGCAGGAATTCCTCAACGTTCTCGCGCTCTTTTGGATAGTGGTTCGCAGGTTTCCTTTGTAACCGATCGTGTGGTTAGGATGCTGGGGCTTTCTCGTCGTCATTCTCGTTTGCCCATTTCTGGGATCTCTGCTGTTGATGCTGGTGTTACGCAAGGAGTCGTAAATCTGCAGTTGAAACCTCGCTTTGATACTTCCATAATGCATGTGGAAGCATTTGTATTGAAAACCATTACCTCCATTACACCCCCACTCTCCTTTGATTTTGATGGTCCTCTTCTTTTCAACGATCTGCCGTTAGCAGATCCTGGATTCAACACCCCAGCTCCTATTGATATTTTGCTTGGTTCGGACAGGGTGTGGAGTAGTTTGCGGGATGGTCATCGCTCGGATGGTATTGGAAATATCATTGCCCACAACACTGTTTTTGGCTGGGTAATTGCGGGCAATATGCCCAAGAATCATGTTGTTTCGTTACATGTAGGGATGGATATAGACGTGCTTTTAAAATCGTTTTGGGAAATTGAAGAGATCGGTTCTCAACTCCCCTCAGTTGGCTGTGAGGACGACGCTGATAAGCATTTTGAAGAAACTTTTTCTCGAGCTCCCGATAACAAGTTTATTGTGGAACTGCCTTTTCGCCAGGGTGATGTTAGATTTGGAAATACTCTTTCTGGTGCCTTATCGAGGTTGTTTAGTTTGGAGCGCCGCTTTTCTCGGGATGCAAATCTTCGTGCAGAGTATTGCAAATTCATGAAAGTATACGAAGAACTCGGCCACATGGAGCGCATTCCGGATAGAGAAGTTGAGCCTACGTCGGGAAAGGCATTCTACTTGCCGCACCATGCCGTCGTGACAACCAAAATGAGGGTAGTTTTTAATGGTTCGCACAAGGATTCGACAGGGCTTAGTTTAAATAAAGTCCTCCACATCGGACCCCCCCTGCAGAAAAATTTGCTTAATGTATACATGCAGTTTCGTTTGTATCGGTATGTCTTTTGCGCAGATATTGTGAAAATGTTCCGACAGATTTGGGTCAGCCCTAAAGATCGTGACTTCCAACGCATTGTTTGGCGAGAATCTCCATACGACCCCATTGCTCATTTTCGCCTTAGTACTGTTACCTATGGTACTGCACCCGCACCCTTCTTGGCCATAAGAGTCCTAAGGCAGTTGGCTAAGGACTATAAGCAGCAGTTTCCCAAGGCTTCCTACGCGATTTTGCATAACTCATATGTTGACGATTTTGCGGCTGGCTCGGATTCGTTGTCTGGTGTCTTGGAGTTGAAGGAACAGTTGATAGGACTTCTTGCTTGTGGTGGATTAGAGCTAAGCAAATGGGCGTCTAACTGTTGGGGGATTCTCAGTACGGATGAGAGTCAGACTGTTTCATTGGACCCAGAAACAGAATGGAAAAAGGTACTTGGAATAGTCTGGAACCCTTACCACGACATATTCACCTTTAAGATATCCTTGGAAGATTCTACCATGCCTACGAAGAGACATTTGCTTTCGGAAGTGTCGAAAATTTTTGATCCTATGGGGTTCTTAGCACCTTCCATTATTCTTTTTAAGATTTTGTTTCAAGAGCTTTGGTTGAATAAGATTGACTGGGATGATCCATTACCCCCAAAAATCACGAAAAAATGGCTTTCATACCGCCAGGAGCTGAAACATTTTGACCAGCTTAGGATTCCCCGAAGGTACACTTTGAATGCACGGGGTTTTGATTTGCTTGGATTCTCTGATGCCTCGGAAAAAGCCTATTCTGCGGTGGTCTATGCTCGCAGTGTTTCGGAAAATGGTGTCGTTGAGGTTCGTCTTGTTGCTGCTAAAACTCGAGTCGCGCCAGTCAAGCAGGTTTCGGTTCCCCGGCTTGAATTATGTGGGGCTCTTCTTCTTAGTCGCATTATGAAACTTGTTCGTTCGTCGTTGGATGTCACCCCGGGAAACCTCTTCGCTTTTACTGATTCGACGATTGTCTTGGCTTGGCTTTCTTCTCTTCCTCGCAGATGGGGCACATTCGTGGCTAACCGTACAGCAGAGATTCTGGATTACCTGCCCCGTTCCGTCTGGAGTCACGTTCGTTCCGAGGAAAATCCTGCTGATAGCGCCTCCAGGGGAGTTGAACCAAGCAAGCTCCTGGATTTGGATTTGTGGTGGAAGGGTCCTGCTTGGATCACAGCAGAACCAAACCAATGGCCGATTACCGACATCAAAGAAGTGCACAATGTTCCTGAGGAAAGGAAACGCCCGGCTGCTGCACTTACCTTGCTACCAGGAGACCATTTTTTTGATGAACTGCTCGGTAAGATTTCCTCTTGGCCCAAGCTAATTCGCATTGTTGCATATGTCATACGTTTTGTGCGGAATTGCAAGCTTTCCATTGAGGATCGATTTTTTAACTTTTTAAACTACTCCGAGCTTCGTACCTCCAAGGAAACTTGTCTTCGGTTTGGTCAAGGGGAGTTCAAGGAAGAACTTAAGATGTTGAAGGAGCATAACCACGTTTCGCAACGGTCAAAACTATCTTCGCTATCTCCGTTTGTTGATGAGATAGGGTTGTTCCGAGTTGGGGGGCGGATTTCGAATGCTCCAAATGTTTCTTTTAGCATTAAACATCCAATAATTCTGCCGAATAACCATCGTCTTTCGCAGCTCATACTTTCGGATGCCCACGAGAAGTTTCTTCATGCTGGTGTGTCGGAGTTGTTTTCCGTGATACGTCAGGAGTTCTGGATACTTGGAGCCAGAAACATGATTCGTAAGTTGGTACATGACTGTCTGGATTGCTTCCGTTTGCGTACTTCGACCTCCTCGCAGTTGATGGAGAATTTGCCTTCGTCTCGTCTTTCGCCATCATTTGCATTTGATCAAACGGGTTGCGACTATGCGGGTCCAATAACGTTGCGTGCGTCGAAGCTTCGAAAAGCAAAACTTATAAAAGGATACTTCGCCCTCTTTGTTTGTATGGCGACCAAGGCGCTGCATTTGGAAGTTGTCAGCGACCTGTCTACAGATGCTTTCATAGCTGCCCTGCGGAGATTTATCGCTAGAAGAGGAAAGTGTAGTGTCATCCATTCGGATAATGGCACAAACTTTCAAGGAGCTGCTCGCAAACTATCGGAAGTGTACGAATTGGTTCGGTCATCGAAGCACAACGAACTGGTATCTACGGCTTTGGCAGCAGAGAACATCCGCACTTTGCTAGCCCAAATAGAGGCTTTGCTGAATCCGCGACCTTTATGTGCCATCTCTGATACCGATTTGAACCCATTAACCCCTTCTCATTTCGTTATAGGTCGCCCATATACCGCCCTACCCGAACCTAGTTGTTTGGAGGTTCCAACAAATCGATTAGGACGTTGGGAACTGGTCCAGAATATGCTACAAGGCTTTTGGCAGAGATGGCAGTCTGATTACATAACCTCGCTTCAACAACGGCCGAAATGGAGACACGCCAACCGAGACTTCAAGATGGGTGATCTCGTTGTGGTGAAAGAGCCGAATCTGCTTCCTTCCCAATGGGCTTTGGGTCGTATCGAAGAGCTACACTCCGGCAAAGATGGGCATATTCGCGTGGTTACCGAAGAACGGGCTGTTCAAGAGACCCATTACCAAGCTGGCTCTATTACCAGTTTCCTGAAGTGCCCTTCAGGGGTGGCGGTGTGTTTAGAAATGAATTCATCTTTTACAATCAATGTAATTTAATTTAAATTTTAAAATTTTCTTTCCATCAATTCATTTGATTTATTTAATTTTGATCTTGTTAATTGTATTGCCAAACATTGTGTAGCTTACCCTTTGTAACGTACCTTTTGTCACGAGCAAAGATGTGCAGCTAACTTTTTTGGTTCTATACCTACATTGTGTATGTACACTTGTTCATTTGCTCATAAGTTTCCCACAGCACACGCACTCTGCTGATTACGGCGCAAAAGCTAGCGGATTGTTTCGCTTGCCTATGCAACGCAAGTGCATTATGTTGTAGTTGTTGGCATTTGTGCTGTGCTGTGGGATTCTTGCGGGACTTTTAGATTGGGTTTTAGCTTGGTGAGTCGCCGCTTTGGTTGCTCGCCCTCTTTCTGACAGCAACCACCACCGCGTAAACATCTTTGCTCGCGCCACGAATTGCCTTGGCGAGAATATAATTACGTCAAAGGAAATAAATTGAATTATAACGTTGCGGAAGTTCGGTTTTTATTTTCTTTACTTTCTTTTATGAACTTTGTTTGTATTCTCGACCAAGTACTTATATCGTCAAAAGCAATAATGAACAGAACCACCGACAGAGGGGATCCTTGAGGAATACAATTTTGCAGTGGAAGTGTTGCGGAGAAATGATTGTTTACGTTAACCGAAATACTTCTGTTCGATAGAAAAGCTTTTATATAACCGAATATTTTAGGGCCAATACCCCATCTTTTTAATTTATTCAAAACTAGGTGAATACCTATTTTGTCGAAGGCTTTTTCGAAATCTAGTGATAATACAGTAACGTGGTTTCGAGACATTTCGTGGTTTCGGGCATTTGAAATGTAAAAATCTAAGTGAAGTAAGGCATCGGCACAACCCCGATTAGGCTTAAAAGCCACTTGCTTTTCACTAATAAGTTTATTGGAATCGATAAACCAGAGAAGCCGTTTTGCGACTATTTTTTCTAAGACTTTAGACAAACATGAAATTAGCGAAATCGGACGGTAGCCACAAATTGTATTGGTTGGCTTGTTAGGCTTGGGCAAAGGGATTATAGTAGCTGATTTCCAACTATGTGGAATTATGCCCTTATCGAGAATCATGTTGTATAACCGACAAAGCCTTGATTTTGTTGAGGGTGGTAAATTTTTTAGCATACGGTAGGATATGCGGTCCCTGCTTGGCGCTTTTCCTTTTAATTTGGTGAGACAGCTGTTTAGTTCAAGATTAGTAATCGCGACTTCAATGAGCCTTGCAGATGGAATTGACGAATTGGAGGGGAAAGTATCACGGAGACAACGGTTTTTCCTTGTTTTGTAGCTGGTAGAAAAGTGTTCGTCTTTTGACTGATTTGACCAAGTATGAGCAAAAAAATTGCTAATCTCTATAGGGCACAAAGAAGGGCCAGATTGTGTTTCGATGCATTTAATGAAGCGTGGGACAGAGTTCCCGGTAAGGGAGCGGATTTTATGCCAAATTTTGGCGGGAGCGGAGTCTATACTTCACAGGATCATTTCTGTAGTCAGTCTTCATTTACTTTTAGAGCAAAATGCATCTAATCATTGTAGCGTTTTCTTGGTGGAAGTAATGGCGATTAAAGAATCCTTATCTTGGCTGAAAAGAAATGTAATGTCAGCTAGAGATATCCGAATCTTCTCTGACTGCTTTAAATTACTAGACCCCGTTTCTCTAAATCTGTAAAAGCCCTAGAATGCCGATCCCCTCTTAAGGAGATGTCAAAGCAGTTTAACATTTACATATGCTGGGTGCTGGGGTATAGATATATTCCGTGTTCATTCCAATTGCTAAGAAAAACAACTGGCTTTGAATGGTTATATTAATTATCTCAGCTATTGGAAAAACATATGTTTTCACCATAGTATTACTCACAGTATAATGGTTATTGAAATCAATTTTATGTGTGTATGTTAGTCGATAATGAATATACAATTGAAAATCTATAAAACCCCCCCGCTTACTTTCATTGTTATATTCGAAGTAGCCGCAAGGTTTTGTGCAAGCAAACTTCTTGTTTATAGATACAATAGATTTTACTTACTTACTTAACGGGCTCCCGACCCGTGAAGAGTCCCTGCCTGAGATACGGCAGCCTTTCACCCTCTGCGATCCCGAGCACGCTGCTTCCAGTTGTTCAGACCAAGCGCTCTAGCATCCGCGATGGCTTGGTCTTCAAAACGGAGGGTCGGTCTTCCTTGTCGTCTCGAACCTGGGGGATGGGATTCGAAGTTCCTCTTGGCTCGAGCGTTGTTGTCCATTCGCTCGATGTGGCCGAGCCAATGTAGTCGACGAGTTTTGGCTATTCGGACTACATCCACATCCCCTTTTCGGTCACAGGACCAAATATCCGTCGAAGGATTTTTCTTATCGTCCAGCACTCGGCGCCGTATAGCAGAAATGGCAGGATAAGAGTTCTGTATAGCATGCACTTTTTCCTTCGAGTTAGGAGTTTTGAACCCATTTATTTGCCAAACCGAAGTAGCAGCGGTTTCCTAGGGTAATTCTTCGACGGATCTCCACTAAGATGTCATTTGTGGAGTTGATGTTTACCCCGAGGTAGATGAACTCCTTAACTACCTCGAAGTTGCTGCTATCAACAATCATTTGTCCTAGTCGGTGGACAGATGATTGTTTGTTTGTTGATAGCATATATTTAGTCTTATCCTTATTCACTTCAAGGCCAACAAGTTTCGCCTGTTCTTTGAAAGCCGTGAAAGCCTCTATCACGGCACGCTGGGATCGACCGCTCCTATCTATATCAGTTGGACTGATATGTTGAAGATAGTGCCTTCGGTGTTGACACCTGCCCAGCGCACTATCTGCTCAAGAACAATATTGAAGAAAAAGCTCCTGACAATGAATGCTATCATATGCGGTTTTAAAGTCGATGAAGAGATGGTGTGCCTCGACTTGAAACTCGTTGGTCTTTTCCAGGATTTGCCTTAGTGTGAAGATTTGGTCTACAGTTGATCTGCCGGGCCAGAAGCCACACTGGTACGTGCCGATTAGTGTGTTGCAGGAAGGTTTGAGACGTTCACACAGTACGTTGGATAGGATCTTATATGCGACATTAAGCAGGGATATTCCTCAAAAGTCCTTGCAAGACATCGGATCGCCTTTCTTCTAGATAGGATATATGGAGCTGATGGTCCAGTCATCGGGCATGCTTTCCTCCACCCAAACTTGGTTGTTGATTTGCTGCATGCGCCCTACGATAACATCACCTCCACATTTGAAAAGCTCTGCAGGTAGACCATCAGAGCCGGCTGCCTTGTTGTTCTTTAGATTTTTTATAGCTTAACCAACCTCTTCTATAGTGGGTGAAGGGACTGGTTGTTCATTGACTGGACGTGAGTGCTCTTCTTGCCCCATCAGTCTCTCTACATTTTGTCCGTTAAGCAGCTGAAAATGCTGCTTAAATACATCTACTTTTCCCTGCGCATCGGTGACTCGGTTTCCATCGCTGTTACGAAGATCCTGCGTTCCGGTCTTAAAGCAACCAGCCAGTTGCTTGGCTTTCTTATAAACCACGGGCTTTTTCTCTGGGGTGGCTGGTATCCTAGGGTGGTTTCGGCTACCTCCTACCTCCTTGATTGGCGTCTGTGTTAGGTGAATGCACGGTGGGGAGTTTCTCACTCAGGAGCTCTTTGTAGGCTCTGGCGACTCCAGATGTGCGTCCAATGTCGAATTTCTTCTTTTGGGCAGTTCGCAGCTTCTTCTCGTTGGACAGTCGAGCTCTGAATCTAGCTGCAATAAGAAAATGGTCAGAGTTAACGTTTGCCTCTCGGTAAGTGTGCACGTACAAGATGTTGGATGCGTGCACATCCATTACATGGTCGATTTGGTTGGCGGTTCCACCGTCTGAAGAGCGCCAGGTTGCTGTGTGGATCCTTAGTCGTGTTGATCCATCTGTAGAATTCGTCCGCGGCCATCCGGAAACAGGAGAAGTGCCTTAGTGAACTGGCACTCCTCCCCCCCTCTCTCGCCAGCTGCCACCAACAACCTTCCACAGGGGTTGGTTATCCCATCACCAGTCAAGGTACTAAGCACCCAGCAGTCACCACGGGAAGGTGAGGAGTAGGAGTTGATGGTGTTATGCCATAGTAAAAACGCTTGTGTTCTCATATAATCGCAATCACCATCCTTTTGACCACCTCAAAAAGATTTTACTTACAACTTATAGTTTTTGTGTGTCATATCATATGTATATGGCCATATCATATAGGCCAATTGAATAAAAATAAAGTCTAAACGGTTTCATTTTCAAACATAATTTGGAGTAATTTCACTTTACCAAAGCCAAAGAACACAAACTTAAAAGGAAAGTAGTTTCTTAAATCTCAATTTTATTTAATATGGACAGTAAATCCAAGAAACGATTTTATTGGTTTTCCAGTTCTGAAAAAATTAGCCAGCATTGTTTTTTTTTCAGAGTTTTAAAATTTTTTTTTTAAATTTTAAATATTATTATTTTTTTTAAAGTTATTGACAGAAATAACTTAATATGAAAACAAATATGAAAGAACGAATTCCGGACTTTCAAAACTGCTTCAACTTTCTACGGACGTGTTGCCGTCGTGTTTAAATACACGTATGTCCATTTAAAAAATAGTTTTTAAAATTGCCCCTCCCTCCTAAATGGGAAACAAAGACCCTCCCCTGCACCCTTCCCATACATTCGTGTTGGAAACAATCAACGTTCATTTATATATGTAACTCTATAAGAAGTTACATACATATTTATGTTTTATTTGTACCATCATAATCATATTAACAAATTTGTTTCTTGGTATATGTTAACATTTTTGGTTTGTTTTAATTTATTATTTGTCGGATAAATGTTTGTCCAACAGTGCACTCTTTTACGAAAATACATATTTGTAAACGGATGTATGAATGCACATTACATAGTCTCGCATGTTCATTCAGGAGACAACATCAAAACAATATTCAAATATGTGTATGTACTGTGCAAATATTATTTGCTTTTTCAGATAGATGCTATTTGCAAATAGAAATAATCTATTCAGTCAGAATGGAATTGGCTGCATGAATTATGTATGAATACAGTAATTCTCTATTATATGGTTTGCTAGGTATATATAACGACTTTGTGGTAACAGTTCCTTCTATTTCTACGATGAAATGCGTAATATTTTTGTCTGTTTATATAAACCTCTTATTAGATAAGTGAGCCGTTTTTTAGCTGATAATATTAATTTTTGTGGTGAATTTTTTTAGGAGAGTTTCTCTTTAAACATAAATTGATACATGCATTTTTTATAGCAAAAATATTATGGTTGATACATTAGTAAAATAAGCAAATAAATTACTGAATGTAAACAAATCTATCTGTATTTCGCAATAACTCATCGCTCTTCATTTGAGAAGGGGTAAGTCGACAAAAAAACATAAGGAAAGGCTACAGTCCGCGTGGGGCGAACAGTATGATACCCGATCAGTATCCCTATATGCCGCAAACGAAAACGCGTTAAGAAGATGATGGATAGCATTTTATTTCATTCTATAAATTTTATAAAAAAAACATATTTTTTTAAAAACGTCCCCAAAAAGTGGGCATGGCCAATGGCCAACAACTTGGTATAGGCGATATATTGGAAAAAATATTTGCCAAATATCTTGTTTAACATTTTTTTTCGGTTACTATAAAAATGTTCGAATAAAACAGCATTTTTGGGAAAAAAGCCCACAAAATGTAGGCGTGGTAAAAAACTTTATATGATAAACTTGTAAAGGTGGGAAGTATCTAGATATCTTGTAAAGATTACAACACTCTATATCCTTTCCTTATGTTATATTTCATACAATAAACCGAAACAAGTCAAGTCAACTAAAGTTTAAGTTACTTAATATGTATGTATGAATTATTATACCCTATCCTAAAGGTATATTAATTTTGACACATAGTTTGTAACACCCCCTAATATTTGAGATAAAGTTGTACAACCTTCACAAGGTACTGCTCACCTTTATAAATTTGTCGAAAATTTTCATAGAAATCGAAAAAAAATGTTTAACAATATATTTAGCTAATATATTACCCATACAAAGTTTTTGGCCACGCGTTTTTTTTTTTAAATAATTTATTTTTTTAAAAATTTCACAGAATGAAATAAAAATCTATTCATCACCTTCCTAATGCTTTTTTTCTTTGGGGTACATAGGGATAAGTATAGGGTATTATACAGTTCGCCCTAAGCGGACTGTAGCCTTTCTTTATGTTTATATTTCAATATAACAATCCTACAATACATTTGTAAATCATAAATATTCTCACTCTTACCTCCAAGGAAATAACCTGTAAAATAAAATAAATAAATTACTCCTGGAGGAAATAATAAAAATCAATGATCTACGACCCTAAGCTTGTATCCTAAATCAAACAGATCATAAATATAGTTTTTTCATGCCTATAAAGATAATACTTTCGGTGCATTTCAGTTTTACTCATACACTTTTAAAAATTTTTTTTTTCTTTAATTTCCGTTGGCGATTGAAATTGCGCTGATTTATTTTTTTGGCGATTTCTGCTAAGAAAATGCGACTGCGTACTCTTACTTGAAGCGCACTCATAAGGAAGCAAATAACTCTAAGGAAGAAAATTGTGGCTCAACAAGAAGTGAAAGTCCAACATACAACAAATCGATTACATTACATGCAAATTTATATTTCACAGATTTTATTGGGAATATTGTATGATTCCATTGTATTTTGTATGAAATGTATATAATATGATATTTTAAGAATTTATCAGAAAGCATGTCGCCTAATTCACTTCGAAGTTTCTTATTGATCAGTAATTTTTAATGTCGAAATTCCCTATTCCCCTGTGCAGAATAAGGTTACTGGCGTGGTATAAATTACGTGCCCTTTGAATGAGCAAGCTTACGGACCTTTTTGGGAGCTTGATTAGAAATTACCATTGAAAGAATAAATATTTGCAACTTCATTTGGGGCTCCATTCACATGCCATTTCTTTTTCCAATAACGAGCGTGAAACATGAATAGAAGGTGGTAATTCACAACAAATATATATAAAACAACCCTCTTCCTTTCAATTAAACTTTAATATCGCCAAATGAAACTACATAACGAGCGTGAAACAATACATCCAAGACTCAACCATATACCACCTCAACTCGCATTTGTACATACTATACGTATTTATTTCTACTACATTCAATTCCCATAACTCAACTGAATTTAAAAATATATTTCACCTAACATGAAGGAGAAAAAAAATGTGTTCCAGCGATTTCCTTGACGTCTCCCAGGCTTTTGATAACGTATGGCATACGGGATTGAAACATAAGCTCAAATTGGCCTTTCCAAGGCAGTTATATGAGATACTAAGTTTTTAGCTAGCGGACAAACTCTTCCGTATTGAGCACGGAAATGAATATTTCGAATTTAAAGAAATCGCGGCAGAAGTTCCAAAAGCAAGCGTTCTGGGTCCGATTTTATTTTTAATCTATACTCGAGATATTCCGCAAGAAGAAGGCACAAATGCAGCTACGTTTGCGGATCATACAGCTATATTAGGCGTAAGTAATACGGTTGAATCAGCAACGAACAAGCTCCAACGGGCTATTGACAGCGTTCTTGAGTGGACAAAAACTTGGAGTATTGCGCTTAACGAAACCAAATCCACGCACGTTAATTTTACTTACAGAAATGTAAATACGCTACCCATATTTATAGACTCCGTACAAATTCCGTACGCAAATGAAGCAAGACATTAGATGCGAAACTTAAATGGAAATCGCACTTAAAGAAGAAACGGGAAGAGCTCGTTATTAAATATAATCAAATGCATTGGCTGCTTGGTCGATTTGCCAAACTCAGCATGCAAAATAAGCTACTTTTATATAAGCAAGTCCTGAAATCGGTTTGGACGTATGGTATACAACTTTGGGGTTGTACCAAAGCAAATAACATCAACATTTTACAAACTTTTCAAAATAAAGTACTAAGAAGAATTGTAAACGCCCCCTGGTAAATTGGAAATTAACATATCCAAAGAGATTTGGATGTGGCAACCGTCGAAACCATTTGTCCGTAAGTAGCAGACTCGCCTTCGCGGTCATTGCAATACCGAAATGATATATATTTTGAACGCTATTAAGTGCGCCGACTTCAACGGATAAAACCATTTGAATTAGCGCAATAGAATTTAACCGCGTGTATTTGGCGGTACAAGCAGGTGCCTCCGATGGGAAGCTGCCTGGTAAACGCGAATATAAAATCTAAACTATTAGATAGAAAATAACCTATTTGTAGTACAAAGTAATTTGAAGGGAGGTGTTTTTAGTGAGTAAGAACCTCACACTAGCACGTGCGGTCGGTCCTCTTAGTATCTTATGGTAGATTTTCCGCCGACCCTCGGGGAAAAAAAATCACCCAATTCATTTACTAGTTTTATCATCACAAACACCTTAAAATAGTACTATGTAGTCTTCAAATTCATTCAATTTCTTAACATTATGTGTTGCTTGCTCTATTCTTCAAAACGTTGTAAGACCATTCCCAATTCTTCCATTACTTTGGTTTTTGCCTCTTAATTTACCAATAATAATCTTTCTTCTCGAGCATTTCTTACAGCACAAGCAATTGAAATTATTTTTGTCTAAAATAAAAGTATCAAAATTATTATTATAGCATGAATAATAATTATACTAACAAATACTACTTACTTACTGATTAAAGTGCAGGCATATGAGGTGGCTAAGACTCACTTTATCCATAGTCCAGTTTATCCAGCCCTATTTCAGCAATTCACCATTAGCACTAATCTCACAAACTTGAGTCAGTACCCTTCTTCCATATGAACATTCACCGCGCCAACTATTGCTTAAAAGAAAATACAAATTCAACGAGTTTTGCGATCCCTTTTGGTAACTCAAATACAAAAATTGCCTATGCCTGGATGTGAAATCCAAATTTCGTGGTTCTGGAAGTGCTCCATAGTGTTGATGATCTGTCAGTGAGTCAGTGATTAGCCTGAGTTGGTTCGTAAAAATAAGGGTGTAGTGCCAAAGTTGATACAGAACATAGCTGGCCATAACCGTCCCCTTAATGAAACAAATCCACAAAAACACGATTGATTCCATGGAAAAATGCAATAAAACGATATTAGGTAGAATATCATTGCTAGAGAGACAGAACAGCAAAAAAATTTAAGAAAAATGATTTTTTCCGCAAATATTTCACGATGGATTAATCGCTGGAGGGAATTTTAATGCCAGGAATAAACATTGGGCAGAGAACTATTTGAAACTATTAAAGAAGAAGGCGCCAAATGTCACTCAACGGGAAAACATATCTACTGGCCAACAGATAGTAATGAAACCCCAGATCTTGTCGACTTCTTTATATCTAAATATATATCTTTAAATAAAATAAAAGTAGAAGAAGGTACTGATCTTTAATCGGAACATTCCTGAATACTTTTCACATTTGGCGATAAGATAATAATCAAAGAACATAGCCCAAAAGTTAGTTAACAGACTAGCTGACTGAAGCTACTTTAGACAGGAGTTAGAAGAAAGTATTCAACTATCATCAGCTATACAAACAGAAGACAAACTAGAGAAAGCAATGGAAATATTTACACTAAATATACAAAAAGAGCAAAGAAAAAGCGAATACTTGAAGAGATCATAGTACTCAACATTAAGAGAAATTAAAGCTGGTGTTCCACAAGGCAGTGTGCTAGGTCCAGTGTTATACCTGTTGGAGTCCACGACAGTTTAACGCATCAACCATAAAGAATTTATAAAAGAAAAACACGCGGTATTACCAGAAAAAGGCACAAAAAATTTATTTCTTCTACACGGTGGGAGAGCTTGACTCTGTTTTACGTTAACAAGTACAATATATAGTAGTAGTCATATTGTGGCCTCTCGCACATCGGAAATTGTGGATGGTGGAACGAAAATGGGTAGTTTCCGGTGGTGCCCGATAATATTCATATGACGATTCGCCACTGATGGCCGAAACCCATTTGAACATTACCCGCCTTGCAGCACTAGCTGCAAAAGTACAAAAGATTTCAAAAAGCTATTAAAATTCCTGATCACCGGTGTGCGAGAGAAATCTTAGAGTATTATAATGTGCACTAAAAATAATAGTGGATAAATAGAAAACAAATTATTTAAAAAAAAAAAAAAAAAATAAGATATTATTTATGACATATCAAAAGGTTCCCTTTTTCCTTTGGGGTATCCTTTGGTTTCATTTTTTTTGTATATATAAAATATAATTCAATAAAGTAAATTCTTCCCTTTTTTTTTGTTTTATAATTCATTACAGAAAAAGTTTACATTTTTATAGTGATTGGAAATGAGAGATAGAAAAGCAAGAAGAGATCCCCATTGTAACGGAATTTTGCTACGACGGATTTTTTTTTTTTTTTTTTTTTGTTTTAACACAATCTTCTGGTAGCTCTAATTCTGACCTAGGATACTTTCAACGACCTGGGTTTGGTTTTTTTTGAATACGTCAGTAAGATTACGGAAACGAGTGAGATTTTAACTACTGAGGTAGAAGAACGCAGAGTTTGGCTATTGAACGAGTGATAATTCCACGTTGCGTTTTAACGTCCGCAACGCGTACTCGTTGGTCACAGCCGGGATACACTTTAATAACCCGGCCCAATCTCCATTCATTGGGTGGCAAGTGCTCGTTACGAACGATGACTAAATCGTCGACTTGGACATTTCTTTGCGGATATTTCCACTTAGTGCGTTTGTGCAGCTCCTTCAAATATTCCTCCTTCCAACGGGCACAGAACTGATGGTGAAGTATTTTTAACTTACGCCATCGATTCATGATATTCAATGATTGGTCAGAGTACGGCGGTTCAGGAGGGCCAGTGAGAAAATGACCCGGGGTCAAGGGGACAATGTCCATCACGTTCTCAGACATTGGAGAGATCGGTCTGGAGTTCAGACTTGCTTCGATGCGAGCGAGGAGGGTCGTGAATTCTTCCAATGTCAATTTTTCATTTCCCGCAGTCTTCCGGAAGTGGAGTTTGAAACTTTTCACACCCGCTTCCCATAGACCTCCCATATGAGGGGAACCTGGTGGGATGAAGATCAATTTCATTTGAGCAAAATGGTGCGTATTCTCGCCAGAATAGTGGGAGATGGCCTTTTGGCAATCGCGAAAAAGAATTTTTTCGGCACCGACAAAGTTTGTGCCATGGTCTGAGAAAACTTGTGTTTGGAGTGCCGCGCCGTGCAGAAAATCGGACAAATGCAGCAAGAAATGTTTGTGCGGTGAGGTCGCTGACGGCCTCCAAGTGGAAGGCTCGAGTGGAAAAACAAACAAATAGGCAAACGTAACCTTTGTCCAGGCGACATTTTCTACCATAATAGGTTTTCAGGACGAACGGGCCGGCGAAATCAATGCCTGTATTAATGAAAGGGCGAGTGAGGGTTGTACGTTCCGTCGGCAAAGTACCCATTAATTGCGACAACAATCTTTTTTTGTGTCGGGTGCATGTCTGACAAGCACGAATACTCTTTTTGACTA
Source organism: Ferdinandea cuprea (assembly GCA_963576555.1). Classification (NCBI taxonomy): domain Eukaryota; kingdom Metazoa; phylum Arthropoda; class Insecta; order Diptera; family Syrphidae; genus Ferdinandea; species Ferdinandea cuprea. The sequence continues at coordinate 73,968,191 of OY754960.1, forward strand.
AGTTTTTTAGCCTCGGGATCCAATACTCCGACCGTATCATGCGAGTCATTAGCTGGATCTCACCATGAAGGGACAACTTATGTACATACTTTTGTTGGGTGAGGAGAATCAGTCTCTCCTTGGTGCATCATGGGTGAGGGTATGCGTTCCATGGCGATCGCGAAGCGATCCATTGCGCGATAAGTTCAGAAATCTATAGACGTAAGCTATGATGCGAATTGCTTTCGCCCAGGAGGAGAACTTACCGAGGATCGATTCAAAATCGGGGGGCACCTGGGTGACGAGGGTTCGTATTGGCTTTAGCTCCATAAGGGACTCATCTGGAGGGCTAGGTGTGGATGACGGCCAATTAGCTTGGGGGGTTTTAAGCCAGTGAGATCCTTCCCACCATAACCGACGGGTTTTTAGCTCGAGAGGAGTTAATCCGCGGGTAGCTAGATCAGCAGGGTTGTCATACGAGGCGACATGAGACCAATCAAAAGGGGACGAGTTACTTAGAATCTCAGATGTCCGGTTGGCAATGAAGGTTTTCCAAGCACTCGGATGTTTGCTGAGCCATGCCAGGACGATAGTAGAATCGGTCCATAATCGGATTTTCGAATCTTTGAGACAGCGAAGATTTTGCAACGTGAGTCGAAGCATCCTAGAAAGCAGGTCTGCCCCTTGGAGCTCCAGCCGCGGCAACGAAATGGGGCTGACGGGGGCGACCTTGGATTTAGCCCATAGTAGATGCGCCGTAAAAACCATCAAGCTATGCTGTATGCGAAGGTATATGCAAGCGGCGTAGGCCATCTCCGAGGCGTCACAGAAACCGTGCAGTTGCAGGGGAGCCCAAGGAGCGTAATCCACCCATCTTGGAATGCGGACTGTCTCTATATCGGAGAGGGTTGATAAAAAATGGTTCCACCTTTTTTCAGTAGGAGGTAAGAGATTCTCATCACAACCCGTTTGGTCCTTCCATATCTGTTGCATTAATATTTTTGCAGTGATGACAACAGGTGCAAGCCACCCGGCGGGGTCGAACAGCTTAGCAATGACCGACAGCACAGATCGTTTAGTGAACGACTTAATATCGGGTGGGGATTGAACTGAGAAACAAAATTGGTCAGAGACAGCATTCCACCTGATTCCGGGCATTTTCAGTGAACTCTTATCCTCGAATTTAAGAAAATCCTGATTAAGAAGAAACTCTTTCGGGAGATGTTCCAATAATTCGATGGAATTTGAGGTCCATTTCCGTAAATGGAAACCTACGGATTTCAAGGCAGCGGTCAGCTCGAGTTGAGATCGTTTCGCAGTGGGTAAGTCGTGAGCCCCGGACAGGACATCATCGACGTTGATTTCATGGTTGAGAATTTGGGCAGCGAGAGGATGAGACACTTTAACGTCTTCGGCTAATTGCCGTAACGTGCGGATGGCCAGAAACGGCGCGCAAGTATCGCCGAAAGTAACCGTTTTGAGTTCATAGTCGGTGATGACTTCGTCTGGAGATTCACGGAATAAAATGCGTTGGTAAGAGGTCTGGTCGGGATGTATCAGAATCTGGCGGTACATCTTCTCGATGTCACTATTGAACACGTATTTGTAGAACCGCCAGTTTAACATTAGTAAAGTGATATCGGTTTGGAGGGTGGGGCTTGTCCCCGTGGAGGACGCCTGCGAGGCATTAAAAACAATCCTTATCTTCGTGGTGAGGCTGTCAGGCTTGATCACTGCGTGGTGCGGCAGATAATACGAACTGACCATTATGTCCGAACCATTCTCAGACGGACATGTAGGTTGCATATGGCCAAGGGACCGATATTCAACCAGAACAGAATCATATGCTTTCTTTAAAGCTGGCTTAATGAGAAGTCTGGATTCGTTGCGCAAAAATTGGCTCTTGGCAGTGGTACGGGAAGATCCAAGGTTAACTTGATCAGGAAATTCCTCCTTAAATGGCATCCGAACCACATAACGTCCACCTGGGTCTCGATAAGTGGACCTTTTGAACAACGCCTCGCAGAACTGTTCAGCTGAGGAAAGTATTGGGGTATGGGGAAGCTCTTCCAGCTTCCAGAACTTTTGCAGATCTTGTTCCAAAGTCATTTCGTTGAAGAACGATATTACCGTGGAGAAGGACGAGACTCCGTGCGAAGGTGTCTTGTCGAGGGGCCCAAGCAGGACCCACCCAAAGACGGTGTTCTGACCCATTAGGGACTCGATCACGTTATTTTTTATACCCTCGCGGATTATAAAGGGGTACAAATCAGCGCCGATGAGCATATCAATTTTGGAACTTTTATAAAAAAAAGGGTCGGCCAGTTGAAGGCCAATGGTGCGTGACCGATCATACACTTCCATTGAGACAGAAGGTAAGTTTCCGGTCAATTTCCGGAGCATTAATGCTTCTGCATTAAGCGTAAATTCCGCGTCATATTTTGATCAGAGAGTGAATGAGCACAGCTTAGAAGAGGAGGCCGTGGGGGTTGAGCTCATCCCGGAGACTTGAGCTCGAACGGGTTGGTTGGGCAGGTGCAAAAGTGCCTGGATATCTTCCGAAATGAAGGATACTTCTGAGCCAGGGTCGAGTAGAGCCCGCAAATCAAAATCAGAGTTATGATGGCGAATTCTCACTATCGCTGTCGCTATTAGAGCTTGGGAGCGCGTCGTAGCAAAGTGAGAGTTGGAAAAAATATGTGGGGTGGACTGTATGTTTGATGAAGAGGAGCTTGGTTGAGAAGGGCTCGGAGTGGGGGAATGTAGAAGCATATGGTGCTTGCCTTGACATTTAAGACAAGTGTTAGTGCTCTTGCAAGCAGCCACAGAGTGGGTGATTGCGAGGCAGTTGTAGCAATACTTCAGCTTTCGCACTGTATTGCGCTTGTTTTCAACATCCATTTTGAGAAAATCTGGGCAAAGCCGTAGTGGATGTTGCCCTTTGCAAAGTTTACACCTCGGTGTAACTTCAGTATGATGAGAGCGAACGCGTGACACCACGTGAGGGTGGTTGGGAAAGTTGCTTGAACGGCTTGGTTTACTTCCCGTATGCATTTCGGAAACACTTTGTAAAACCCGGAAGCGATTTGAGAGAAAAGTATTCATGCTGTCCCATGAAGGAATTTCGGTCGGCTTCTGTAGAGAGTCTTCCCAGAGAGCGAGTGTCGTATCTGGAAGACGCGTCGAACAGATATATGTCACCATAGCGTCCCATTTGTCGACCTCAATGTCATATGACTTCACGGCAAGCAAGGCATCATTGATGCTACTTTGCAAATCTTTAATTGCTTTTGCCGATTCACTAACAATGGGAGGTTGGTTTAACAATATCTTTAGGTGGTTATTGACTAAAACTCGCTTATTCTCGAAATGGTCCTTTAACGCCGTCCAGGCTAAACTAAAATTCTCGTGCGTTAGAGAAAACTTCTGAATAATATTCGCAGCTGCGCCCTTTGTCTTCGCTCGAAGATGGAAAAGTTTTTGCACGGAGCTTATTTTTGGATGGTTGATATAGACAGCCGTGAACATGTCCCGAAAGGCGGGCCAGTCCAGATAATTTCCGTGGAAAACTTCGGTATCGCACGGAGGAAGTTTGAAGCTGGACATTGTCGAAATTAGTGATGAGATATTCTCACTCGAATTGGGGTCGGAAGGAGGAACTGAGGGTGTGGAGTTGGCAAGCGACTCTAACGGCCTCGTCACTTCAATGATTTCACTATGGCACGTGACGTATGTATCGGATGAGCACTGGTACTTGGCCTTTACCACACTAAGTGAGTCGAGGCTACTAGCATCATTGGACGCACTGCTAATATACAAGTTATATGCGATTTTGACTTGTCGCCATAACTCATTCAACTCTATTCGATATGCTTCTAGAAGAGAGAGCGTAAAAGTGGTGTTGCGCTTCTTTTCGCGAAGTGAAGCGTGGAATTCCACCAGCATGTCGCTAGCCAAAATAACGTCCTCCAAACTCATGGTCAAGAAATCACTCGCGAAAACTACCGAAAAAGATTTTCTACTCCCGATTTTATTTTCTACTAGCTACCAAAAGATTGTACACTTGCGAATAGAGAAAAGAAAAAAAACAACATTGGGTACCTGTACACTGGTTATAATTTAAAATAAGAACTCTAATAACAAGCTACGTATATTTAAGTTAATAATAACAAATAAAGAGAAGATACCTGTACCAATCAAAAAAGCCGTTGAATTTTATGATGATCTTTGCTGGAAGCATGCGGTGAGATTGAGATGGTTGGGCTGATACCTTCAATGAGACGATGAGTTGGACTCAATTGATGAGATGGGATGATGAGATGAATTTGAGTGATGAGATGAGATGGGGTGGGGCGAAGCGCTGATGTGTTGAGTTGCTGATGATGGGGACACGTGTGCAATTCCTTTGGCTGTACTCTTAGGGCATGTGTGTTTTACGTTGTAATTTGGGACGGCAAGTTGGTTGTGGACTGCTCGTGTTACGTAGAGAACTGTTGGCAATTGTCACCAATATGGATGGGTTACTGTTGGGACGATCGCGTGGTTATACACTGCTCGTATGACGCGAGAACAATCCCCAAAAAATGCTGGGAGACGATGCGGTAGCGATCGTCTATGTGCCTTTCCTTAGGAAGGTGTTTTTGGGATGTGCTTTGTGAAGCTGATGGCTGTGATGTCGGCAGATTTGGACGACAGTGTTGTTTTACACTGTACGTAGCGATGCGAGCAAAATCCGGCTCGATTGGATCAAAAATGTTGGAGTCCACGACAGTTTAACGCATCAACCATAAAGAATTTATTAAAGAAAAACACGCGGTATTACCAGAAAAAGGCACAAAAAATTTATTTCTTCTACACGGTGGGAGAGCTTGACTCTGTTTTACGTTAACAAGTACAATATATAGTAGTAGTCATATTGTGACCTCTCGCATATCGGAAATTGTGGATGGTGGAACGAAAATGGGTAGTTTCCGGTGGTGCCCGATAATATTCATATGACGAATCGCCACTGATGGCCGAAACCCATTTGAACAATACCTGTTATTCACTAACGACCTTAAAGCGGAGAAACCACTATAGCAACATTTGCAGATGACACTGACTAGCAATAACCGGTATATCGGAATGGACTTAGAACTCGCAGATTAGATTTAATAATCTAAAGTCAGTCCATGTTAATTTGACGTATAAAAACGTGCCACATATTCAATAATCAACAATGTAGTGGAATACTCAAATACAGCCAAGTATCTAGGCATGACTCCTCGTTGAAAAACGCATGTAAAGAAACAGAGAAATGAGTTGAACATGCGATGCAGTAAAATGTATTGGCTTATTAGGAGATACTCATCTCTGTCCAATAAGCTATTGCTATACCAGCAAGTTCAGAAATCGGTATGGACATACGGGCTCCAGTTGGGAGCATGTACATGCCAAACAAATTTACAAAAAATCCAAGCCTTCCAAAATAAAGTACTAAGGAACACAGTTAAAGCACCTTGGTACACAACGCTGATCTACATAGAGAAATAAATATTGAAATGTTTGAAGATAAAGTAAAAAAAATTGCTCAAAGACACAGTAGTAGGCTTCTTAACCATGTTAACTTAGAAATAACAGAACTGTTAAATACTGACAATGTTATTAGGAGATTAAGGCGGGTAAAACCTTTGATCTCTAAAAGTTAGCTGAGGCCAAGAACAAACAAAAAAGTTTGGTGATCCGTCAAACGACGGATTTTTCTTTTAATTTTTTCAAACAAAAATAAATTGCCGATTATATTGCAATCCCATTGCCATTAATGCTACCAGGGGAGGTTTTTTTTAGATCGGGTTAAAGTCCCTCACTATTGCAGAAGCATCCCTCGCGTAATAGCCCTGCAATGTCTTTCAATAATTTTTCCTTCCAGCGAACCCCAAAAAAAAGTATCATGTTGTATGAAAAAGAAGTAACATGTCTCAACTCATTTTTGATAAGAAAAAACTCGGCTAGGTCATTGCATAACTACCTTCATGAAGCAGCAACCTATAACGCTGGGCATCTGGTTTTTACACATTCTAGAGATGTTAAGTATAGATCTTGACTTTATAGGTTTTATCTTGTATAATTTATGATAGTTTAGGTTCATTCATTTAGCTTGCTTTATCATTTAAAATAACGCTTAGTGCTACTACAAGATGTAGCGCTTAGACACAACTATTGGTCCATTGTACTAATAAAATAACAGTTTCTTTTATTGCGCCATTAAAAGAGGCGAGTATAAGGGGCTACTAACGGGCAGATATCACATCTATGCAATTTTACAATAAAGATGAACAAAGCAATGCTTTAACCATCTTAATGCTACCATTGAAGAATGTCTGTGATCCCACAATACCGATCAATCAATTATAGGCAAAGAAGAAAAAGACTAAAACTGATAATACGATATAAAGTAGAACATGAAGGCACATATAACGTAATGCTTTTAAGTGTCATATAACAACAAACTTTGAACTTGGCACCTTGGCCATCAATAAATATGGCTATATTTTGCCTGAAATAACGTTTTTATAATTTCGCGGCTGGTTTCGCGCAAATTAAGTTAATTCAACTTGAACAAACTGGCGGTATGCCACAGTCTATTATGATTTTGTATATATTTTATGATTCACAAATGTATAACCGCACCCACTTCACGGTTTTATTTCAAACTGTCTGTGTACTTTTCATCTTTTCAGCACAGATGAGTAATTATACAGATAGTCAACTGAGAGGATTTTTGGCTCTCTTGTGTTTCCTTTTTTATTTGCTTATAAAAAGCGTAGAATTATATCTGCATAAGTTTTTGCATGCAAACCAAACTGAGTCAAGTCACACACACAATTGCAGAACTGCGCCAAGGAATCCATTTTGGAAAAAATGTCATGTAGGTATCATTAATGTCAAACTGGTCTTCAAAACCATATTTTTGGAATAAGAAAAGAGGATTTTGCGGCCATATATTAAATTTGTTTGCTGTGTCAAGGGCCAGGGGTATGATGACTATTTGGTTAACTATCTGATTAATTACTCATGTGTGCTTTCCGTAAAAGTTGTCTTACGTGGAAGGGTGACACGAGTTCTATTAGTAAATAATATAGCATATTGCTGGGGTCGTAGGGTCTAATTTCAGAAAAGCAGGCCAGATGACTTCCGCACTTCCTCTGCAGTTGTCCGTCCTTTTTCTTCAGGAGCTCTACATGCCGATGCCCGAATTCGAGATCGCGGCAAAACTTATCCAACTGTCGCATGATGCTGGCGAATACGCGGTGAAATGCGCACTTTGGAAGAAACTCACCTAAACCCATTCAAATATGCTCCGAATACCGGCAAGTTTAAGTCGCGTTTAAATCAGGGTCTCTTAATAAGTCGGTAGCTCATTAAGTAAGTAGGTAAAGTAAGCCTGTTAAATAAATGTGGCTTTGAACATAAATAAAGTACACAGAAGGATTCATCTGATGTTGTTCACCGTTCATCGCCTGTGGTGTCTATTGTTTTTGTATTTTACAAGCGGTCGTCCCACGCTTAGGATCTAGAATCATACACAGCATTGCAAGGCTGAATGGCACAATGTCCATTATTTAGACAAGGGTAAGTGTCGTACTAATACCTTGCCAATATAGTTTCAATACCATTGCCTATATGTGAGACTGCGCCCATAATACAGCCCAGATGGATAAAACCTTTGGTTGCGAATGGATGCACAAATAGTTAACATTTTTTCGCAACTTGGAACCTTCTGATGATTTTCAGCATATTTTCCGATGATTAGAAACCAAAAGCAATATAAATTATTAAGGCTGGTGGCTGACATAAAAATCCACTAAGCTTTGAATATTTATTGCTACGTTGTTTTTGTGCATGATTAAGTTTTCCATTATATAATTAATTTCGTATATTATGCAATCAGTCTGTTAGATTTACCTCAATATTACAGACTGCCAAATTACCCCTCATACATTTTCTATTGAATTGCAAATTAAGGCTCCACTGGATCGAGTATCTGCAATTCAAATTTTGTTCATTTGATACCTGCAAAATAAATTAAACTGATTCCAAACAAAAGTTCCACTTTACAAAATGAATTGCAAGCAGTGGATGGCAATCAATCATTTATAAAATTTAATTGCGATGTTCGGGTATTGTGGAGGTACCTTACATCCATTCTAAATAATGGGTGTACGAGTATGCATGTTTGTACATAATTTTATACTGCAATACGTTCGAAAATTATGAACAGCAACATACATAATATAAAGTTAATCAAAAAACGAGTATGATGAATGTAATATTTTGTAACTTACATTTTCATTATGATAATGAAAAATACACAACTTTTATTAAAATCGTACTCTTCTTTTAGTTTATTTGAAAAAATGTTCTAATAATTTTCTTTCCTTTTATCGACGAAGTTGGGCTGTGAGCGAGAAAGCGACATTTACATGCGATAACATCCTAACATTCTCGCATCGCTATCTAGCTTTACTGTGCGCGCAGCCTTAAAATAAAAATTATAGAGATCATAACCCACCACTTCCCTACTGGAGCACATGGATTGACTTAAAAAAAATATCTATATGCTTCCCAATTCGTATCACTCCGTCTGAGGTCAATGTCAAATGTCAATAAATTTCTTGTGATCTTTGCATTTTGAGCTTCACAAAGTAAAATTGTACATACACAATGCAAACGTCCCTCAAGATGTTGATTTATATTAGTAAAAAGTTAACAATTTTTAATTTGGTGAAATAGGAAACAGGAGTTCTAGGCGTTCCTCTCTATCGCTCTTGTATAGGAACATAAGTTGCCATTGCCCTTATGTCGTTGTTTACGTGACCAACTGAACTAGTCGAGCTCCAATTTTTTTAAGTGCGTTCATAAAAATTTCCTCAAAAATTTCTAACTTCTAATTCGATCAAGTAGTAGTGATGCGGTAGTGTGAATCATACATTTTTGCCCTCTTATTTTATATACATTGTCCAACATTGTGAACTAATATATGTTTGTTATACATTAAAAATCTGCTAAGCCGGAGTTTTCTGATGTTTAAATGAATATCTTTCAATAAACTCAATTGCCAAATCAACTGTCTAATGAAAAGATGCTGCAAACACGACCCAACGAATAAGTCGCTACGTTCGTCCGTTTTTTGTTTGTCTGACAGCAGGATAGAATAGACATATACTTATGGAAGGTGACCTACAAAAACAACCGTATCGTATCGTATTCATACTTTGAAAGCCAGGCGCTAAAGAATCTGGTTGGTTGAAAATTTTTTCCCAAAACACTTGTTCAGAATTTTGCTTGCAGTGGAAATAGAATAGACACGTACAATGGTACAACGACGTAAGTGCAAAAATTACGTTTTCTGAGTTAAGAATTACAATTTCCAGCGTCATATTACGTCTATAAACTGTTAAACTGTTTGGGTAGTTTTGTTACATATATCCAATAAACACTATTTCCAAGTGTAAGTTAATCACCTTATTATTAATTCCGACGCTTTTTGTTTAATTTTACCTAATTTTCAGTTGAACAAAGACATAAATACTCGTTTACAATTACGTTGTTATATGGGTTGTTTCAATATTAGCCGTGTTTTTTTGATAAGGTGTATACTCTTGTTTTTAATTTGCATGTCAAATACAACAAAAACTTAGCCTATACGCTCACCTCAGCGGATATAGTGCATCCAAATACTATTTTAAACGTTTCGGTGAACTTTTGTAATGAATTCTTAGGGAATGTCAAATAATTCACAAAAACAAATATTAGTTTAAATATCAATAAAAGTTTTTTTTTTACCGATTAGGGCGGGCGATTAGTGATTCAAAAATAGCTCGGGTCGTAGCATATGTCTACTTTCTATTTTCGATTAGAGCAGTATACATTGAACTTGGGATCAAAATTCTAAAACAATACCCATTTGGAAAATTTTATTAGACTCCTATCCAGGGCATTTAAATTGCGACTTAATATTATAAATTTTATCCCTATCGGAAAAGTGTAGTTACATAGTTACATATTTACATAGTCTGTAACACCCGTTAATATTCGTCGTAGATTCCTAAAAGTATAAATATTTATGATCAGTATCAAAACCTAAGACAAGTTGGCAATGTCCGTCCGCACTACATTTGAACTTGAAGCCTTTACATTTGAACTAGGAAGCCAAAATTTGGACCAAATATTCCCTAGGGTTTTGAAATGGTTAAGTGTAAAACTACGTCCACTGCCTCACCCATAATTTGGAAAAAATCGTTTTAAAACTAAGAGTAGAGATATCCATAGTTTGTCATAACCTTCACTGCCCTCCTTCATAAGTTTATCATACCTACTTTTTTCTCTAAAATTGTGTATTCCTCAAAAATGTTTATAGAAAACGATTAATAATGTAGAACAAGATACTTAGCCTATATTTTTTTCTAATATATCACCTAAACAAAGTTTTTTCCATTCCCACTTTTTGGGGCGTTTTTTTTTCAAATAGTTAAGTTTTTTTTAATGTTTTTAACACCTTTTTGTGAGTGGCATATAGGGATATCGATAGTATCATACTGTTCGCCCCAAGCGACTAAAGCCTTTCCTTATGTTTTTGGAAGCCTTTCTCTATTAACTGGTAGAGCAAAATATAAATTTAAGCGTAGCTTTTCTAAATTCTTCGATGACATAATTTTTCATGGCGTATTATTTATAAACGATGCGCATGTATATTAAGATTATTAAATTACGATTTTGACAGCATTCTTAAGTGGGGTGAAACGAACAGTGTGGTCACTGAAACGAAACTCTAACAATCTGCCATCATCCATGAATGGCACTTGTTTCGCCGAAACCGTCATACTTTTTGCCAAATACCGGCTATTGCGGTCATTGTTTGTTGATGAGAAGTTCACACTTGGGTATTTGCAATACTGCGGTGCTGTGCAATAAATAAACTCATTGGGACTTAATCAATAAAACAACTTTCTAAGACGTTTCACCCAGAAGAGTACCAGAACACAACACATCTAATTCATTCTCACCATCTTCTCGTTTTTTTAGCGAGTATCTAAACCAAAACTCAAACTTGAAGTTCTTGTGAATTATGCCTTCCATAGAAGCCTCACTTCGAAGATATAGTGTTTCTCAGGGTCTTGGATGTTCTACAAGAAAGCCTAGCAACTTAACGCCTCAATCCAGAATGTACGATCTTCAGAGTTGTGATGGAAGCCTATAAGTAGTAGTATAGTGTTTAGGCAGCAAATGTTAAATGGGCATTATGTCGAGAGAGTGGTAGGGCAAGGGAGTAATTGGCACTGTCATTGCTGAAGAAATTCTACCGCTCAACTTAGAAGAGGTTGATACCGATGGCTCTAAAGGTTTGCCAGCGAAACTTTTTAAACTTGAGTGATAATGTTTTTTTAGACTAAATCATCTGAAATTACCTGACATAGTTCAATAATATTCTGAAGTATTAAATCTTTAATTAACAATTGATTTTTACTCAATACATGCCCCAATCATGCTTTCATTATCGAGATACTGGGCTTCAAACACAAATATTTGTGTACCAAATAAATTTAAATACATTTTTTTCATAACACCTGACCAGGATACAATTGTATGTGAGTAGAACTTGTCTTGCAGTTTGTGATGGATCACCGCTCAAATTCTATGTACACAAAGTTGACAATGAATTCGCAAATATCATTGTTAAAGGTGTTAATGCAGAATACCTAAGAGTAATCAAGCGCAAGGATTTTACTTTCATGACTTTGATAGCCAAATTGGTTCCAATTTTAGCTTAATTAAATAAACAAATAACAAATGAACAAATTGCTGTCAATACTGTCGGCGATAGACAATTAATTTTAGAAACCTTTGCAATGGACATCAATTTTAATTTCCAATATCTTAAGCTTTAAATTCTGAGAACGTTGAAATTGTTTGTTTGTGCTTAGGGCCTGAGAAGTTAACACTTCAAAACCGTCGAAGTATTCCTTTGTCCGCAGCCTCGGTCATCTGTCAAGTTGAAGTTATTTTTATTGTCAGGATAACAATACCTAAAGTTAATATAGTCAATGAAAAAATATAATAACTGTTACCTATCCAATACGTTGGTTAAGATAAAAGAAAGACATTTGGGAATAGGTAAATCATTTTCGCAACAAAATATCTGACACTGAACTTTATTAGACACACATTGGAAGGTTATATAAAATGCACTGAAGGAACAACTTTGAATTTTTTTCCATAATTGATAGTGCCAAGACTTTTATTTAGCGCGCTAAACGTTGCACCATAAGTCCTGAGAAGCCCAGCACTATAGCGTTTGCATTGAATTTGAAGTTGGTCTGCCGCCCTTCACTTCCAGCTGCATTGAATCCTGAAATGGTTTGTAAATAAAAAAACTCGGTGCAACATAAACCCATCCACTCAAAATACTGGCATGATTGAAGTGCCTACTCTGTATCCAGGAAAAATCCCCTTGAAATGCACTTCCGCCAGTGTTTATGTTCAACGAATTTTTAATTATACTTGCAATAAAAAAAATCACTGTCTGTACCTTATCTCGTTAGTCGGTATTCTGCTGTTTTTTGAACCCATTTCATTATTTCTCATCCGTGGACATCATGAAAACGCAGCATAGTCCGCAGGGAACTCTTCAGTTAGTCTCGTCTGCTGGAAGTGATTAAAAACCCAAAAATCCACTTTTATTGATGTTTCGTAGTTGGAAATGAATATTATGTTTTTTTCCTTTATATTTTCCTTTATATCTGCATACAAGAATAAAATGGAGAAAAAAGAACACCAAAGGTCATGGGATTTTTTAATTAGAGTTTAAGCGGAAAAGTGAAAAATATGCACACATATATTAAAGTTTTACCCATTAAACATATAAAAAAATATATTTTGTTCTTTTGCACAACATAAATGCCAAGGGCAGAGTGGAAAGGCTTTTGAATTTTCGGTCTGGAAACTAATATGTAAACTTTGAAGTAGCAACAAAATTCCCTGCAAAGTACTCATCGTACATTCAATTAGGAAACCTAAGTTTTAGTACTGACCATAGACATGAAGGGTTGCAGCAGCTCTGAACCTCTGGCTCAGATGTGTATCTTTTGAAGGTTATACGAGGTCAATTTGAGTGCTGTTTGAAAGTTATATAATGACTTGTGAAAATAAAATAGAAAACAAGCTTGAAATGTTTGCCTAAATGCCCAACGTTTAATTTTTTGGCTAAAACCAATTGGAAAATTGAAAGCAATTACTTAACTGACCAATAAGCAAATATATTATCCCCTTCTCATATAATTAGATTACAAGCTTCAAAGGGGTAAGGACACACATTTTATGGATTGTATCTTGTCTGTATATTCTGTGATTTTAATAACAAAGTTTTCATGTATACCTATGTATACATATTAATTCTTATGATTTAATGAGTGATTTCCTGCATCGAGTCGTGTGTGGATGATATTAAATACATGTCATGCTATGTGACAAAGATATCACTATTTTCACTGAAGTACTGTGTTAGACTATGCTGGGTGATGGACATTGTTATATAGAAAATAACGAGTTCGCAGTTGAGCTAGCTGGAGTAGGGGGAAATTGAGATACAAAATTTGGGAGTTAACATAAATCCACCATTATGCGTAGGGAAAATTAAGATATTAGGAATATGTTAATAATTTTTCCGGTCAAAAGTTAATCATCCTGGCTGGTTATGGGTTATCTAAGCCGCTTTTGCTTGCTATAGATGCAAGGAGAAGCACGCCGAAAGACTGCAACAGTCAGAAATAGATGATTGTAGATATTGTGACGATGTATATGTGTTGGATGGATGTGATGATGGCGTATTATGCTACCGAATGTTTTTTGTGGCGTTTTTGTGATGTCATAAACCCTAGCTGACCTAATCTAGCATAACCCAGCTTATATGACGAATTCGTTAGGTGCCGAGACAAATCACTTGATAAACGTTAGATCTAGCACTTCAATCCATTCTTCAACCGCTGTTAGACACATCACTATGAAATATGTATTGCGAACTTTTGTCTCTAAATCATTTAAATCATACTTCCCAAATAATTAATGATCGTTAGCATTTGAAACCCACTAAAATACACTCCTACCAAACAAGTCAGTATTCTCCCTCCCATGAGACATTATTACAAGAGAGCTAAAGCAACACCCATCCACCCACTTGGTCTTTTTGTAGCATTATATGTTCGCGATTCTGTTGGCAAGAAGAGCTCATTACTCAATAGTGACCTGACAACCGAAAGGAAGTCTCTGTCAGTACCAACATTTGTTGTTAAACAAAACAATGAAGTTTTGAAATTCCCTCACCGGATACCAATCCAGAGATAATAGTTTGCATCAATTCAGTTTTACGTCCATTCAGAGGAGGTCGCCTAGGAATACATGCATAAAAGGTAACACGCAAAAATATAGAAAATATACCAGATTATTCTATTCGTAGCATCCTGGTTGATAGAAACCGAACACATCTGCATGCTTCATTTGAAATATTCATTATCTTTTTGAGCTCTAAAGGATATGTACCCAGTATATGGTGGACTCATCCTTTAAGGGAGAATCCATAATATGACTTTTTTTGTTCAAACGCCAATGCAGACAGGAAATGCCCCTTAAATAGGTCAACTTTTCAGCTTTTGGTCCATACTCGAACGCCTTTTTTTAAAGCAAAGCATCGACCAGGGAATGTGGAAACAATAAATCACAATGAGAAATGTCTAAAAGTTCGGTTGATTAAATTTCGTTTTTAGTGAAAGCGGTAGGACAAAGAATCTCATGGGACTCCGGATGGAATCCTTCTATTTCTCTTTTTTTCTTTCGTCTTTGGTGCCTTCGAAATTGAAATGCGGGTAGGACATTAGGGGCGACAACTTTTTTCCCCTTCGTTTCACCAGGTGCTATAACCCAAATGGTGATGGTGGGATCGGAAAGAAAAATGTCCGTAATTTAAAAATCTAAGGTAAAAAAAACTATTCTAAATAACTATACATTGAATGACCGGGAGACCGGCTAAAAATAATACGAACCAATTGAATTTGATAAGAATAATACATCTGGAGCATTTTGCAACTGTCCAAACGTTCAAACCAAATATTCAATGCGCTTACGCTTTAGCAGCCCATACCATATAGGAACAGCTTTCTTCAAAATAATAGTGTGTAAAAAGTTATATTTGGCACGGATTTAATGTAAATAACAATTCTTAGAATGCCTGCATTGAGAATGTTGTACCAATATTACGCTTAAAGTGTTATTAAAAATGATTGCATTCGCAAAAGTCAGACCGACATTGATGTAAAATTTTATATAGAAGCATAAACAGAATATAACATGTATTTGAATTCGGCATTTTTAGAGATTTTTTAAGACACCTTTATTTTTGTATTCTAATATCGTTGTTGCGATGCGACCTGTACCACCTGAAAGATTTTATTCGCTGTCCCACCTCTTGCGAACGTCTGACAAACATCCAAGAGTAACAACTGTCATGAGAAACTTCTCAAAAATTAAATTGCGGTTCGGAATCGGCATTTAACTGTAGGTCCCTTCCATTCGTGTCAAAAAATATATCTTCGCACACACAGTGGTAAATTTATTTTATTTTTTTTTTTTGATAAAGCAAAGTGCCCTACAGTATATTTGACGAAGAAAGAACGTAAAAACTGTATAAGTATAGTGTGTTGTAAAAGAAAGTTACAAATTTAGAAATTTAACGCAAAACAAAAATAAATGTGGTAATGAACTGAACAATCGTATTGATCCAAATTTTAAAATATGTAGTCAATGATGCACAATCCGTAGTCCGCTTTCGTATCCGTTTTTAAAAAATATCGAATATAAAAAATACATAAAGCTGGGCCACCAAATAAAATTATTTTAAGTAACATTTTATTTAAAATGAAATTACTTAAAAATGTTACTGCATACATTTTTTTTAAACTACAACTTTAATTCCAGACAATTTATTTTATAAACTGAACAAAATAGCAATATGCTTGCACAGTTAGAGCCGGGAGCTGCTGTTGCAGCAATACTTTAACTCCTTCTGGAGAATAGGGCGACGACCAGGTCCTTCCATCTCTCTCTGTTTGTAGCTCGATACCTCAGCTGTGTCCACGATCGCAGAACTTCCGATTGAGCTTCCGACAAAACCTCCATATTGTTTTGGCCCACCAATTCGCCTTACACCTTGAGGGTTCCATTGGAAGCCCAGCTCTCTATGTTGTCAACTGGTTTTCTCAGTATATGGCCAATCCAGCGCCATTTTCTCTGCTTGATGTCAACATCCACTTTTTTTTGTCCAGTCCTAAGCCACAATTCATTGTTCAAAATTGTCAGACAACGATGATTGAGATGTTGCATTTCCACGTTTCACATGCGTACAGCAAAACCGATTTTTGATTGTACTTAAACAGTTTTAACTTAGTGCGAAGCGATGTTTGAAGTTCCACAATGGAGATAGGATGTCAAATGCACTGCGAACTTTGTTCAGTCTATTTCCGACATCCAGATCCGTTCCACCATCAAGTGACACGTAACTACTCATATAGTTGAACTGCGTGTCCTTTAAGCCAGACGCCTCCCCATTCAGCCGCCTTCCCATTCACATTTGGTTAAGGCCACCAATGATGTTTGCCATGAAACAGATATCATCAGCTTAGCTTATCAAACGGATTCCATTTAATACCAAGTTTCTCGCTTGTACCCGCCGTGGCAGTCATTACACCATCAATTGCAAGTAAGAACAGAATCGGTGACAGTAGGTCTCCTTGTCTCACTCACTGGCTAAACGACACACCTTGCGTTGCTGTACGACTCTTTATTTATAGCAACAATTTTTTCAGGTATGCCTCTCATAGCAAGAGATCTTCAGATGCAATCACGACTAACGCGATCGAAGGCCTTTTAAAATTAGACGAACATGAGGAAAAGAGGTGATTGATACTCCGGCGATTGTTCAAGGACGAGTCGTAAGATTTTAATATGATCGACGCATGATCGACCACTGCGCTTGTTGCCTCTTGAGCGTCGATTCAATCCTGGACTTTATCCTTTCGAGAATTAAGTTGCCATCAGCTTGGCGAAAACGGACAAAACGGTGATACTACGCCAGTTATTGCAGTTCTTGAGATCTCTTTTCTTCGGTATCAGAAAAGATTTAATTTTGCCAGACAACCTGTACAAGCGGAAACAAAATACAGGCCGCTGCGTCTGGATCCACTTTCAGGTATTCGGCAGGTATGCCATCTAGTCAAAATACCTTTTTTTTTCTTTAGAAGCAGGATCTCGGTTTTTATTTATGCACTTGTTGGGGGGTTGATGTCAATTACCCTTGGGAAATCCAAACATCTCTATCCCATAATTGCCTCGGTACCGCTTAAGATCCAGCTTCCATAAAAACCCTCCTTACGTTGTCGCACTTCGCCTCAATGGGACCAATGATGCCAAGATCCGCATTTGACGCTTTGTCGTTCAGAATGTTGGAAAAATAACGACAAATATTTGGGTCACTAAGAGCGTTAGTATTAAATTATGGTCTGCTAGCTTTTCTCTCTGATCGTCACCGGATAGCAGCTGTTTTTAGCCGGAGCGTTGCAAGTAGCAGGTGATGATCACTTCCTACGTCCGCACTACTTTACATTGCAAAGTTACCTCCGCCGTTGTTGTATTATAAAGTTTTCGACCATGAGGAGAGACCCACGTCACTTTATGGCAGGTCTTGTGTGGAAACAAGCATATCGCCGTTGTTATTTCGCACATTCCCCTAGGCTGCCGTAAATGACTATTCTGTTAAGCATAGTCCTAACCCAGATTTTCGGAAACTGTGATGAACCTAACTCCTTAAGTGGGGATATAATGCTTTTAGTGTTGAGGTTGTTGAATGCACCTTCTATGTACAGCCAACGTAAATTCTTTTTTTCCAAGGGATTTCTCGGTCTTTCTCGTTACTTAATGTAGCGCTGTTTCCACAGATCTGCCGTCAGGACGGTGTAGCAGACTTCCTGGGGTTTTACATCCCGGATGGTATGTATCCGTAAGTATCCGAGCAGTAGATCAAGAATTTCCTGATTACTACTCCAGGTATTGTCTTCCTTACACAGGTACCCTACAGGGAAGGGGCTTTTGGCTAGAACTGTCCGGGGTCTTGCCGCTTCTGTGGTTGATTTAATGCCGGAGCACTAGTTTGCCAGGATGCTCGTTTGCCTGCTCTACATTTATTTTAAAACTCGCTGAAGCCGTTGCGATATTCACTCCAGTCTTCATCGGTTTTTGTCAGTTCGGTTCTGTTAAAGAGTTTAAAAGTTAATTTTCCACATTTTTTCCTTTGCTCGAGCAATATTTTTGACAGTTTGCTTAATTTTGCTTGAATTTCAGATTGGCTTAAAAAAATATAGCAAGGTGAATAAACATATTTCAAAAACGCCCGCACGGTATTTGAAAGAATGCAAAAGATTTTAAATGAGGCAACAATTAGAGTGAGATCCTAAAAGAACTTATCTGATTGCATCGTATTGAATGCTCCAAAAAGTATGTTAATTCGTTGACTTCAACTTGAATTGCATTTTTCAATCTGAAGTTTGTATGTAAGTGAAGTCAATTTATTTGACTTTATTATATGAAACTTCAAAAAATGCATTACCAAATGATTTCATTCTTTTACAACAATGCCATAGCCTACCAGCAAACCAACCATTGTTCCTGCCAAGATATGTATGTTTTTGGACACGAATGGAAAGGATCTAATATTTAAGGCCCAGTTTGGTTGAAAAAATTTAACCACACAAATTACGGCAAATTTAAATCTTGCGAGAATTTTGGACTCCCTTTATTCGACTAGCTAAATACCCCGCATTTGCAAACAAAAATATTTCCTCCTCATAGAAAAGGTACGCTGTGTGCATTGAAAAAACCCGTCTAATTTTGTTTACTTCCTATAGACCTGCCACTTATTTTTATACCCTATTCTAAGGGTATATTAATTTTGACACAAAGTTTGTAGCACCCTTTAATATTCGTCGTAGGCCCATAAAAGTATATATATTTATGATCAGGACCAAAATCTTAGACAATTTAGCAATGTCCGTCCGTTCGTCCGTACGCAACTTTTAGGCCTTTCAAATTAAGCTAGGAAGCTGAAATTTGGACCAAATTTTGGTAACATTTTTTTGAATACGTCAACTGCCACGCCCACAATTTATAAGAAACCGTTAGAGATAGAGTGTTACAACCTTTACGAGATATGTAAGCATTGCCCTCCTTTATAAGTTTGTCATATAAAATTGTTTGCCACGGCTACTTTTTGTGGGCGTTTTTCACTAAAATTCTGTTTTCTTCGAAATGTTTCATAGACACCGAAAATAAATGTTTAACAAAATATTTAGCCAATATTTGTTGCAATATATCGTCGATACAAAGTTTTTTGAAACGCCCACCTTTGGGGACGTTTTTTCAAAAAATATTTTTTGTTCGCCCCAAACGGACTGTAGCCTCTTTTTTTTATGATTCGAATGTTTGATTTATAATCGAGTTCACAATATAACTAGAGAATTTTAAGGTTCTATATCGGAAAACCGTACCGCTGCCACCAAATTTGTTACTCACCCAAAATATTATGTTATGAATAGTTATTATGGTAATAATATAGTAGATATGTTTTATTCACAAGTTTAATTAAGACTAATTGCGAAACAAGATACAAAAAAGAACGGATCCACCGTTCGCGACTGAGCTATTTATTTTCCCCCTAGCCACATTAATTATTGACGCGGTACGAGTAAAACTGTAATCGAGCCCATGTTTGGATCTTTGTTTTCGAGTCACATTTGGCCCTGCAAGATAATTTTTAACACTTGTTCTGTTCTGACCTATGTTTCTCTACTTAAGCAACCGCACCACGACAAGGCGTCTAATCGTCGGATAAGGTAGTTGCGACTACCGACGGAAATGCTTTACTAAATAGTGTATGTTTGTAGCTTTAAATTTAAAGAAATAGCAATCGCTTAGTACTTTAATATTAAAACGTTTAAAAATGCATACCTAGTTATGTATCTATTACTTAAATAATTTTACAAAGACTTTTAATTTTTTGCCAGAAAAATAATTTCTACAAGTACAATATATTTTTGTAATAAAAATGTGCGACTACCGACGGAAATGCTTTACTAAATACTGTATGTTTGTAGCTTTAAATTTAACGAAAGAGCAATCGCTTAGTACTTTAATATTAAAACGTTTAAAAATGCATACCTAGTTATGTATCTATTACTTAAATAATTTTACAAAGACTTTTAATTTTTTGCCAGAAAAATAATTTCTACAAGTACAATATATTTTTGTAATAAAAATGTGTCGTTTGCATCAGGGCATAATAAAAGAAGGAAATTAAAGTTTTGTATGTTCTTCTTTGAAATCTGAACTTCATTTTAGCGTTGAAAACTTTTTTGAGACAACAAACATTTTAAAATCAGCGGAGTGCATGGTGAATGGAGTATACCATAGCAATAAAGTTATTTTTTTGATAGTAAGTAGAAGGGGTAAATAGATGGTACATCCACATGAAAGTTTTGAATTCACTAAAAAAAAGTTTGTTAAATTTGGTGTGGAGTTTTTATCAAAAAGAACATTTTATATAGTGGATGAAGCCTACTCTTCGATTATAAGCGCACCCTTACGTTATTAATTCGTTCGTCAAAAAATGTTCATAATTAATGAGAAGAATAACATGAAAAGCAGCGCTTTGTTTAATATCCATTTATTGACAGTTAGTTTTCCTTAACAACGCATCGGTTAACTGCTGGTTATGGTTGTTTATGTTTTTGCTTTACGATGAGTATAATTAATGATTTTTTTGACATTTTACCTCCTATCTTGATTTATATTGGCAGCCGATTTTTGGTTTACCACATGATTGAGTGAAGTATTTCTCTCTTATGCCAAAATACAAAGCCCCAAAAATATTTAGCGCGCACAATATTTCACATACTTTGCCTGAGTTGGAGTGGAGTAAAAAAGTTGCCTATATACTCGATTACTCTTTCTTACTCCAAACCAAAACCGGTATAATCCATTAAACTTCGTAGAAGTGGAATACATTTCTCAAAACAAGAGAATACAGAGCTCTCAGAAAAAAATTACATGCAATTTATTTCCGCATCCATAGAATGCTTTTACTCCGGGAAGGAAAGCAACCGCAACCATGCTGCTTTTTCACACACTCTAGAATAAATCTACTGGTGCATTTTGAGTTTAATAAATTACACCCTCGGGTATTCGAAAGTTATTTAAAGTGAATACCTGAGAACCGGTGTGTAGGTATTCCGTCTAGAACATTTTAAATGATGAACAATTTGTATTGAACCCATTAAGCGGCAATATAAAGTACATATTGGTTTGTGTTTACCTATGTATATAGATAGCTACCTACACCATGATAAAAGTTTATATGTTACCTTTAAAAAATGTCCTTAAATTGTCTTTTGTAATCATTTCTTTATTTCACTTCAAGTTTGTACGTAATTCACAATACAAATTAAGTTATTCGATCGGAACAGGTGTATGAGCTTTCACGCATCCATTTCTTGAAATTATAATTGGAGTTTGGAATTCATTTGCAACATTTTCTTTTCTTAATATGTTTTTCGATATTGTTCGCAATATGTACATTTAAAGTGGTATTAATATATTACCTTTCAGTATAAGAAAAGTGTACAGTTGTAATAAAATTAGAAAATACTCTTTTATTTTTAGCACGAATCGATAGGAGCTCAGCCGTAATGAACAATAGGTCCCTCACGACGATTTCGATATATGCGATTTTCACTTTATTTGCAAATTTAACATATTAACATGTCCTTTGTTTCTTCGTTGCCATTGCATGTTGTGATTGCTTTTGGTGTTATCACCACAACCCCCACAAGCAATAGGAAGAATTGTTGGAGCGTTGTGAATATTAGAATGCACTGCTTAATATTTCGAGATATTAAACATTTATACTGAATTTTAGCTCTGTGTAAACGTACTATGTATAAACCATATCTATACAGCACAATATAATTTGTATAGTTCTTTCGCTTTGTATTTGTTCTTTTTCCCATAATATTAATTCTTCTTTCTTACACTTATATTTTAAACAATTTTATAATACATTTTTCCTAAAATCCATTTCGAGGTTCCCTACTTTTTTAAAGAAAAAAACACAGAAAATTCAAATTTAATGGAGAATGTTTATTATCGTTTGAAAGAACATTCTTTGGCATTTATTTTTTGAAGATTATGTCTATCAAATGTTGGCCGTTGCTACGTCACAGATGGTCCATCCGTTGAGTCCATTTTTAGATCACTCGTTCGAGCATTTCGACTGGTAACTGGCGAATGACACGCGTGATGTTTTCCTCCAAGGCCTGAATCGAAGCGGGTTTGTCGGCATAAGCTTTTGACTTTATATATCCCCACAGGAAAAAGTCTAACGGTGTGATATCACACGATCTTGGTGGCCAATCGACCGGCCCAAAACGTGAAATTATGTGCTCACCGAAATGTTCTCTCAATAAGTCCATTGATTGATGCGATGTGTGGGAAGTGGCGCCGTCTTGCTGAAACCAAATGTCGCCGAGATCACGAGCTTCAAGTCATATTTTCTAACGAAGCTCATGTTCATCTCGGCGGCTAAGTTAACAAACCAAATTGCCGCATCTGGTATCCACAGAGACTGAAAGTTTGGGGTGGATTGTGGAGTGGTAAAAATGAGGAAATAACCTTTCGGTCATGTTAACCGACTTTTTTTTTTACCGAATTTAAAGACATGGATTTGGACGACCTCTGGTTCATGTAGTATGGCGCGCTATTCCACAATCGATCTTTTGCGCCCCAAATTCCTAAATCGTTTTTCAGCCGTCTTAGTGAATAGGCCAATAGCACTTAAGCCCAATATCACCCAAATAATCCGTAAGCTACTGCCCGAAACCATCAACATTTGAAAATTGGAGTAACAGATTGCGGTACTGCGAAGCCAGCCGAGGCAGCCATCTGGACGGCGTTGTGTTTCATAATTAATGGGAATATTTGCTCTTACTAATATCTAAAGCGTTAATATAATAAAAAAAACAAATATTTTGTTCATTTTATTCCAATTTTAAAGAGGAACTTGTATTTGGCCCTCCCTTTACGTCGTCGACAACAAACAAAATTTCAAATTGTCAGATTTTGGCTCGTCTTTGACAAATATTGTTTGATATTACAGAAAACTAATCCTTAGTGATTGCCTTCATCCAATTTCCATCTCGATTATTCTACATAACACAGAAAAGTTCAATATTATTAACTTATTACTGACAAAGTATGTATGTATCTATCATCTATCAAAATCTCATTTATTCACCATTCAAATACCTAAATATATTTTTAACTAAATGTAAAATGTTGAATTTACTTTATCACTGTTGCAGTCTCATTTATTAGAATTCACTAAAGAACGGTCGTATTTAAGTGGCCTTTATGCAACGTTGTGTAAATACCTACTTATAAAACATTTTCCAATCCATATTAATTATACAGTGCTTGTGTCAGATAAGTTTCCAAAAAGGCGAAATCTATCACAATTTACTGTCAGAATTGGTAAACACCATTCAGTTATGTAGAGATTTAGAAATTTTCTATAAGGTAGGATTTGTAAATCCTAATTAAAGTTTTCTAACACCAATATATGAGTGAGGGAACCTCTTTTTTAGGGTAAAAACATAAGGAAAGGCCACAGTCCGCTTGGGGCGAACAGTACGATACCCTATCCATATCCCTATATGCCCTAAAGAAAAAAGCATAAAGAAGATGATGGATAGCATTTTATTTCATTCTATTAAATTAAAAAAAAATAATTTTTTGAAAAAATGCCCCAAAAAGTGGGCGTGGCCAAAAACTTTGTATGGGCGATATATTGGAAAAAGTATTGGCTTGTTGAACATTTTTTTTTCGCTTTCTATGAACATTTTAGAAGAAATCAGTATTTTAGTGAAAAACGCCCACAAAAAGTAGGCGTGGCAAAAAACTTTATATGATAAACTTATAAAGAAGGGTAGTGTCTATATATCTTGTGAAGGTTGTAACACTCTATCTCTCTAACTTTAGGGTTAAAACGGATTTTTCTAAATTGTGGGCGTGGCGGTGGGCGTATTCAAAAAGCATTTACAATTGACTATTTCGGAGCCCTAGGGAGAGTGTGGTCCCAATTTTAGCTTCCTAGCTTAATTTTAAAGGCCTAAAAATTGCGTACGGACGGACGGACATTGCTAAATAGTCTTAGGAGTTGGTCCTGATCATAAATATATATACTTTTACGGGTCTACGACGAATATTAAGAGCACAGATGACGAATTAACCAGATAGTCAACTCTGCAATTCCCTATCACTTTCAACCCGCAAAAAATATTTAATAACGGCCGCAAAATCCTCTCTCAATTTACCCATCTGTGAATACGTGTGAGCCAGACACATGAAGTTAGATTTGATTTACTAGATTACCCGCCAAAAATAATTGTGGGGAGTTTTGCAACAACAAAGCAGCTGGTAACGGCGGATGTGTTGGGAAATAGGAAATGCTGCGAAGTGTTGAGTTTATGTGATTCCGTTTTTAGAGCTATTTTAATATAAATGTTTATAAAGAAACAAAAAATCAGTTACCCAATAAAGTTGTTGCAATTTAATTGCAATATTTTTTGCGGTTATAAGAAATAGTTCTCTATTTTTTATCTGCCTTTAAATAAACATTCTTTAAATGCATATTTTATTGCATAAATATTACTAAATTATTAATGTTTGGGTGTAAAATAATTTGCAGTGGTGTTTTTATATATATGTTAAATTCTTGGATTGTTTTATTATTTATTTATTATTTGATTGTTTTTATTCAACATATGAAAGTTTAATGAATATATGTACATATTCGGGTTCCGTGCATCGATAAAAAAAAGCGGAAAAGAAGTATTTTTAATCATTTTTGAATTATTTTGTGTTAAAAAATTGGTACGTTTAGTCAATCTATTTTCTTAGCCGTTTGTTTTCTTAGGCGGCCTTGGACATTTTTTATATAAGTTAATATGCTTTATTAAAATTTATAGTAAGTGAAGGAGAACAGAAGGTAGCTGAAATGCACTGCATAAATATATTGTTGGTGCATTTTTCTATCGAAAATGCTTGGTAATTGAATACAACTTATAAATAAGCATGTACATCATGTTACATACATATATTGAATTAATTAGCCACTCTCTTTAACAGACGACTTTATTTCTCAAGTCTGAACATGTCTCAAATCTTTTTTTGAATAGCATTTTTATTCCTTCTAGGTACCCCAATATTCATTAAGCACTGACGGCAGTGTTTTCCGGCTTCCCCCGGCCAATGCAACCATTAGAACATTGATATTGGTTTGAAGAATAAAATGGTGTGCTAATAATATTTTCATTCTTTTTCCATCCATTAAACTGTAGCAACCAATTTTAATTTTATTTTCGCTTTGTTTGTCGTTCAGGAAAAAAAACATCTGTTCTCTTTTGAAATGTCAATTACGTTATCAATTTTAAAGCAAAAATGAGAGCCTAACGTCAGATTAATCTATTTTCTTCGGTGGAAACGCTAAAAGATTAATTTGTAATTTCTTGTGCTTTATCTCGGTTTATTTTATGGTGGAAACGTACCATAAAAGTACTTCAATGCTTCAATATAACCATCCATAATAAAATCCGTGTTTGTAAAGTTATACTTAAATTTATTGTCAACCGAAAATGTATGATCAATTTTCATCAATATTATTTTGATTATTTTTCATTAAAAATTAGAATAAATTGGTTAAAGCATAGCTTTATTCTCAATATTATAATATTTTATTATGTTATTAGTTGTGTGGTAAGTATGTTTTTATAAATCCATATTCACCGCATATTTTGCATGTTTATTTTACACACCCAAATTATGAGGTGTAATCTGCTGAAATTAATCAACTGTTACCAACTTCTTGCTAAAAAAAAATTACATTTCTTGGCGGCAGCCATTAGCCCCATATAAGTGCAAATTATGTGGGGCTTATCAGTTCGACTTAGCTTGTAGGCAAAGTGAGATATTCGGTCTCGAGTTGACTATTTGGTTAATTCCTCATCTGTGATTAAGAGGTGTTACAAATTATGTGTCAAAATTAATATACCCTTGGGATAGGGTATAAAAAAACAATCATAATTCATTTCGTAATGGCTACAAACTACATGCACATGAATGCCTACACTTTCGTATCTCTGCAACATATATAAGGGGTGTTTAAACCATATCTTAAGGGTATATTAATTTTTACACATAGTTTGTAACAACCCTTAATATTCACCGAGGGCCCCTAAAAGTATATATATTTATGATCAGGACTAAAACCTAAGACTATTTAACGATGTCCGTCCTTCCGTCCGTATCAACTTTTGAGGCCTTTAAATTTATGCTAGGAAGCTGAAACTTGAAACATGTACTCCCTAGGGTTCCGAAATGGTAAAGTGTTAAAATTTTTCAAATACGCCCACTGCCACGCAGTGCTTTAAAGAAATGAAGAGTTAGATTCTTCACAAGATATCTAGGCCCTCCTGTATAAGTGCGTCATATAATAAAGTTTTTGCCACGGCTACTTTTTGTGGGCGGTTTATACTAAAATGCTGTTTTCTTCGAAAATGTTCATAGAAAGCGAAAAAAAATGTGGAACAAGATATTTCGCCAACATAGTTTCCAATATATCGCCCATACAAAGTTTTTGGCCACGCCCACTTTTTAGGTGGGTTTTTTCAAAAAGATATATTTTATTTATAGATCGAAATGAAATGCTATCCATTAACTTTAATGCTTTTTTTGGGGTATCATACTGTTCGCCCCAAGCGGACTGTCCTTTCTTTATGTTTGCTTATATTGTACACATTTAAAATTTACGTCTGTGAAAAAATTTAAAAATTTTATTATTAAGATAGGTAGGTATGAATAGGAGGTCTCAGATTTAATTTCAATTGTTTATACCCTACTCTACGGGTATATTTATTTTGACACATAGTTTGTAACATATATATACATAAAAGTATATATATTTATGATCAGGACCAAATCCAAAGACTATTTAGCAATGTCCGTCCGTCCGTCCGTACGCAATTTTTAGGCCTTTCAAATTAAGCTAGGAAGCATATTTCCTAGGGCTCCGTTAATGGTTCAGTGTATACATTTTTGGAGTACGCCCTCCGCCACGCCCACAATTTAGAAAAAAACGTTTTAAAGCTAAAGTTAGAGAGATCGAGTATTACAACCTTCACAAGATATGTGGGCACTGCACTTCTTTATAAGTTTGTTATATAAAGTTTTTTGCCACGGCTACTTTTCGTGGTCGTTTTTAACTAAAATGCTGTTTTCTTCGAAAATTTTCATAGAACGCGAAAAAAAGTGTTTAACAATATATTTAGCCAATATTTTTTCTAATATATCGCCCATAAAAAGTTTGTTTGCCACGCCCACTTTTTGAGGAGGCGTTTTTTCAAAATATATATATATATATATATATATATAGCCTTTCCTTATATTTTTTTGTCACTTGCTTGTCAAAAGAGCTTTTGCTTGAGAAACTGGCTGGAATTATGTGATTTAATCGAGTTTTTTTGAGTGTATTGGTTTAAAAAGCTTTTATGTGGAAATTGAAAGCTGAAGCGTGTTCCAGCTTTCAGCCACACACGAAATTTTAAATTGAACGAAAATATACAGAGTTAATTATATGATGAAGTAGTACAAACAAATTTATGGATTTTTTCCTACTTTTCTTCACTTTTGTTTCGATGTAGCTCAGTCAAAAACGTACAAAGTTAGTAACACAAAATAATTTAAAACGATTAACAATTTTTCTTTCCCACTTTTTTTCTATCGATGAACAGAACCTGAATATGTATGTATAACATTAAACTTTCATATGTTGAATAAAAACAAAATAATAAATAAATATTAAAACAATTAACGAAAATTATTTACTGCATATATTTTACAACCAAACATTTTACTGACCAATAAATAAATATTAAAACAATTCCAAAATTATTTACTGTATATATTTTACAACCAAACATTTTACTGACCAAAATGGAAAAAATAAAACAACCTAAGTATGGTTATAATAAGGCAGATAAAAAATAGAGAACTATTCGAGTTAAATTGTAACACTTTCGTATTTATTGTGTAACTATTTTTTTATTCATCATTAGCATTTAGATTAAAATAGCTATAAAAGTTGAATTGCATAAACTCAACACTTCGCAGCATTTCCTATTTCCCAATATATCCTCCGTGACCAGCTGTTTTTTGTTGCCATTTGGAAATGTTGCAAAACGTCAGATACTAATTTTTGGTGGGTATTTAACAAATAAGATCTAACTTCATGTGTATGGCTCACGCGTATTCACAGATAGGGAACTTGAGAATGGATTTTGCGGCCATTTTTAGATATCTTTTGCGGGCTTAAAGTGGTAGGGGAATGCACAGTTGTCTATCTGGTTAACTGTTCATCTGTGGATAGCATGTTACTTTCTGCGAGCACTTTCCTTGGATAATGTGGCGGCACCTTTTGCATATGGTGTACAATCTATTTCACGTGTCTCAAAACTATTTTGAGATAAATGGTTAAGAAGTTTAATAAATATGTTCATTATCACATGACAGCATGCATAAATCATAACACAAAAAAAAACTAAGGTAGTGTTCTTAAGGTTATGCCACTGTCATAATATAAATCAAAAAGCACACGTTTGCGAATGCATTAAAATTAATCTATTATGCAGATATTCTATATTTCCTGTTTGTTAACTTTTTAAAGTTAAATGTATCAAATTAACATAATTCAATTATGAATTTAACTTTCATCTTCCATTCTCTGCTTCTTATTAATAATTCAAGGTATTCCACAAATCAGTTTGGTATGCATTTAACTTTCTCAATTCCCGTATTAAAAATTATATTAAAAGGTAAAATCAGTTTCATTCAATTAAGTATGGAAATTACATGAAACGAAATATTCCGCACAAATCCTAACCTAATTCCACTTGAGCTAGAAAGTTTGTAAAGAGTTTCTGAAATAAATATAAGTTGCTAATTTTCCTGTTCTACAATACAATACAACCATGTTATACTATAGATTAGAGAAGTATATGCATTTGGAACGAAGTTCTATAGATACAGATTCCCATGCGACAAAAGCTTGTTCTGTGTATTCGATGTCTGTCCTCTTAGAAATAAATTGAATTTCCTGAAGCAGGAAACTTCCCATAATGTGACCACCCAAAACTTTTCCAACACTCCCCGCTAAATAATAAATGAATTCTTATCCACACACTGTCCTCACGTAGATAGCCACTGAAATCACGCCCCAAACGCAATAGAAATCAACCGGATTGAAATTGTCCCCAAAAGGATAAAGTAAATTGAAAGGAAAGCAATGGAAGCGTCATATTATGAACAAAATCAATGTTCGGATATTAACTTATAACGGACGATGAACCGAATGCCCTCAAGATTTTACAGAGTGTTTCGCGTGATCCTGCACGCTGTGCCTTTCCAATTTTCTGTAAATCCTTGAAAATGTAAAAGTTTGTGTGCTCAGTTAAATTGAAAACTTTATTAAGTTCGATGGTAATACGTCTCTTAGAAAGCCAGTCAACCCAGCTCTAAGGATTTATTTTAATAATTTTCATAATCCTGTGGTGGGAGGATTTAATGGATGTGCAGGATGTGAACGATTTAAAATGTCATTGTCAGATACTTCTAAGTGCAAAGTATATTTAGGTATTTCGAAGGCTTTTCAGTAGGTTCTGAGGTGCTGGGAGCATTATCTATTTGCTGTACACAAAAAACAAGTTCGTCTGTAGGTACTAGTATTTTAGTGTTCGAAATTCGACCATATAACGATTTTATATTGGTACATGAACCACAAATTTAATTAAAATTCGCAAAATAAAACAAGTAATTCTTATTTGATTGAATTAAATTTTAATGAATTGAATATGCATGGCAAAATTCATTGACGAGTATTAAATGAGGGTGAACGGTGTTTGTATTAGTGTTTATCAGTGAAATAAGGCATTAATTAAAGAACTATTCAATTGCTTATCTTTGTATACCCTATTCTATGGGTATATTAATTTTAACACCCCTTAATATTCATCGTAGACTTACTTATGATTAGGCCCAAATCTTAAGGGTATTTAGAAATGTCCGTCCGTCCGTACGCAATTTTTAGGATTTTAAAATTAAGCTAGGAAGCTGAAATTTGGACCACATAGGGCTCTGCAATGGTTAAGTGTAAACATTTTTTGAAGACGCCCACAATTTAGAAAAAACGGTTTTAAAGCTTAAGTTTGGGAGACAGAGTGTTACAACATTCACAAGATATGTAGGCACTGTCCGCCTTTATAAGTTTGTCATATTAAGTTTTTTGTCACGCCTAGTTTTTGTGGGCGTTTCACTTGAATGCTGTTTTCTTCGAAAATTTTCATAGAAACAGATAAAATGTTCAACAAGACATTTAGCTAATATTTCTTCCAATATCAAGGCCATACAAAGTTTTTGGCCATGCCCACTTTTAAGGGGTGTCATATGCCATTCTTGAGGCTACAATGACCTTTTTCAAAGCCCAAGGACCTTATGTTAAAAATTATTCACAACTGAAAATAGTTACGTGATTCTAAGGACATTATTGTGAAATACTCTACTCTCCAAGAACCTTATTTTAATTATCATTACAACCGAAAATAATCAAATACAAAGGAAATTTTTGTCTTATGTTATTTCTTGAGACTACAACGAATTTTTTCAATGTTCCAAGGACTTTTAGATAAAAAATTCAGACCGTTGCTACTAAAAGTAATTAAAATGAAATCCGTTTAAAATTTATAGATGACGAAGAAGAGTTAATTTTATTTTAAACAAAAGGTTATTGAAGAAATCGAGCTTCATTTTGATCTTTATTGGAACGATTATAATGTATCAATAAGACAGTCTGCTTTATTTCCAATTTATAATGATTTGAATCATGAGCTCTTAGATTCGAGGTAAGCTATGAACAAAAAGAGAATAATACATTGTCTAGTGCTTTAGAACTTTTGTACAGGCTTGAAGTTAACGATGAGCCGGAATATTCTGCACAGTTAGAAAATCAGCAGACCAAGCTTCAGCTAAGATTTGACTTCAACCCTTTTTTTTGAATATGTGTTTTATTTTTTTTTATTTCACAAAAATGTCTTTAGGATCCCCTGACCATTTTCGGTTTTAATGAGTTTTTACTGTAGATAAGGCTTTCGTAAACTAGAAAGAATGTTCATAACAAATATGATCCTACAGCATAAAAAATGGCCGTAATAATACTTCATATACTATATTTATAGAATATTCTTTGAGAACTTTATAAAGTACTTGACCATCTTTTGCAAAGAAGTTCTGACAAATTTAGCCATTGTCTACTAACATTTCGCACATGATTTACAAAATTAACACAACTCAAAAAATCAAGTTCTTTTAAAAATGAAAAAAACAATTTCAATGTCTTGAAAATAAGTAGGCATGTTCCCCCTACCAAGTCATCTTCTGCTGCCGTAAATAGTTCGGCGACATCGGTCTAGATATTTCTATCCCCATTTCATTTTGGCATTAAAGTCGTTTTTTGTTACTTCCAACATTTCTTGTAGGTTTTGTCGTCGGAACTTTCTTTGGTAGCATCGTACTTTCCTTCTCTTGAGGCATGGGCGCATATAAGGCTGATGTGGATACCTTCGATAAGGATTGTTATAAGGCGTTCACTTTAGTGTCGAACGCTCAATACTCCCTGCCTTAGTCTGCCACTAACGATAGCAGTCACCGTGAAAAACATCGAAGTTTTTCATCTTTCTTCTGCTCGGCCCATCAAACCGCACTTTTTGGATTGGCGAATTAATGTTGGATATCCGTATAGGCGTTAGATCAAAACCACAAAACATCATTTTAAATTTTTGACAAGTAATTTTTTAACATTTAAATTTAACAGGCAAAGTTAATTTCTGTACCACCAAATTATTCGCTATGAAAGTTAACAAGAGTTAAAAAAATAATCGTCTGTAAATGAAGACAAACGAAGACCTTCGAAAACTGTCCATTCAAAATTGTTGAAACTTTGTGTGCGAGCCAATTTTGGGTCAGAATACCCGCAAAAAAAAAAAATTGGAGTCGTACCTGACCAGGGGTACCGTGGAGGTGGTGGTCGAGATCTCGACCAATAGTACCATACGATATACAAAAATGCAAAAGTGAACCAAAAATTCAGAAATTATTTTTGTAATATTTTATTTGATAAATAGATTCGATTATAGAATAAATAAATAAATATGGTAATGGAAAATCGTTATTTTATATGCTGTGGAATGAATTAAAACATTTTGTGTGTAATGCAACATCGCATTTGCTGCACTTGAATGAGGCATGTTTGTGGCAGACACGACAACGAAGTTTTTTTGCGCTGTGAATGATTCCATGGTCGGTTCTATCGCGGCGAATATCGTTCAACGCGACCTTTTCGCTTATTTTGGTTGCATTCGGAGTCTTCGGGATTCCACTTCTCTATCGGCGCAGCAAGCATTCGGTTACGTAAACACGGAAGTCTAGTTGGCTCATGATGACACATTTTTTCTTCTTCGTGTCTTGATTTATGTGGTCTTCGTGTCTGCGCAGCATACAATTAATTTTCCATGCATTTACCATTGCTGCATCAAATGCATTGGTCAACAATGGCCAGTACCATTTCTTGCCACGAACGCGGATGCGATAATTATTCATTGCATTGTCGAAAAGATCGACACCACCCATGCGCTTGTTGTATGCCTTGAGAATTTGAGGCATTTCCACGGTCGTCATTTTTCGAGTTTTTCGGTCCCAACGCTTTACTTTTTGCATTGGCTCGATCGCTTCGTGGTTGGATGAGTTTATGACCAAAACCCTTTTCTTGTATGAAATAGGCAATAAAGCAAAACAATAGCTAATGACGCCGCGCCGTAACATATACTTATCTGTTGACACAGCTGCAGCTAACGCGTAAAAATTATCTTAGGATACTTATTTGAATTGACCTGATGTTGTTTGTCTTACAAGTGTCCCTATGATTTGGAGGGGGTTTCGTGGCATCAACCATCGGAAGCTGAAATAGCGGAAATGTCTTGGCTATAAAGTTTGATTCGATTACAAACCGAAATAAATTTACAGTGCATTTTTGTATATCGCATAGTACTATTGGTCGATATCTCGACCAGCTACCTTCTCCGCCCAACTAGCCCATGACGAAAGATTCGATTCGTGCCTAAACATTTTTTTTTGTAAAACAGGCATGGAATAGCTATTGTTTACGGGCGGTCATTCCGCTGCTGTAATTTTCCTATTTTTCCGGAATATTTATTTTTATTGTCCAAAAAGGTGTTTTGCAGTTTTCCGTAAAAGACCACGCAAAAATCTAAATCGAGAAAAACGCAAAAACAGGTCGATTAGATATTAAACCAAACTATCGAAACTCATATTCTACCAGGTAGATCGATTTTCCCCCTCGCCTACGGAAAATGACAAAATTGCTGGTCGATATATCGACCAGCCGTTACATATGGGTTAAGAAGGAAACAATATAATTTATTTATATATCATATTTTCAAAATTTAAAAGAAAGTAGCCTGACAAAAACATAACATGCATCATCCGTCCTCTTATCTTATAAAAAAAAAACATTCATTGTTCAACATCGTTAGCTTTTGTGGTATTTTACAGACAAATTGTAAAAAAAGCGTAGGTATTTCAATATACAAATTGTGCATAACAAATTCGTGGTTCTTTCCAATGTAATTTTGCATAGATGTGTAAGAGATGAACAATTTAAATTCAACGTCAAATTTATTATTTATACCAGCCATTTTGTATTGCAACTCTTAAAATTTTATTTCTATATAATCTTTCGTGTGCGTTACACGGGCACTAGCGTAAATAATAACTTAATTCGCTTAGGTAAGGTACTGCTTAGTAAAATAAAATAGTTATTGTGAAAATCTGTAATCCCAAATCAAATAAATATAACTTTTAATGACAATTCAACAACAGTTAGGACTTTGCAACAATTTAACAATTAACATTTTTTGTTTATGGTAAAGAAACAGGGAATTCATAAAAATTTTCCACTTGTTAGAGTTTATGTTAACAATTGTGTGTAAAATGATTATTATTTGCTTATCTTTTGGTGCTAAAGAATAGATATGTTGTTTGTTGTTTGTAGTATTGAACTCAGGTATTCAAATACGTTTGAGCAGCTCATATAGAGCTAATACTCGTTTGACCTAACTGGGACTGCGAACTTCACTATTGATTTCATCCTTGGTATTTATCCGCTGGCGCCGTAAACAGTTGCCTTAGTTAGATGGCACTCCTTCCCTGTCTGCCTCGGCAGCTGCTACCAATGACCTTCCACAGAGAGTGAATACCCCATTTGCATTCGAGGCTATTGAGCTTTCTATAAATACCATTAGAGCGGGTGCTCTCCCTAAAAGGATTATTAACTTTATCCACGAAGTTTAACTCTTTTCTTGTAACATTAGTGGCATTAAGGTTTGCAAATTTTGTACCAGATGCACAAGCACTAATTTTTTTATTTCTCTTCCATAATAAAATACCTACTTCTAGGTAATATCGCTTTCATTTTCATTTAAGATATCACCATTCTAATAAGGTTGTTATGAAAACTTAATACACAATGGTTCCTAATCCTGTTTCTATGCCGAGTCCTCCCAGACCATTAAATAGTAAAGTCCACGTTATTAATGCCTTTATTGTTGTTACATACATTTGTGTCATACCTTTACGTACCTAATTATAAATCATAGCAAAAGCATTCACGTTCTGGACACAACTCCTGAAAAACCATTAGTGCACTCTTCTTTTTCCCGCACAAAGCTATTATAAGCGATTAATCGCAAATTACACTTAATGTTTAAAATTTAAATTTCTTCACAATAGAGCAATTTTTGCAGAGTTATAAAATGCTCTCTAAGGTAAAATATATACTCACAACACATAATAGATAGGTAAGGTATGTACCTACCTACGTTTTTCTACGTGGCGATCATAATCTGCAATTAAATTAATCACGATAAGAAAAGTTGTTCAAGTCACCGAGTGTAGCACTTAATTTATTATTAAACCTAATTATAATTATTACTACCACCACATAGAGCGCGCAAAGTTATTTATAGGTTGCGTGTTCGGTTGGCATTTTATTCCACATGTTGGTGGTAAATGCCAAAAGTAATTTGCTGTGGACGATATGTTTAAATCGTTTGCAAGGGTATGCTTCAAAAGGCATTTAAACACCGTTTTACCTCTCACATACCAAGCGAAAACCCTAAAGTGGCTATTTATGTCGGGTTTTGGGTTCGTAAAAATGTATGTTTCAGTATTTAATTAAGACATTGAACTATGTATATATATAAATCGAAACATTGTTTTCGACATAATTAAGAGTTTAGGTTTGTGATTAAAGTAGGTACATAACCGTAGAAGTATAAAAGAACACGCACAAATAGCGAACGAACTCAAGGTAAAGGTTATTTAAATCATGGCGATTTCTAACAAATTTGTATATTACAGTATTTTATTGTACAAACCAATAACACTTCAACAGCGCAGTGGTTTGGGATAACTCTTTTTTTTCACCCTTAAAAGATGAAAAGAATATCGTTTGGTATTGAGATGTCCTTACTATAATATTATATTGGCATGGTTTGCCTTGGCTGCCTATCTGAAGGATGTGTACAATATACATATGCATATCATTAATCGACATATATTTAGTCAATAATAACAAATAAAATGCCAAAAATAAAAAGAATATCTTGTATAATACCTGACGATTATTTTTAACACTCCCGTATGTATTAGTATACTAAAGAGAAAGTTATTGCGATCGTGCGGAAATTTCAAACTCAAACTGAGTATGAGGGGTGATATTACGACTATAACGAAATCCAAAAAAGTGGGTTCGCCAATGCCGTCCGTCGGTCTGTCTGTCGGTCCGCTGACTTCTTGAAAAATTTTAAATTTTCTTTAATAAAGTTGGAAAAATATTTGTACTTATATTTTTTTTTCTTATAAGGATTTTCGTAAATTTAAATTAAATTAGTTTTCTCAAAAACGGCTCTAACGATTTTTAAATTTTAAAAAGTGATTTAAATAAATTTGGTACATGTGATCAAATGTTACAATTCTTTTGGAGGCCATTTTAAAATGCACATCATGTAGCGAGATGTGTGATACCCTATCCTTATCCCCATATATCGTGTTAGGGAAAAAGCGTTAAGAATATGATGGATAGCATTTTATTTCATTCTATAAAATGTTTAAAAAAAAAGAAAAACGCCCCCAAAGAGAAGCCGTGGCCAAAAACTTTTTATGGGTAATATATTGCAAAAAAGTAATGGCTAAATATTTTGTGAAATATTTTTTTTCGATTTTTATGAAAATTTTCGAGGAAAACAGAATTTATGTGAGAAACGCCAACAAAAAGTAGGCGTGGCAAGAAACGTTTTATGATAAACTTATGAAGGAGGGCAGTGAATACATATCTTGTAGAGTTCCAACACTTTATCTGTCTAAATATAAAGGGTCCGCCATCTAACGTTTTTTTTCAACTAGTGCTTATTTCGCGAATGGTAACATTTAGCTCATGTCTGATTTGACAGATAATTAGATTTATCCTTCCGCTGAACGAATATGGTTATGTATACGCTTGAACAATGAACAACGAACAACAAAAAGGAGTGGCCGTTACAGTCAATGGCGATCGTTATCGGGCCATGTTGAACGAATTTTTGTTCACAAAAATTGAAGAGGAGCATATCGGCAACATTTTGTTTCAACAGGACGGCACTACGTGCCACACAGCCGAAGCTACACTCGATGTTTTGCGCCCTGTTTCAAAAAAAACTCAAAATAGTCTTTTCTTAATAATGTACGTGGCAGTGGGCGTACCAAACAAATGTTTACACTTTACCATTTCGGGACTAGAGGCTTTAATTTCATTTCATTTCAGCTTTCTAGCGCTCATTTAAAGGCCTATAAATTGGCGACTTTGCTAAATAGTCTCAGATTTTGATGATGATCATAAATATATATACTTTTAAGGGTCTACGACGAATATTAAGGTGTGTTACAAGCTATGTGTGAAAATAATATACCCTTAGGATTGGGTGTACACAAAATTATGTCGATTGCAAATTTATAAACTGACTTTTTGAGGGCTTTTGGGCAGCTGTTACATGAGATAATCGAATTTAATCTCAAACCTCAAAACATAAGGAAAGACCACAGTCCGCTTGGCGAACAGTATGATACTGGGAGTTGAAGTTTTTGTCTGAATATATAAATAATTTTAATTTTTTATCTTAGCGAATTTTCGAAGCCAATAATAATGTATTAAGGAAAACGTTTGTTAGCGTAAGTAGGCGTAGCAAAATACTTTATAAATCAGACTTCGTTACGTGATATCTATCGAGACTAAGGTATGGCTACCGTCAAAGTTTAAATAAAAACATTTGCCCGCAAGCAACGGACTCGACTGCGCGGTCATTGCAATAATACCATACATTTACCATTTACAATACCATTTTGTCACTTTTTGTATCAGAAAATATCTGTCTGGGACAGTTGCTTGCAAAAATCAATCCACGACAAAGATTGTGTATAATATTCAAAACAGAAATCACTATTTGCGTCAAATATGGACTATAAGATCTAATTATAAATACAGAAAACTACAGACAAATATTTTTACATATGGTAGGTAGGATGCAGGCACAATAAATAACCATCTCAGATATACGAAAAATATCACTCCAATTAAGATGTAAGAGCGTGTCATAATACAAAAAAAAGAACACGAGCTACGACATACTTATCTATAAACTTTACCCTTAACTTAGCCGAACAACAAAAGAAAGTCATTGTGGCAATATAATAATATCTTCATTCTGTCTCATCCGTTTGGGTCTGGTAGTGTGAACTAAATACTACACCACCACTTTTAGAATTCTTTTGACACACATTCCAAGCCAGAAATACAAGTTTAAGAAATACTCAACATGAAACTAAGAATAGAAATGGTGTACGAAAGTCCGTAATTTCAATAGCAATCCCAATCGTATATCCATTGGTGTGCAATTTAACTGGCACAAGTTGTTTCCAAGTACATATGTATAATATTTATGTTAATGACCACCACGACATAAGCTTTTACAGTAAAATCCGGTAGTGATCGATAGTAACTTCTAAAGTTCCGTCTTCAAAAATAAGTCGGATAAGACTACTGCACCTTATTTGAAACCAAAATTAGTAAAAATGCTATAACTTTTGATTTATTACATCCACAACAAACGTATATAAATTTGCAAGACCATAATTTTATGGATCAGGCACACAAAAAAAACTTATTTCTCCCTAAAATAATTAAGGGGTTCCTTATGATGCGTCTCTGTTTGATAACAGAATTTTTCACACAGAAAGAACAAAAATTGTAGTGCGATTTTCCTTTTCGAAACTGCGTTATGTAAAAAAAGTAGTGTTTTAGTAAATGTTTATATATAAACTATTATTTGCTTCATCAGAAACATTTATTACTGCATGATTATGTTGAAACTGAATACGACGAACCGATAGAAATTTAGAAGCGGTAATGGAGAATCGTGACCAAACTTCTAATAACAACTATCGGCTATAGGAAATAAGGCCGCAAAGGCACGCGAAACAATAAAAACTTTTTATTTTGGAATTCGGATTTTATATAATTCATTGGAGGTATTTTTTCATTATGAAACATGGCCCCAAATTGCAAAAAATTGTCCCATGTACTTGGGTGAACCGGCCCTGTCTCCACGACTGCTATCGAACAACTGTTCATGGATAGGAGTTCAACAATAGCTATATATCATGTAAAACACAGAAGAAGAAAAGAATACGCCGGTGATATTGTCATGCTAAAAATCTTTTTTACTTTTCCGGGCATTCGGAATTCGAAATTAAAAAAAATTACATACTGAAATTTATATTAAAATATCATATGAATTTCTACATTTCAAATTGAATTAAAATTCTACGTGTATCTACACTTAATGTCGTTTTAATTTCTAATCCGATATTATTACAATTTTATTACATGCTAGCTGTTTTTTGGTAAAAATCACTTATCACGTATTTGCTTAAAACGGCTCCAACGATTTTGGTGTGTTTTTTTTTTTATTTAAAAAAAATATGTTAAAAGTGTTCAAAATAACATCAAAGTCACTAAAACCCGATTTTCAAAACTTAAAAAGTGATTTAAATAAATTTAGTATTTGATTCTTATAACGTCTATCTGAAGGAAGTGTACGATATACATATGTATATCATTAATCGGCATATACTTAGTCAATAATAACAAATAAAAGAATTTCTTGTATAATACCTGACAATTATTTTGAACTTTCTCTTATATATTAGTATACTAAAGAGAAAGTTATTGCGAACGTGTGGAAATTTCAAACTCAAACTGAGGGGTGATATTAACGAAACTATAACGAAATCCAAAAAAGTGGGTTCACCAATGCCGTCCGTCTGTCCGACTATTTGTCTGTCTGTTCGGTAGTCATATGGGGAAACGGTTCGACCCATTTTCTTCAAAGTTCGAATATATAGCGTTTTGAATCTGGTCGCTTTATTTTTTTTTTATTATGTCTTATCGTTTAAAATAACCGTACCTGCCACACAATTTTTTTTTGTAAAAATCACTTATCACTTAAAAACGGCTCCAACGATTTTGATGCGTTTTTTATTTTAAAAAATTACGTTAAAAGTGTCAAATGTGCAAATTTACATAAAAATCATTAAAACCTTGAATTTAAAAAGTGATTTAAATAAATTTAGGAAGTGATTCGTTAATATGATACCATTCTTTTTGAGACGATTCAAAAGCGCATCTCATATGCCGGTAAAGTTTCGTACGGCACAGTAGTGCACTTTATTTATTAGCCTGTATCTACTTAAAGCAAAGAAAAGGGTTTAACATTTTTGGCACTTTCTCACCTATTCGAAATTTTGTCTTTTTTGACTAATTTATATTTATATTTTTTTATTTTCAATGCAGCACTTTTTTAAGTTTGCTATAGTTATTCTCTTTTTTATATATATTGAGCTAAATTGGTCAATAAATAAGAATTCGATAAAAGCGATCCACCGCTACCTATAAGGGGAAGGGGTCAAACATAAACAAAAACCATCAGGAGCTCCAAACGAACAATTGTGTATAAGGTGGATAGCTTCAGTGTCGGAACATTTGTGTTTTCTGAACCAAAGCTTTATTTGAATTTATACTATTGATATCTAATATATTTAAAATATATGATTGTAATTGTTCGAAAATAAAACCGAATTTTACTGAAAGTCTAATTTTTATTTCTATGAGCTGCTTCGACATATTTTAATCCCAAGTCGATAGGGTCTCCAACACTAAGCTAGGGTGTTGGAAAAGAGTCGGTAGTGGATGAACCCTTAATGGGAAAACGGCAGCACCTATATCCATGTGAAAAAATATAGTTATAAGATAGACAGGGAGAGTCTCGGATAACAATTTTCCTCAAATGGCAGTCAGAACAGGAACGTTAACGGACATGTGAGTATACACCTGGAATGTGCGGACACTCTACACTCCGGGTTTTACTCAAAAACTTGAGTCTATCCT
Source organism: Ferdinandea cuprea (assembly GCA_963576555.1). Classification (NCBI taxonomy): domain Eukaryota; kingdom Metazoa; phylum Arthropoda; class Insecta; order Diptera; family Syrphidae; genus Ferdinandea; species Ferdinandea cuprea. The sequence goes on from OY754960.1 coordinate 74,009,019, forward strand.
CTCGCGGTACAAGGCCGATATTACCGCGATGCAGGAGATACGATGGATTGGATCAACAATAATGAAAAGACAGAATTCCGATACAGCTGTTAGGAGGTGGATTCGTCGTGTGTAAACGGCTTAGCTTAAAAGTTATTGACTTCAAGCCGATAAGTGATCGCCTGACTATAATGCGAGGTAGTTAAGAAGTTCATATACCTCGGGGTAAACATTAACTCCACATATGACATCCTAGTGATCCGTCGAGGAATTACCCTAGGAAACCCCTGCAACTTCGGTTTGCAAAACAAATGACTCGAAGAACAAAGTGCATGCTCTACAGAACCCTTATCCTGCCAGTTCTGCTATACGGCGGCAAGTGCTGGATGGTTAACAGGAAAGGAGAGTTAATACTGGGATCCTTTGAAAGGAAAAATCCTTCGACGGATATTTGGTTCTGTGTGCGAGGAGGGCAAATGGAGGAGAAGATACAACCGCGAACTCTATTAGCTATACCAAGTTGTGGATGTAGTTCAAAAAGATAAAAAACCACGACTACATTGGCTCGGCCACATCGAGCGAATGGACAAAAACGCTCTGGCCAAGAGGATCTTCGAATTCCAGACCCCAGGTTCGAGACGACAAGGATGACCGAATGTCCGTTTTAAAGACCAAACCAACGCGGATGCCAGAGCGCTTGGTCTGAACAACTGGAAGCAGCTTGCCCGGGATCGCAGAGGATGGATGGCTGCCGTGTCTCAGGTAGGGACTCTTCAAGGGTCGGGAGCCGTGATATAGATAATATTGTACCATTAAAGTCAAACTGATTTGTTTATGGCCCACATAACAAAATATAAATATTTGTTTACCTAATTGATGGATCATTCGCCTCTAGTCACTCAAGTACTATAGAATGATAATTATTTCTAAAAATTGTTAGTATTTAACTTGAATTCTTCTATGTGAATTCTATTTAAAGAAATAAGATAAAATAAATTCTTTTAGTTTATTAAAATTAATTGTGACAACCTTGTGCTGGTTTTTTAAAAATTCTTATAATACATGTTTGTGTGTTGGTCATTATTATTTAAAATTATTTTAAATACCCGTTTAACTTTTCATACCAGTACAGTCTAACGACTTGAAGGAACTATAGAACAGATTTGCAAGGCTTGATGGAGAGTGCTTCATTGCTGAACCATTCTAGACACAGGAAATAAAGCATTCTGCATGGCAATTGTATTTACCACGCTTCGCTTACCACTAATAACAATGGCCATGTCATCCCCAACGCAATGGCTAAATTGCCTAAACCATGGAGATCGACTAGAAAGCTTTCGATTGCTAGTCCTAGACTACAAAAGAGGAGGGAGCACTGACACTCCTCCAGAAGAGCTGTCATTTGAAAGTAGACAGAGGACAGTGCCCCTTCGTAGACCACTTTAGCCTGTTGGTATCGCCTGGTATTCGGAATCCGCGTACTGCCCACTAAGCACTTAACACCAATTGGTGAGCCCTAGTATTAATATTGGGAAAAGATTTGAAAGTGCGTATAATTTATAGTTTAAAAAAATAATATTTTAATGTTGCGCAACATGAGAATTCCTTAAGTGAGATATAAAAATAATCATTCCAGTTATGTCACTAGATAGCTATTTGTTACAAAATAAAAGAAAAAATAATACTGAAAAATAAATGTGCTACTCGTCTAGGAGCTCAATAGTGATTATTATGGCGACATTTAAAAGTAAGGCGAGCCGGCATCTGGGAAAATGTTGAACTATGTGTGTATTTGTATATATATATACCAAGTACTTTGTATTTTTCCTCAGCTCACCATTTCACAAGTGCTTTGATCATGCTTTCGTACTTTATTCACAGTACGTGCATTTGGTTAGTCCTCCCTTAATGATATTTCAGGATTAAGTAATAACGAATAGTTGTTTCGTTATATTACCGCAAATGTTCGTTTATGTTTACATTTTAACAGACACATGTAGACACTCTGGTGAATGAAGATTTATAACTCCAACGATTTGTCACACATGCGAATATTGTATGCTTGTGCGGTTATGCGTCGTCCTGTACTGAGACTGGTCACTAAGGGTGAATTTTCACATCGTAAATTTTGCTTTAGCCCAGTTTTTATAACCAACTGAAATAACTTTTTTTTTGTTATTTTGAACTTAGCTAATGTAATAAGTAATTATGTTTAAATTTTCCATTGTGTTAGAAAATAATATTTCCTATGTATTTTAATTTCTCTAATTTAATAATTTATGAAAAAAAATGTAACAACTCGAAGGCATAACCGTTTAACAAAAAAAATGTATATAAAATGCCAATTAAGGAATCATACGTTTTAGAATGACTTTAATGCCATTTAAAAGATTGTATCTCAATCTCTCGAGTAAGCCGTAAACACTTTCAGAAATCTTTGAAATTCTTGCGTTCGAAACGTAAAACAACGTTTCGACTTGAATTCTCTACCATCTGTATTCGTATATGGTTGAGTTGTTTGAGGCTCATGTGGATTGCAAAAGTGGCTCCTTTGCTCACATTGTATTCCAGAGAACAAATAAATAATTTATGGTTTCTATAGAAGGTTATAATACGAAAGGCTATTTTCCTCCTTTTCCGGAAATACTTTGGTTGGATGCATGTTACAGTCTGAACCCATTTGAATCTTCAGGAAAACCAAACACAAAACAAAACCATTTCCTTGTTGAATAAAAGGGGTTACGTGGGAGCACGCATATACAGAGGTTTCCTTTGCAGTGAACCGCTCTTAAATAGGTACCTACCTATAAATGTGATTCCTATAGATGTGATATTTTGGTATCATTGCAATGTTTTATTTTCCGTTAATGATAATCTGAAGATGAAGGTCTATTAAATATGTTTTGGTGTGTAGAAAAATTGGATTACGGAATTTAGTTACAACGTTTGCAAGTTTTTCAGCATTTGAAATGTATCAGGAAATTTAAAAAGACTTCGCGTTAACATTTGTTTTGACTTTGACAGTGACAGTTTAGTGTATCTTCAATTATGGATTCAAAATAGCGTTCCGTGAGTTGTGATAATTGTAGGGGTTATTTAACTATCTGTAGGCAATACCGTAGATAGAATTTAGTTTTTGTGAATGCATCTTCGGGAGTTAATTTTGGCAGCAAAATTAGGCGAAATTAAAAATAAAATTAATCAAAATAAATAATTAAATTATAATCATTTCTCATTAGCAAAACTTCCGTAGCACTTACATTAATCTATTTTCAAAATTAACCAATATCATACGCAAATAATTTAAGTCATATGTTTTCCCATTGTGATCCTTATACCTTGGGTTGCATCTACGTTTGATTTGCACGCGGAAAACTCACACGGGTCATCAGATAGCCGTATTATAGTCGCAAACTGCCGTACATTTCGTTGGGGTTTATTGAAACCAGCAATGGCGTTATTTCACTAATTAGTACAATCATATGTACGATAGGATTCGTTTAATCACTGGCGTGTAGATTCATATGGCTCTTTTAAGTAAAACACTCATTTATTTCGGTTTTATGAGCATTTACCGCATCCATTTCTAGTACACCAATCGTTAATTCGCCAAGTCTGGTTTGACAAAAAAAATCAGCGTCATTATCAGTATGACTGCAATGAAAAACATAAAATTTTGGCTAAATATATTGTTAAAATTTTTTTTTTGATTTCTATGAAAATTTTCGAGGAAAACAGCATTTTAGTGAAAAACGCCCACAAAAAGTTGGCGTCTCAAAAAACTTAATATGACATATTAATGAAGGTGGGCAGTACCTACATATCTTGTAGAGGTTGTTAAACGTTATCTCTCTAACTTAAGCTTTAAAGCGGTTCTTTCTAAATTGCGGGCCCGGTGACGCCCACTGCCAGCATTTCGAAAATTTCAATACTTTACCATTTCGGTACCCTAGGTAATATATTTTCCGAATTTCAGCTTCCCAGCATAAATTTAAAGACCTCAAAGTTGATTCGGACGGACGGGCATTGCTAAATAGTCTTAGGTTTTGGTCCTGATTATAAATATATATACTTTTATGGGTCTACGGCGAATATTAAGGGGTGTTACAAACTATGTGTCAAAATTAAAGTACCCTTAGGATAGGGTATACAAAAATGGAATCATTTTGATATTTCTTCAATATCATCATCATATCTATTTCCGTTGAAATGATACGAAACGCTGTTTATATGTAAAATAAAAACGTATCGTATCGTATCAACATTTTTAATTTCAAGTGGATATTGTTGTGTAAAATTAACAATTTTTATGGATATATGTATATCATATATCGATTTATTATATTAAACTTTTATTTACATGAAAAAGTCATAATTCAATATTTAAATATTAAATTACCGTTTCAATATTAATTTGATCAACAAATTCTTATCATTATCACATTATTTTGAGATTTTATTATATCAATATCTCTAGTTCTAGTGTATAGGATTAATTCCGCTTCTTTTCCATTGTGACACTGTTGCAAATTAATATTGTTCCGCAAAGTGTTGCAGTGAAAGAAAATTTTAAAGTGAAGTAATTTGCACAATTTTGTATCTGTAGCCGAGAAAAATTAGGAAACATATAAAAAATAATACCTGAAAGAACGGAACCTATGAAATTATTTCAGGAATAGGTAACTAAATGTCGAAATTATAGATATGTATTATAATTATTATTCCACATAGAAATGATTGTATTTTGAATGTGTATTGAATTTGCATTCATAAGGAAAGGTTACAGTCCGCTTGGGGCGAACAGTACGACACCCTATCCATATCCCTATATGCCCCACAGAAAAACGCATTAAGAAGGTGATGGATATCATTTCATTCTATGAAATTTATATAAAAAATGTTTTCTGAAAAAACGTCTCGCAAAATGTGGGCGTGGCGAAAATGTTTGTATGTGCGATATATTGGAAAAAATATTTGCTAAATATCTTGTTAAACATTTTTTTTGAGTTTCTATGAAAATTTTCGCTGAAAACAGCATGTTAGTGAAAAAAGCCCACAAAATGTAGGCGTGGCAAAAAATCGTATATGACAGACTTATAAAGAAGGAGAAGTGCCTACATATCTTGTAAAGGTTCCAATACTCTATCTCTCTAACTTAAGCCTTAAAACGGTTTTTTCTAAGTTGTGGGCATGGCAGTGGGCGGATTTAAAAACTTTTAACACTTTACCATTTCGGGACCCTAAGGAGTATATGCTCTAAATTTCAGCTTCCTAGCATAAATTTAAAGGCCTCAAAAGTTGATACGGACGGATGGACATTGCTAAATAGTCTTAGATTTTGGTCCTGATCATAAATATATATACTTATTGGGGTCTGCGACGAATATTAAGGGGTGTTACAAACTATGTGTCAAAATTAATATACCCTTAGGATAGGGTATAAACATATTCATAATGCGGTTTATTTACAAACGAAAAATATTACATCGAATTTAGTAAGTCTATGTGTTCTATAGTGTTATGAGAGTATTCAACTTAATTTTTAATTTGCAACAGAAATATTTACACTTTCAGTGATATGAAAGTGTTAATAAAGTAAAATTAACATTTGAAATTGCAATTATACCTTTCATCATATCGTATTAATATCTTTAAAAAAATATTAATCTTCATATATTTTTAACATTTTAATATTTGATTTTAGATTAAATGGTATTTGTTTGATATTTTAATGTTATGGTGATATCACTAACATATAAAATGATATTATTATGACCAAAAAATTTAATTTTTCTTTTCGGTATATGCGTGGAGACCAGAAGCGTTCAGCGCGATCATCAGAACTGCCTTGTATGCAGACCCTATCGTCATATCGTCTGCAATCCGCATTTACATAATAAATATGAGATCTAAATGTGCGTTTTATTAATTGTTTCAAACTAAAAGATAATCATATAAGTATTTGTTTATTTATATGAATATTAAATGTTTTTATACGTTCTACATTTTAACGATTTGTCCTTATTAGCTACGTAAAAAAAATATAATATTAAATCTAAACTACTTAAAAAACATAAGGAAAGGCTACAGTGGCGAACAGTATAATTCCTTTTCCATATATGCATCTAATAAAAAGGTGTTGAGAACATGACTGATGACATATTATTTGACTTTGTATGAAATTTTTAAAATAAAATTGCAATACTTGAAAAAAAATACTTCCACGAAAACCGTGGCGTATACGAAAAAATTATGAAGGAGGGCAGTGCCTACAAATTTTGTGAAGGTTGTAACACTTTCTCTTACTTTAAAACGACTTTTTTCTAAATTGTGGGTGTATTAAATATTTCTTACGTATGTTTTCCAAATTTCAGCTTCCTAGCTTAAATTTAAAGGCCTTGCGTATGGACAGATATTGCAATAATTAATAGAGGTACCCTTAGGATAGGTTATAAAAAAACAGAAATCAGCAATTTGCCAATTCCGGTGACAGCTGATGACGCAGCAAATCCAGGATTGCTATCGATATATTCTTCTTAAACTTCATCGAATAAAGATGCAGCAGCACAGTGGATAAGTGGGTTGGACCACTAAGCGAGAGGTCGCTGGTTCAAATCCCGACCTGTACCACCTAAAATCTTTTATTCGGTCTCCCAACTCTTGCGAATGTTTGACAAACATCCAATAGTAAGAACTGTCATGAAAAGATCCTCAAAAATGAATTGTCGTTCGGAATCAGTATTAAACTATTGCTCCCTTCCATACGTCAAAAAATACATCTTCGCACACACAGTGTTTGGAGAAGCTAGGCTTTGGGTCCTGTATGGGCAGTTTACGCCTAATATTTAATTTTAAAATTCCAACGAATATTCACACCGAAATAAGGAGTGTACCATACATCGCGAACGCTAATGCTATATAATATTCTCCATCGAATATTCGGGCTGTTTCCTTCTTTGCAATACGCATGCTGAATGAATGAATGAATGAGTGCCGAATTTCCTCCCGACGCGTGCACACGCATTTCTGTTTGATTTTTTTTGGAATTGTTCAGCGGCCAGTGTGAAAAAAAACGCTAGGGAATATGTGGTCCAAATTTCAGCTTCCTAGCTTAATTTTAAATGCCTAAAAATTGCGTACGGACGGACGGACGGACGGACATGGCTAGATAGTCTATTGCTGGGTCTACGGCTAATATTAAGGGGTGTTACAAACTATGTATCAAAATTAATATACCCTTAGGATAGGGTATAAAAACAAAGTGCATTGTGTTAGGGCAATCCCTCTCGCCCCACTCCCATTCGTTTGCTGCTGCCTTGCTTGGCTATTGCAAGTGTCGTATGCTTATGTGTGCACTTGCTTTGGTGTGGTAGGGTATCATTTGGTGAATAGCGGGTCGCGTTGTGTAGATTTTGTTGGTAGACCAAAGCAATTCATTGCATGGGCATAACACCTGCAGTGATTTGTTTTTAGTAAGCTGACGTCAGGATCTACACGGTACCGCCTAGCTTAGTCAGCGTTGAGTTTTTTGTGTTTGTTTTTTGTTATGTTTAAGAATTTTAGAGTGGACGTGGGCAACATTCGTGGGTTGAGATCCATTTTTTTTCATTGTACGCCCATGCGATTCACAATAAACCAGCTGTTTTGGCACTAAGTGAAACACAGGTCAGCATTGATTCCGATTTAACAGAGTTTAGTCTGCCTGGATATAACTTGGTGCCATTACTTTTTTCCTTTTTTCCCATAGTGGTATCGCCGTTTATATACGTAGTGATGTAGCCTACCAACTTCTACCTCAATATGGCCAATATTCCAATCCGGAATTTAATTTTACTTGGCTAAAATTCCATGTCCGTAGACAATTAATTCACCACTGTTTTATTTACAGAAGTCCTAACCAGGACAGGCATTCAACTTAAAATGAGTTTGATGCACTGTCTGATTCCATCACCAGAATTGTAACCCATTATCCTCGTACTGAAATCGTCATTGCGGGCGATTTCGATATACACTTAATTCTGTTTTTACACGACAGATACGTTCCCAAATAATTCGTGTAAAAAAAGATACGGCATGGGATGATAACATCAACATTTTGTATTAGGGCTCGTATGTAAATACATATGTACCTGAATATACCTAATAGACCACAATAAATATGTACGTACATATGGATATGTATTTTTAACTCTTTGTATGAATACATTTATTTTAATTTATTAAAAAAAGAAAATAAACAAAAGAATCAGTTCATTAATACAAATTAGCAATACAAAAAAGCAATAAAAGAAAACAAACAAATTATTCGGTGTCCCGGTTTGCCAAAAACATTTTAAATTCCGCTGCTCAGGGTAGAAATATTATCTTCTTGTTCTGTTGGTACATCGGTGATGTTAGAAATCAAAATTTCGTTCATCTCGTGCTGTGCAGGGGCAGAATTTATGTGAACGAATTCCGTCATCAATCGCTGGTAACCGACTTTGATAAGACCATTATAAATTTCCTTATAAGAGGCCATTCGCAACTTCAAATCGTGTTGGAACTTTCGTGCTCTTTCCTCGTCTGCATCATGACCAATAAAATGGTTTCCCAATTTCTTAGCCAGATCAAGACCTTCTTTCAGTAGGTTTGGACTGAGAACAGGACCAGGATCGTCAACTTCGTCATCATCAGTATCGATTGTCCCTGGAGGAACAGGAGTCTCAAGGACGCATCCTATAATCTCTTCTTCAGTTAGGGCTTCGTCCACCAGTAGCTCGTCGATATCCGCAAATGACAGATTGTCAAATCCTTCTCCACCAATTTGCCAAAGTCACGATGCTGGAAAACTCGTTCGTGATTAAAGGGACAGGATATTTACCTTTCACACATTCTGGCCAAATAGCTTTCCAACACGCATTTAAAGAGGATGGTCTTATTTCTGAGAAATCTAACTTAGCGTGATTAATGCAATCCATGATGGTAAATTTCTTCCAAACATCAATGATGGTTAATTCACTGTCAGCCATTTTGTCCAAAATGTATTGGAATATTGGATCGCTTTACATAGTAGGTCTTGTATGTAGCAATTATCCCTTGGTCCAACGGCTGTATTAGTGACGTGGTATTTGGCGGCAGAAAGCAAATTTGCACGTTTGGGTGTTCCAAGACTGGGTGGCCGGGTGCATTATCTAGAATCAAGAGAACTTTAAACGAAACACTTATTAAACCATTCAATAAATATGTGTGTGGTAACCCAGGCCTTTTTGTTTGCCTTCCAGTGAACGGAAAATGTGTTGAAGTGCACACCCTTCATTAAACGTGGTTTTAAGGACCGATTAACAACTAGCGGTTTCACAACAAGATCTTTAGCTGCTTTAAATCCACTAGCAATTTTGTGCGATTTTGCGACGTAGGTTCTACTTGGCATTTTTTTCCAAAGAAGGCCGGTTTCATCTGCATTCCAAACTTGGTCAGGAGAGTAACCTCCGTCACCTATTATTTTGGCTAGTTTTTGAGGAAATTCTTTAGCAGCAGCTTCGTCTGCAGATGCGATTTCACCTTTAATTTTGATGTTATGAAGGGCATGTCTTTTAAGAAATCCCGTCATCCAGCCCGTACTCGCAGAAAATGTGTGCTTCCTGTTTAATTGAGATGAAGTTCCTGGCTCAATTTCTTGAATTTGCTTGTGTATTTTAATTGCAGTTTGCTTTAGAGCATTTCCGTCTATTGGTATTCTTTTTTGCGAGTTATCTTCCACCCATATTATTAAAGCTTTCTCCATTTTCTCGGTGATGATATCCTTGGTATATGATGAAGTTTTAGCGCTTATATTAGTGTCAGATATAACTGACATCCTAATAGCTTTTTCATTTTTTTTTACAACAACAGGCGTTGCACCTTGTCCAGTTGCTAGATGATCTAATATGTTTATCTTAGCTTCCAGTGAGATGGCTTTTCTTATTGTTTTCGGTATGGTGCCATATTTCCGGATCTATCAAAACAATAATTATATTCGTATCCTACAACAACTTTGTACTAAAAAACTACCAAACTATACCAAATTGTACTTGTAGAAAATTTGCACACTAATATTCTAACTAAAAGCTAAACATCAATGCAGACAAAATCCCTTCATACTCAACTCAAATACATTATGTGTTTGTATTATGGGAATCCCCGACAAATGGAAATTTTGACCATTACTATCGTATTAGCGGTCAAAACGCCAACACTCTGGACTTGATTCTTACCTCTAACCCTGATAAATACACTTTAAATGTATTATCGCCTCTAGGTTCGTCAGACCACTGTATCATATCGGCGAATTTCTCGTACTCCAGCCACACAGTTAAAGAACAAGCTCCTAAAAGAACCGTATGGCAATACGAGAAAGCCAATTGGGAAGCTTTAAACGGTTTCTTTAGGAGTTTTAACTGGTCATTGTGCTTCCTCAGCGACGACGTGGATGCCGCTGCCGATATATTTACAAATTTAATTCAGCTGGGTATGAAACGCTTTATACCTAACAGGATAAAGTGCATCAGACCAAAGGAAAACGCGTGGTGTGACTTGAGCTATAAAGAAGCTATCAGGGATAAAGAGGTAAGTTTTCTGTCATTTAAGGCCAATCCAACTGAGGAAAACCGAACTGTCTGTTTCTTCTAATCCAATCCATTCCTTCGCTGATGACGGTACCCTTAGCTTCACATAATCGTTTTACAATTCACGTCGCTCATCTTCGGGCTTGGAGCTGTTAGTATGTTAAGCTCATTAAATTCTGACCTTGACAGCATTCTTAAGTGGGGTAAAACCAATAGGGTAGAATTTAATGCTTCCAAAACACAATGCTGTCTTCTGTTATTAAAGCGAAATCCAAATACTCTGCCAGTATCCATTGATGGCACTTGCATCGCCGAAACAGAAAGACTTTCCATCCTCGGTATGTGCGTTAACGACAAAATTCGTTGGAATGACCACATATTCGATGTCGCAAAGAACGCTGCGAAATGTCTAGGCTTCCTTAAGCGATGCAAGCAATTTTTCACCCCTTCTGATCTGGCTATAATCTACAAGGCGTTTATTCGCCCAAAACTTGAGTACAACGCTTATATCTGGTATGGTGCACCAATAACATATTTGGAGCTAATTGACAGGATTCAAAAACGTGCGGTTAAACTTATTGGCGATCGAGACATCGCGAAATCACTTGACTCTCTTAGTCATCGTCGCAATGTATCCTGCCTATCTTTGTTTTATCGCTACTTATCACCACAAGTGCTCAAATGAAATAGCCAGTTGCATTCCACCCCTACAGCAATTCAACCGCAATACTCGCCATGCTAGGAATGCACATCCGTTTACCCTCAAGCCTGTATTCGGAAGTACAGTGAAATACAAGGATTCGTTTCTTAACCGTACAATACGAATGTGGAATGCTCTACCCCGCTCTGTTTTTTCTGCACATTATAGTTTACAGACATTTAAAACCAACGTGCATCGGTAACTCCTTTTTTCATATTATCCTTCACTTCCCTAATGCCCGCACTGTGTTACTTCATTATTTAAAAATCCCTTTAGTGTGCGTACATTATAAAACAAAAAAAATGAGCAACAACAAATTAAGCTCGTCAAACAATCCCTATTGACCCAAGTGGACAAAGCCGACAACAGCTGTCCACTGAAATTTGTTGCTTTCACACCAAGGGATTTCTTGCCACTGAAGGGACTTGTGGACTTCCGTGGCAGGAAGGGCTTGCAACGCAAGCGCCCATCATACAATCTGGGGAAGTTCAAACATCAACAAATTGGGTGAGTCTTTACTAGAATTTATAAATATTAACAATTTAGAAATTATCAACTTGGAAAGCCACCCCACCTTTATAAACAGAATTAGGGCAGAAGTCTTACATCTTTTATAAAAAATCTCATTAAAAACTGGCATGTCCTATCAGAAACATCGATGTCAGACCACCGCCATATCCTTTTGACCTTTAATTAGGTGTCATTCACTCTGAAAAATTGAGACAACCCAAATCCATATATTGGGAAATTGACGGTGATGTCCACTCTCTACAAAATATTACTACGAGAATTGACATATCTCTTAGAGACAATGAGATAACGGTTGAATGCTTCCTTGATAAAGAAGGAGCTTTCGATAATACAGAATCGTCCCAGATATACAGGGGTCTTCCTTACATGGGTATTAACAAATTACATACTAGAGGATAAAAAAATTAAATACCTCACTAAGCAAAAATAAACTCAGTGTTCTAGCTACGAAAGGTTGCCCTCAGGGAGGAGTTCTCTTTCCTCACTTTGAACTCTAAAATACAGAGATTAGCCAGTGTATGCACAAAGCCAACACCAACTGCTGCACTTGAGGTTATCCTAAACATCCCACCACTTCATCTAGAACTCATGATAGAAGCTATGGTCAATGCCTACACGCTCATCACAGAGGATGAAACCAATTCCAATCTAGTCCATCCTGCAATCATACAGAAACTCAATAAACACGAACTACTTGGAATACATCTAACGGACAAATGCTTGCCACGTTACAACTTTCAACATAACTTCAAGGTTCCATTCCCAGAACTTTTAAACTGAAACAGAACAAACCAACATTTGCCAGACGGATCGAAAACCAATGACGGAGTTAGAGCGGGAGTATACGGTCCAGGCAATGGTATACGTATTTCCGGCAGAAATCCATGCAATAGAACCTTACATCCGAGAGAGTTTAAACAGATTCATTACGAATAAAATCATCTACATTCTCTCTGACTGCAGGGCAGCTCCCAACGAACAATTTACCTATTATAAGGTCAATTTTTTTTAAATTTGTTAAGCTATTGCTTCTATTGTATTGTGATAAGGCTTATTTATAGATGTTTTCTATTTTTCTAGATATACTTTCAGAAAATATTTCTATAAAGCTTTTGGGAAACAATTTCACAAGCTGTACAGAAGGGAGAGATATTCTTATTTAACGTGGCTACAAGGCCTTTTGAAGTTAGTTGGTTGAGATTTGAAATGTAATAGCTTCTTTAAAGCTTGCTATTCCAAGTCAATAACAAGATTCACTACAAGGCTTGTGAATAGAAGCATAACATACAATTAATATAGTGAAGATTTTCGATGCCAAGACCATTCTGCGGGCTATCTGTGTACACTACAGAAAGCAGTATCAAAACCTGGCTAAAAGAGAAAAAGCTATATTTCTGGAGGGAGACGGAAGGAAACAGACAAGCGAAAAACTTCATTCTAAACACTTCCCACAAAAAAAAACGAAACAACTACTACAACTCAGTAAAAGTCTGATTCGGCTAGCCACAGGCTTCCTCAGGGGACACTGCCGTGTCAAGAAACACCTGATGACTATAGGAATAGAACAAAACAATACTTTTAGAGTGTGCAACGAGGACGAGGAAACAGCAGACCACATATAATGTTATTGCAGCTGCCTCACACAAACCCTTCAACGTTACTTAGCTAAGTTCTACCTTGAAGCTGCGGATATAGCTGCCAGCTCAATCAGAAATATTGTCGCTTTTATAACCAACTGCGCCATCATTGTTGAGCTCTAAACATATATTGAGGACATAACAATAGGCCGCAGTGATCTGGTATACATTATACCAATTCCTTACCCAATCTAATCTAATGTAATGTAAAACTAATTGTAAGCTTTATTTGATACCCTTTCGAATTTGCACAGATGTGTGATAGTATTTTTCAGTTTGACTAAAACATTACAGGCCGCGGAAGTTTATTTATTTTGTTAGTTTTCTTGTGAAAAAACAGAAAGAGTTAATTTTCAAATGTGAATCAAAGTTTCAAGCTTGAAAGCATAAAATGCTCCTTAAATGAGCAGGGGTCCTTAAAACCCCGTTTATAAGGATGACATTGCAAGTTTCAATTTAATCCAAAAAAAATGTTGTCCATGGGGGGGGGGGGGGGGTTAGGCGTCAAAATTCTGACAAAACCAAAACTGACCGAATCATATGTCCAATTATTTTGCATTCCCCATCAGCATGTACAATTTCAGACTATTGACTATAGCGGATTTGGATGCATATTTTTTGCATAATGCATATTTCTTTTAAACAAATAACAAGGGTGCCTAAACACCAATCTATTTTAACATTTTTTTAATTTTGTTAATATCCATCTCCTGCATAACTACATCGTATCCCTTTGCAATCTATTGTAGTTATTTAATTTTATCACATCTACAAGGTACTCAGAATTGACATCGTTTTAACTGCTGATGAGTACTGTCTTTAACCATTGCTGTCATTACGTCATGTCATTAACACTGTTCCCTTTGTAACCATTGAAATACTCGTAATGTCCTTATAACTGCAGGCTACAACTTCAGAACATGAACAATACCTATATACATACACACACGAACACACATAAAACAGTTTCTGCATGATATTAATTGACGTATGTCACATCAAGCTTTATTACCATTAAAGTATGTTATACCACTTGACAATGCCCTTGGGCAATTGAACTTTATATTGAATTTACATTTAGCTTATCAAAATTTGCCACAACGTGTGGCATAGTATTAACCTTTATAATTTTCAACCATTACCTACAGTATATTATCAAATATTCAAATACATACCTCAACACATAAACCTACTTTACGTACCCTTTCTAATACATATACAGAGAAGCAAAAGATTATCTAAAAGCAATAACAATCAAAAACGTTTTTGAAATAGCAATACTCATACAAAAGCAATAAAATATAAAAGGCAACGAGAAGTACATGTCCTTATTTGAACCGCTTTATTTTTGTTTTACCAACCTTGTGGTATTTGTACGTTTTACGTGGCCTCGATTTTGGCACTGGGTACTTTCCCGTAGGAAGTTTCTTATCCAAAAGGGTGCTGCTATTCAACTTATCAAAAAAGATAGTTAAACGAAGAGGGAGAAGCTATACGAGTTTAAATTATTTTGCGATTTACAATATGTGCGAAACGTTCTAAAGAACATGGCAAAGCATCCGACCTTTTTCAGGTTTTTTTTTTCTTCTCTTAAATGTTGCTTTCTTTCATCGGATATAGGATTAGAGCAAATTCCGGAGTCAGCATATACACCCTAAGCTTCTTTCTTTATACCTTCTTACATACAATGTATTTCTACTTCGACGATTTTTGTCGTTTGAGTTCATTATGAAGCTCAGTCAGTTTGGGGCGGGCAAAAATGATGGGTGGTACTTAGCCAGCACTATACAAGCTTCTTGTTAGTATACAATTCACATAAACGATATAGCAATGTAATAAGGTGAACATATGTTAGGTTGCTCTTGTTATGTAGTGAAGGTGATTTTTCCTTGTATTACTATGAATAGTTAACATATAAAAGTTCGTCTATTGTCTAATGCATTTAAGAGCTTGTGCATGGATTATTAAGCACTGACGTTCGTCAGATGTAATATATTATGTTAAATTTTTCAGTTAAGTGTCTTGGAGTTAAAAGGATTTTCATAAAAATTCCCCCCATAGCTTAAGGTTGTAACTATGGAAGTTAATAAAATGCGAAAGCATGTAATTCAACTTGCCCCACCATCACACAATATTCCCTAACAGCAGATGTCAATAAATGTAAATAAATTAAATGTAATTTAATATTAAGTTAAAATTATGTAAATAATGTTCTCCAGGGGAAATAGAATACTGCAAGCATTGTAATTAAATGGTATAAATGATGAATACTCAGTAGCTCAGTCTTAAGTCTCTAAGCGGCCTCTAAGCTGCCTCTGAATTAATTTTAAAAATAAGTAACAAGTAAAAGAGAAAGAAGAAAATATTTTTTTAAAACTTGATTGATGAACAAATAAATTTAATTTGGAGAGCAGATCTGAAAATTACAACTGAAACAAGCTTAAGCAGACAAAACATAAGGAAAGGCTACAGTCCGCTTGAGGCGAACAGTAAGATACCCTATCCATATCCCTATATGCCCCAAAGAAAAAAGCATTAAGAAGATGATGGATAGCATTTTATTTAGTTCTATTAATTAAAAAAAAAAAAAAAGTTTTTTTGAAAAAACGCCCCCAAAAAGTGGGCGTGGCCAAAAACTTTGTATGGGCGATATGTTGGAAAAAATATTGGGTAAATATTTTGTTAAACAGTTTTTTTCGCTTTCTGTGAAAATTTTCGAAGAAAACAGCATTTTAGTCAAAAACGCCCACAAAAAGTAGGCGTGGCAGGAAACTTTATATAACAAACTTATAAAGGAGGGCAGTGCCTACATATCTTGTGAAGGTTGTAACACTCTATCTCTCTAACTTTAGCATTAAAACGGTTTTTTCTAAATTGTGGGCGTGGCAGTGGGCGTATTCAAAAAATTTTTACACTTAACTATTTCAGAGCCCTAGGGAATATGTGGTCCAAATTTCGGCTTCCTAGCTTAATTTTAAAGGCCTAAAAATTGCGTACGGACGGACGGACGGACATTGCTAGATAGTCTTAGGATTTGGTTCTGATCATAAATATATATACTTTTATGGGTCTATGGCGAATATTAAGGGGTGTTACAAACTATGTGTCAAAATTAATATACCCTTAGGATAGGGTATAAATATACAACTTACTATTCGCAGGTATCTAACTTATGTAAACCCCAAGGTATCTTCGACAAATTGCATAAGTGTTTTTAAATTGATACTACCAGTGTTTATTGGCTATGGAGTTAATCTTAATCTGTGATGACCTGTTAGTTATCCAATAAGATTATAAATACCGTGCCTGGGTAGCCCGTTACCTGGGGTGCTTTCCCAATATGAGATGCGCATTTTGTGTTCCCAGCTTTTTAGCTTAAATTTTTTAGCTGATTTATTTATAAAGGTAGGCAGCCAGTTCGTCAACGTTCCATAAGCAGCTTGCCTATCCGTGAGTTTATGGATGTTAGTACCTCTAATTCCTGACATGTAAATAAGGTTAGCGCATTCCTTAAGCCCAAAACACATGTGCCGAATTTTCCTTACAGTGGAAATAATTTTTTTTTCCGATTTGTGTGGATATCAGCCAAACAAAGTTTTTGCCACGCCCACTTTTTGTGGGGAGTTTTTTCAAAAAATATATATTTTTATACCCTATCCTAAGGGTATATTAATTTTGACACATAGTTTGTAACACCCCTTAATATTCGTCGTAGACCCATAAAAGTATATATATTTATGATCAGGACCAAATCCTAAGACTATTTAGCAATGTCCGTCCGTACGCAATTTTTAGGCCTTTAAATTCAAGCTAGAAAGCTGAAATTTGGACCACATACTCCCTAGGGCTCCGAAATGGTTAAGTGTAAAATTTTTTGGAATACGCCCACTGCCACGCCCACAATTTAGAAAAAACCAATTTAAAGCTACAGATGGACAGATAGAGGGTTATAACCTTCACAAGATATGTAGGCACTGCCCTCCTTTATAAGTTTGTCATATAAAGTTTTTTGCCACGCCTACTTTTTGTGGGCGTTTTTCACTAAAATGCTGTTTTCTTCGATAATTTTCATAGAAACCGAAAAAAAGTGTTTAACAAGATATTTAGCCAATATTTTTTCCAATATATCGCCCATACAAAGTTTTTGGCCACGCCCACTTTTTGGGGGCGTTTTTTCAAAAAATGTTTTTTTTTTTTTCTAAATTTTATAGAATGAAATAAAATGCTATCCATCATCTTCTTAAGGTTTTTTTGGGGCATATAGGGATAGGGATAGGGTATCATACTGTTCGCTCCAAGCGGACTGTAGCCTTTCCTTATGTTTTTTAAAATATTTAATAGAATGAAATAAAATGCTACACATTATCTTCTAAATGCTTTTTTCTTTGTGGCATATAGGGATATGGACAGTGTATCGTGCTTTTCGCCCCAAGCGGACTGTAGCCTTTCCCTAGGCTACTTTTTTAAAACTTCCAGGGTTGCATGTTGACACTTTTTTAATGAAAATGTTGAGGGGTGTTAAAACTATTAGAGCCGTGGCCGTCGGACGGACATTGCTAAATTTTCTTAGAGTTTGAAATATATATATACTTTTATTTTTTTTTTAACTTTTATAGAATGAAATAAAATGCTATCCATTATATTCTCAACGCTGTTTTCTTAGCGACATATAGGGATATGGATAGGGTATCATACTCATCCGCCTCAAGCAGACGACTGCGTCATACGAAACTTTCTCGCTACATGATGTGCATTTTTGAATCGCCCCAAAAAGAATGGTAACATTTTATCATAAACGTCACCGACGATTTTAATGCAATTTCGCACATTGGACACATTTATTATATGTTTTCAAAATACAAAAATTGATCAAACGAATTTAATTTAAATTTAAGAAAATCGTTATATGAAAAAAATTTATATCAAAAATCAAAGTAGTCAAATTTTTTAGACTTAATAGTATAAAAAAAACATAAGGAAAGGCTACAGTCCGCTTGGAGCGAACAGTATGATACCCTATCCCTATCCCTATATGCCCCAAAAAAACCTTAAGAAGATGATGGATAGCATTTTATTTCATTCTATAAAATTTAGAAAAAAAAAAAAACATTTTTTGAAAAAACGCCCCCAAAAAGTGGGCGTGGCCAAAAACTTTGTATGGGCGATATATTGGAAAAAATATTGGCTAAATATCTTGTTAAACACTTTTTTTCGGTTTCTATGAAAATTATCGAAGAAAACAGCATTTTAGTGAAAAACGCCCACAAAAAGTAGGCGTGGCAAAAAACTTTATATGACAAACTTATAAAGGAGGGCAGTGCCTACATATCTTGTGAAGGTTATAACCTGTCCATCTGTAGCTTTAAATTGGTTTTTTCTAAATTGTGGGCGTGGCAGTGAGCGTATTCCAAAAAATTTTACACTTAACCATTTCGGAGCCCTAGGGAGTATGTGGTCCAAATTTCAGCTTTCTAGCTTGAATTTAAAGGCCTAAAAATTGCGTACGGACGGACGGACGGACGGAAGGACGGACGGACGGACGGACGGAAGGACGGACGGACGGACGGAAGGACGGACGGACGGACGGACGGACGGACATTGCTAGATAGTCTTAGGATTTGGTCCTGATCATAAATATATATACTTTTATGGGTCTACGGCGAATATTAAGGGGTGTTACAAACTATGTGTCAAAATTAATATACCCTTAGGATAGGGTATAAATATATTTTTAAAAAAGACGCCCCCAAAAAGTGGGTGTGCCAATCAACTTTGTACGGGCGATATATAGCAAAAAATCTCTAATTTTAGCTTTAAAACAGTTTGTAGGCGTGGCTGTTGGCGTATCACAAAAACTGTTACACTCTACCATTTCGGGGCCCTATGGAGTATATGTTCCAAATTTCAGCTTCCTAGCTTAAATTTAAAGGCGTAACCCGGACTGACTTTGCTAAAAATAGTTAGATGCTGATATATGTATACCGATACATACATATGCATATACTTTTAGGGGTCTACGACGAATATTAAGGGGTCTTACAAACTAGTCAAAATTAATATGGATACCCTTAGGTGGGGTATTAATAAAATTTCAAATTAACGGCTTTCCTGTCTATATACAATAAATTGCGACAAATATGATGCCCGAGCTTCATATTATTTATTAATTTCTTGCAAGAAATTTCTGCAAGACCACCCCAAATTTTACTTGCAAATGGAAGCGCGGCCTAAGGTTAATATTAAGGGGTGTTACAAAGTATGTGTCAAAATTAATATACCCTTAGGATAAAGTATAAAAATTTATGTGAGCGAATAGTTTACTTCTGTCGAATTTTGTCATTTTTATGCATATACGAGTATAACTACTACTGAAGGAAAATATATTTTTGGGAAGGAAATCGCTTAGAAAACAGTGTTGGATCACACTGCACACATCACGATGCATTAAAACCACTCTGACTTAAATAAAAAAATAAAAAAAAATTCTTAAGAAGGAAGGATGGTCAGAGATTTTTGTAGGAATTTAATTTAAAGTAATATTTTCATGAGTCTCCTGTGTTCCAAGTAACTAATCTAAATCATTTTCCGTTGGGATTTTTGAAGTTTTGATTTCTTTAGGAATCAATTTGTCAAAGCTAAATTCCCCGCATCATCTTCACTTTCGACTGGCATAGCGCAGAAAAATACATCACGCATTTTATCCACAAATACTATTTTCCTGTATACAATGTATTACATTTTAAGTTTTTCCTAACATCAGAAAATACAACAGATATTAGTGACTGTTGATTTTCTTTCACAGGAGAAATGATACGAAAACGATATACCTACGTCTTAATCCATAGTGACTCATATCTGAATCATATTAAAAACCATTTTACAGAAATATACTACTCTCGATCTATGAAATACATATGAAATACATATGAATCAACAGCCAAATATACATGTAGCCGAATGTATGTACGCAGAAATTGTAAATCACCGTACCTACTTGCAAAAGAAAAGATTCAGGAATCAAAACCAAAACACCGTTTTTTATTTTGGAAATTATTTTAATAAAACAGTTTTTTACTATAATGAATTATATATATATATATATTTTTATATATATATATATATATATATATCACATATATCATTTGTTGGATTTTACAAAGTTTACCCAATGCATTTCATTTCGTAAAATTTCTATAATGATCGGTTTTTTGGAGGGTTTTAGATAATAATGTAAAATGTCCTTTAACGGAAAGCTCCTTTCTTTGGGCGATCAATTGAAGGTTCTAGACGAATATAGAAAGGGAGTAACATTTATGTTAAATAAAGATAAGCGAAGATTTTTTGTATTATAAAAAATCATAAATTGGAAACATGAAAAACAGTTTTCCGATCCATATTTTCTATGAAGAAGGGTGAATTCTTAAAAATGGAAAACTGTTTTTTCTAACTGGTAGCTTCCTCATGAAGCGCCAAATCAACACCCCAATCAGTGGATTCTTTTTGTAAATCATTATCATATACCTCACGTTAATGACTTTCCTCTATGTTATTGTAACGTAGAACAACACATTTATTTACTGAATTTTTTAATTTAACGAAAGGCTGTGCATTATATAATTCTTCCACTGTATGTATATATGTATATGTAGGTACTTCTGCCGAAAAAAATGGCGCAAGTGAAGATTGCGAACTGCAATTAGAATTTTTCAATGCACGGTAGGAATAATATTTGTTCAACAAAAAGGAACAGACAAACATAGTAAAACAATATGTTCGAATAGTGTGTAAAGTTAGGTTTGCGCTTCGGCGAAGCAGTGCCGTCACTTCTTTATAATACTTCAATCTCACATACTGTTGTGAATACAATGCACGTAAATATTTTCCGTAATAAACAAACAAAGTTTAATTGCCAAATATCTTGAATTGAATTAATAACATGTTCCCATGTAATGTATGTATGATTTTAATATGTCAATAAATAGTTTATTCAATAACTGGAACAGGATTATTTAATTAACGAATTAATGTCACACAAATAAATATCCTAAACATGAATAAAGAAAATATAAATGCCTTTAAATTATAAAAATCTGATTGGGTTACAAAACGCCGACGGAAGTAAGAAAATGTGGTTTTGTCAATACATAAACAGTATTTGTTACCAGCATAGGAGTGATGCGCACTCATATCCCTACCAGATGTACATATCTGTAAAATTGTTCTTCTAAAAAAATCTAGCTATGTGTATGTCCTGAATATTTCATTCCGAAATTGAAAAGTTACATCGAGACTTCGGCTTATCCCTATTATAATCATAGCAATCATCATCGTTGTGGGTTGTTATAAAAAATTCATTTACCCGACGAGAGTCAGCATGAAACGGAAACAATAAGCTCCCATGGGTGTAATTAAATGAGTTTACAATGCCAAAGTACGTCGAACACAGGCATTGTCATGAGAGCGCATACGACATTATATGTAAATAATCCCAAGGGCTTTGTTTTCGTCGTAAAAGAAACTATCGAAAGTTTAAAATGACACCATAATTTGAGCTGTATCAACAGAATTCTATGTGGCTATTTTAATATATGTTTTGGTCATCCGAGCTCAAACTAATGCTGTTAAATCGTTGAATATAATCAAAAATAACAGAAACGAAAAAATTACGTACGCGAGTATGTTGTGCATGGGACAAAGATACTGTTGTATTATGTTTTAAATATTAACTTCTGAAATATCAAAAGGTCGCAGTGATACTGAGAATACAAAGTTTTAAAATGTTATCGCTGAGCCCTGACATAATCGAGTTCTAAAGTGTTCCGTTCCATTTCAATATTGGATGGCTTCCATTTTGCGCATGGAAAGTAGGTATAACAAAATTTCTCAATCAAGCCAACTTTTATTTCTCTTAGTATTGAAAAACGTCCAAACGTGGGAACAATTGGATTCTGGACTTTATTTAGAGAGAGCGGAATTGTTTGCTCTTAAGAAGTTCATATTTTATTCCACAGATTCCTTACCTTTTAATATCTTCTGTTATGTTTTGGGTCACCCACAATATATGTCATGACGGTCTGTCGCTAGGTACCTACCTAAATATAGATATAAAAATTCTTCTAAAATAAATGAGCAGACATTTTGAATGCCAAGCAGGATTACAACAACAAATATACCATTTAAAGTTTGACCGCCACACTTGAATATAAATATGTACCTACCTTCATACCTACGTTTACAATTTTTCGGTGACAAAAAAGAAATGATTTAGCTCAAATAAAGTTTATAGCTTCACAAATAAAATATTTATATTCGATTTCTCAATCGTTAACGCTAAAAACATTTGGTCGGAATGTTTTTGAATTGTTTTTCGATTATTGAAAAACAGTTAAATAAAAATCGAGGATTAAATGCCCACTTATAGTAATGGCTATGGCGTTAATGTTTACCAGATTTTATGTATTTTGCGTTTTGCCGGGGGACTAGAAAGGCAACTGCCGATGGCATGAAAGGGCGCCTCATTGTTAAAGTTTAATACCAACAATGGCTCAATAAAATGAAGATGGCAAATAGTAGACATACTGTGTAAGTCAGTTTACTATATACACTAAAGCAAAATAATAGTGGTTACAAGTTCACAAAACAAAAGTAGATATTAAAATGAGATGATTTGAAATGAATTAAATCAATTTATGTACATTCTTTAACTACTCAAAACAATAATTTTTTCAAGTTGTTTATTTCTGTCAGCGCTAATGCCAATTTTGTTTTTTGTTTTTTTTATAATGTACGCGCACTAAAGGGATTTTTGATACCCTTTATAATGAAGTAACAAAGTGCGCGCATTAGGGAAGTGAAGGATTATAAAAAAACGAGATTCCGATGTACGTTGGTTTTAAATGTCTGTAAACTATAATGCGTAGGAAAAACAGAGCGGGGTAGAGCATTCCACATTCGTATTGTACGGTTAAGAAATGAATCCTTGTATTTCACTGTACGTCCGAATACAGGCTTGAGGGTAAACTGATGTGCATTCCTAGCATGGCGAGTATTGAAGTTGAATTGCTGTAGGGGTGGAACGCAACTGTCTATTTCATTTGAGCACTTGTGGTGGAAATACCGATAAAACAATGAAAGGGAGGAGACATCACGACAATGACTAAGAGCGTCAAGTGATTTTGTGATGTCTCGATCGCCAAAAAGTTTGACCGCACGTTTTTGAATCCTGTCAAGTAGCTCCAAATTTGTTATTGGTGCACCAGACCAGATATGAGCGTTGTACTCAAGTTTTGGGCGAATAAACGCCTTGTAGATTGTAGCCAGATCAGAAGGGGTGAAATATTTCTTGCATCGCTTAAGGAAGTCTAGACATTTCGCAGCGTTCGAATTGGTCATTCCAACGAAGTTTGTCGTTAACGCACATACCAAGGATGGAAAGTCATTCGGTTTAGGCGATGAAAGTGTCATTCATGAATAATGGCAGAGTATTGGGGTTTCGCTTTAATGACAGAAGCCAGCATTGTATTTTGGAAGCATTAAATTTTACTCTGTTGGTTTTATCCCACATAAGGTCATTGATAAAAATGAGAAAGAGAGTCGAAGACAAAACGGAGCCTTGGGGGACACCAGCATTTATTTGGTGAATTGCAGACTTGAAACCGTCTAAAACGACTTGATTTGAACGATTCGAAAGATATTTTCTAATCCATTGAAGAAAGGTATCATCGATTCCAAATGCATGCATTTTCGACAAAAGAGCCTGATGCCAAACTCTATCAAATGCCTTTGAAATAGATTGGTTCCGCTTTTCGGTTAGATATGTCATCAAATCACCAGTGGAGCTGTTGCTGCGAAAACCGTACTGCCGGTCATTACGAAGTTTCGGTATTAGAGATATTTCATAAGCTGACGATTTATCAGCGTTTCCATGACCTTGGAGGGACGGACGTTGGTGCAACTGGTCGGTAGGAGGAGACAGAGGACGATTCGCCTTTTTTGAGACGGGGTGGACAAATGCTGTTCCATCTTCTCGGAAGGTGCCCTGAAGAATAGGATAGATAGAAAAGCTTACGCATTGGTTTTGCCAGCGTGGAAGAACACTTCTTCAGAACGATAGGGAAATATCATCTTGACCAGCGGATTTATGTATGTTAAGATCTTGAAGTACTTTTGCCACTGTACGAGTGCGGACGTTCCCCATTGAATGTTCTACGCGCTCGAGTACAGGGGGAGTAAAACCACAATCTGGGAGCGTTGAGCTAGCCGCAAAATAAGCAGCAAGCAGATTGGCTTTGTCTGAAAAGCTGACAGCTGGGATGTCATTTGAAATGAGTGTCGGGATAGATGACGAGGCCGAATTTTTAATATTCTTGACAAAAACCAAACGACCAACATTTTCCATACTGGTGAGACTTTGTAGTATTTTTTGACTCAAGTACGAGAAATTCGCCGATATGATACAATGGTCTGACGAACCTGGAGGCGATAATACATTTAAAGTGCATTTATCAGGGTGAGAGGTAAGAAACAAGTCCAGAGTGTTGGCGTTTTGACCAATAATGTCCGGTATCCGTGTTTACAATCTGGGATAAATTATTAACCCCAGCAAAGATCTCGACATACCTTCCTTCGGGTGTTGTCTGTCCAGTATGTGGAATTGTGTATATTGAAATCGCCCGCAATGACGATTCCAGTACGAGGATAATGGGTTACAATTCTGGTGATGGAATCAGACAGTGCATCAAACTCATTATAAGTTGAATGCCTGTCCTGGTTAGGGCTTCTGTAAATGAAAAAATTGGTGAATTAATTGCCTACGAACATCGAATTTTTGCCAAATAAAATTAAAGTCCGGATTGGAACATTGGCCATATTGAGGTAGAAGTTGGTAGGCTACGTCACTACGTATATAAACGGCGATACCACTATGGGAAAAGAGTAATGGCACCAAGTTATATCCAGGCAGACTTAACTCCGTTAAATCGGAATCAATGCTGACCTGTGTTTCACTTAGTGCCAAAACAGCTGGTTTATTGTGAATCGCATGGGCGTACAATGAAACAGAATTGGATCTTAACCCACGAATATTACTCACGTCTACTCTAAAATTCCACCCCATAAAAAAAAAAAATCACAAAAGAACTCAACTCCAACGTGGCTATTTATCCACACAGCACAGCACATTGTTTTGTTTCCAGCTATCAGTGCTCTCAGTTACAATCCAATGCTAAGCTGGGGGGGTCACAGGTGGCGGATGGTGATCGGCCTGCACACGTGCAGGTTAGCTGTGAATAACCAATAAACAGTCCTTGACCAAGAGCGGCAGAGAAGAAGGGCGCGGCTTAAAAGGCCACAGGAACCACTGAGAACTTTCTATGACAAGACGAATAGGCACCGTCTTCAAAGTAAGTGCACCCCACCCCATTCGCTGGCTACGGGGGGGCTAACGAACGAATCATTGGCGGTACCTGCATGTACGATGGTGTACCACGCAGCTTCTCTGTTTAACTTATAGCTGCTAACATACATATATTTATGTATATATACTGTTTGTGCAAGTACAAACGGTCTTATATGATGACTTTGTCATCGACAGACTATTGCATCAAAACCGAACCCAGTAAGGTCAACAATTGATAGACATAAAAAAATAAATGCCAAAGAATGTTCTTTCAAATGATAATAAACATTCTCCATTAAATTTGAATTTTCTGTGTTTTTTTCTTTAAAAAAGTAGGGAACCTCGAAATGGATCACCCTTTACATGGGCAACAGAGTGAGGTAGCAGACGTACAAACGACAGGGGACGTAGTCTACTAAAAAGTTTGGCAGCTTTTAACATAGGCATTGCAAACCAAAGTTGTGCAAATACATATCGTAAGTCAGGAACGGGCTCGATTATTGACATCACGCTCGTAAGCAACCCCCTCTTGCGACATATAATATAGCGAGTCAGCGAAGCTATAATTTTTGAGACGAAGGAGAAGGAGTAAAACACTGTGCAACGCACTAAACGAACGGGCCCAAATTGGAAGGACACGCATTTCGATCTGGACGCGTTCTATGAAATGGTAAATACCGGTAACATAATTCGAAGCAGAACAGCTGAAGCCTGTATGCACAACTTGTCCGCATTCTTACTATTGCGTGCGATGCATCAAAGCCCAGAAGAACGGGTACTAGAGGAGGAACACCATGCTACTGTTGGAGTGAGGAAATAAAAAAGCTTAGAGCAAAGTGTTTAAAAGCCCGATGCAAAGTCCAAAGATCTAGGGGCAGAGATCGCTTTGAGGAACACCTTAGTGGTTTT
Source organism: Ferdinandea cuprea (assembly GCA_963576555.1). Taxonomy (NCBI): domain Eukaryota; kingdom Metazoa; phylum Arthropoda; class Insecta; order Diptera; family Syrphidae; genus Ferdinandea; species Ferdinandea cuprea. The sequence continues at coordinate 74,035,755 of OY754960.1, forward strand.
AAAATAGTAAGACGCGACCTAAAAAGGGCAATCTAAGAAAACTTTGTGAAGAAGTCGACATAAACCCCTGAGGTACAGCATACAGGATCGTCATGACTAAGATAAAGCGCCCGGACCTGATGGCATTCCAAATAAAGCACTGAAAGCAGCTATCCACAAGAGGCCAAAGGGAAACAGGGCACCTGGAGAGCCGTCCTCGTATCGTTGAATATGCCTTCTAGACACAATAGGAAAGATACTGGAACGGATAGTATATGCAAGATTGCTCTCGGTAGCAGAAGAGTGAGGAGCTCTATCAGACTATCAATTTGGGTTTAGAAAATCGCGGGCTACTGTTCATGCCGTAAAAACTGTGGTCGACATTGCGGCCGAAGCGATACAAGGCGGCGGTATGGTACAAACAAATACTGTGTAGTGGTGACGTTTGACATCAAAAATGTCTTTAACTCGGCAAACTGGGCGTTCATCAGAAGATCACTAGCCAGGATGGATACGCCGTCTTACTTGCTGAGGATAGTAGACAACTACTTTGCCAGCAGAAAACTGAGGTATGAAACATGTTGAAGGGTTGAAATACTACAGGGTTTCAGCTGGGGTTCCAAAAGGATCAGTACTCAGGCAACTCCTATGGAACATTATGTATGACGGAGTGTTAAGGCTTATGTTGCCGCAAGCAGTTCAAGTAGTCGCATTTGCAGACGACATCGCCGTTGTTACGGTGGCAAAAGAAATAAAGGAGATAGAGTCAGCTACAAATGAAGCAATTATTCCGTCAAAGAGTGGTTAGTATCCGCCGGGCTAGAATTAGCGGACCACAAAACGGAAGCCGGCTTAATCACCAGTAGAAAAATTGTGGAATACGCCAATATACGGGTGGGACATCAAATAGTCCGATCGAAAGAATCGATCAAATACCTGGGAGTAGTACTTGATAACAGATTACAGTTCAAAGCGCATATAGAGTACTCCATTAATTAGGCTCCAATGCTGCAAGGAGCACTTTCGAGGATACTACCACACATTGGGGACCTGGATATGCAAGGAGGATTCTCCTATCTAGAGTAGTCAGCTCAGTCCTTTTATACACTGCTCCGGTTTGGGCGGGGGCACTTGCCATAAAAGCAAATAAGAGAAAACTGTCGTCCGTATACAGACTCAGTGTATTAAGACCGTTCTGTGGATTTCGAACAATCTCAGATGAAGCAGCCTTTGTGCTAGCAGGAATGGTTCCGATCGACATTCTCGCGGACGAGATGTTGAGAATTCATAATAGAAGAACCCCAGGGCGACAGGATGCAGGTGAAATTGCGAGAATAAAAGGAGAGGAGCGAGCGGCTTCAGCTGCCCTCTGGCAAGCCATATGGGATAATAGTACAAAAGGCGGATGGACCTATAAGTTGATCCCAAATATCGTGACCTGGACAAAACGAGCACATGGGAATAACAACTACGCAGATCCTGTCTGGTCACGGCGGCTATCGCAAATTCTTGCACCGATTTGGACACGATAGCTCCCCTTTGTGCTCAGACTGCTCAAACGAGGAGAAAGATACGGAGCACGCCACATTTCATTGCCGGCGTTTTTCGCAGTGGAGAATTAATCTGCCCAATCCAACACTAATCATAGACCGAATGTTGCAGTCGGAGGAAAATTGGATGGAAATCGGCACAATTGTGCAAAACGAGTTTAGAAGAATAGAAAGAATTAAACGAGCTGAAGAAGCAAGTACAAGAAGAATAGCATAAATTGATAACCAGCCCCGCGAAGTAATACCGAAAGAGTGAATTAGCAAACACGGATACACGAATTCCGGATAATTAACTCCGCCAAATAAAAATTTTAAAAAACCTTAACAATCCGAATTTTAAGTACAGGAATACCTCGATTTACGTGGATGAGTTCCATGAGGTCTGACGTAAATCGAAACAGTGTTAGAAAATAAAGCAGACTGCATATAATGTACAAAAAAAAAACAAAGGTGTGCAATATAATAGGCACCACTCTTCTTTCAGCATGTAATACACCGTTATTAAGACAACCTGTACGCCAGAGCCTTCCAGTTACACAACAAAACCTTAAGAAGATAGATATTCCTTAAGCTTACACAAAAGAAGTGGTATAGTAGTGAGGTCAACCATCACCCCAACTCAAGTTATATTACGTTAAAGTAAATACAGTGGAAGCTCGATCTAGTGAACAATCCAATACAATGAACACACAATATTTTATACAGGCTATTCTAAATAGTGAACAAAAAATGCTCGCTGCAGTGAACCTTTCGAAAACGAAAAAGTACAACAACAACAACAAGCATATGTAGACCATCCGATTTGTCCAGTGTCTTCTAGAGATTCTGTTCAATTATTTGATAAAACACTTTAATGGGCAAATAGTAATAAATTGCTTAACACATTACAAGAAAAGGCGATATTAATTGACATCAGTTCTAAGAAAAAGGAAACGAAGATGCCAAACTATTTTATCACAGTTTAAGTTTGTTGAATTTTTGTTTTTTTAAGTACATGGAATGTACTATTTTTGTTGCGTTTTCATTTTTTTAAGGATGAGTTGTTTTTGTCAAAAAAAAATATTCCTCCTTGTAAAAATTGGCTGGTTTTTTTTGTAAGTGCAAAATAAAAAATTTTAATTATATTCTATTTTTGATGAATTGTACGTAAAAACATACACATTTTGATAAAATATGCCTCAAGGAGTCCACGCTCGTTGCAATGAACAATCTCGCTCCAGTGAACAGACCTGGTTTTTATTAGTTCACTGTATCGAATGTCTACTATATTTTAAATTTGTAAGTAATTTTTTTTTAAAGAGTAAGTACCCGCAATTGGTTTTTAAAGTGCTAAAATGTACAACATGCTCAAGAATAACGGGATAAGAGTTTCTAAGGAAATTTTCCGAATATCCCACCCTAAGGGTATATTAATTTTGACACATAGCGAACAACACCCCTCAATATTCGTGTATATATACATAATACTATTTAAGAATGTCCCTTCGTTCGTATGCAATTTTTTAGCCTTTAATTAAAGATAGGAAGCTGAAATCAGGACCACATATTCACTAGGGTTCTGAAAAGGTTAAGCGTAAACAAATATTTAATACGCCCATTGCCACGCCCATAATTTAGAAAAAAACGTTTTTAAGCTAAAGTTAAAAGATAGAGTATTACATCATTCACAGGATGCCTACTTAGGCATTGCCCTCCTTTATAAGTTAAAAATTTTGGCCACGCCCACTTTTTTCTGGAATTTTTTTTTTTCAAAAATTTAATTTTATTCTATAAGCTTCATACAAAATGAATGAAATAAAATATTAATCACCATGTTCTTAAGGCCTTGTTATTGATTATATTATCGCCCGAAGCAAACTGTAGCCTTTCCATATGTTTTTGGGCAATGCGTAAAGTGCGCATCAAACGATTATGCTATTGGGGCTTATAGAGAATGGAGCTTAGGAAGTGAATGAAGATTTTAATAGAATTCTTTCATATGGTCTTTATCTAAACCCTTTAAATTCACACTACCTTGTTATATACTCAAAGCGATAATATGTTTGCTGATACTACATGTTTTCCGAAAATATGCCTTAACGAAACACCAACGCCGTATGCAGGATTTTGATTAAAAGGGGGGGAGGGGGGATACTCATTCATATGCCAAGAAGAAGGCTGAATTCCTTAATGCAGTACTGCAACCTCAAGTGTTTCTCAATGCAATAGTAGTGTAGTGATATAATGGGTAACGTTTCAAATTGCAGTGTAAATGATTTAATTAAAAATGTAACAGCACAGCTGAGAAAAAATGCCCAAATGTCCTTTCAAAACTTTAAAAGTTTCAATGCCTAACGTATGCATACAAAAAGCATCAGTTAACTATGATGTGCATTTTTTGGACATTTACGAATTCAGCCAAATTTACGTGATAATAAAAATCTTACCTTAAGTTTAGTTTGAAACAGATTTAGTTAATTTAAAAATTTATTTAATAATGTAATTCTTAATTTCAATGTACATTATTGTTTTTTTTTTGTTCGCGTATTTTTTTCATTGAGAGAGTGCGTCACAAAATAAATGCAAACAGTTTCAAAATAAATAAAGGTATGTAATAGTAGGTATGTTCGTGTATGTTCATTTAAATTAAAGCGGCGTGGGTCTTAAGCGAATTTTACCAACACTTCCCTCACAATTTCTTCCATCCATAATCTGTAAATTAAAACATTCCCTTACCTATCTATTATTTTATATTTTTATATTATTCAATTGGTCGATTTTCAACCATGGTTGAACGAAGCCATGTTTTTACTCTTCTTAGCACGCTGAAGGTCTTTCCAACCGAGCTTGTGGTGCAGGGTCACGCTAAAGTAATATGAAGAGCAAGTTTTGTTGCTGAGAAAAAAATGCCTGCTTCTTGTCAAACATCACACAAGTCCAGTTTTAGAAGATCTTCGGACCTTAAATTCATACCAATACTTTGATCGTACCATAATTCTGCCTCTCCATTAAAACCTTGTAATCGGTAGAACTCGATTAAGTTTTTATACCCTATCCTAAGGGTATATTAATTTTGACACATAGTTTGTAACACCCCTTAATATTCGACGCAGACCCCTAAAAGTATATATATTTATGATCAGGACCAAAATCTAAGACTATATAGCAATGTCCGTCCGTCCGTCCATCCGTATCAACTTTTGAGGCCTTTAAAATTATGCTAGGAAGCTGAAATTTGGAACATATACTCCCTAGGGTTCCGAAATGGTAAAGTGTTAAAATTTTCAAAATACGCCCACTTCCACGCCCACAATTTAGAAAAAACTGTTTTAAGGCTTAAGTTTGAGAGATAAAGTTGTACAACCTTCACAAGATATGTAGGTACTGCCCAACTTTATTAATTTGTCATACAAAATTTTTGGCCACGCCCACTTTTTGGGGGCGTTTTTTGAAAAAATAATTTTTTTTCTATAAATTTCATAGAATGAAATAAAATGCTATCTATCATTTTCCTTATGAATTTTTTCTTTGGGGTACATAGGGATAAGGATAAGGTATCATACTGTTCGCCCCAAGCGGTCTCTAGCCTTTCCTTATGTTTTTCTTTGGGGTACATAGGGATAAGGATAGGGTATCATACTGTTCGCCCCAAGCGGACTGTAGCCTTTCCTTATGTTTTGAACTTCTTTTGAAATCTTGAACATTCATTTTCAACTCGATGAATTTAACAAAAATAATGAATATGCTGGTGTGTTTTCCTCCGAAAATCTACGTTTAAGTGCCATAATTAATGAATATAAATACGGAATCAAGAGCGATCGCTTTCAGAATTCAACGGCATTTGATGAATGATGATTATACCGATGTTTTTGACGGCTCACAGTTCTAGGAGTTCTGGAAGTTCTATTTCTTCTGGAATTAATTTTGAATCTACCATAAGTTCTTCTATTCCTGAATCAACTTGTGTGCGATGGTTTTCCCAGTTTGATGATTTTGTCATGCTTCGTACATGCAAGAAGGTTTATCTTTCGTGTTTATAGAATATTCACAACTGGCTCAAGGTATGCACAATATTTCGATACTAAAATAAGGCATGTTATAAACGTTGTTTGAGTGACAGCTCTATTCAACTGGAAAGCGGTTGTTTTTGTAGCAGAGATTCCTTCGAAAGAAATTTATTTTCTTCCTTTAAAGATGCTACCAAAATGCTGTTTGAAGATTGCAATGCTTTTGTATTTTTCGGACCATTGATTTTCGCAAAAGGCATGTTTGGAACAAATTTTCATCTTGTAAGGAATTACGGTAGAAGTTATGGTAGTTACGGTAGAAGTTATATATTCTTGGTCGTACCTATTGTGTTGTGAATTTCTGCAACTTCATTCAGATAATTAACAAATAAATTCAACTTGTGACTTGCACAATGAAAATACAAGGCTTTATGATACTTTTCTCTTAAAAATAACTCGCTTGGACACCGTTGTCTTTCCCCCATAGATAAACATAGTTGAACAACCGAATTTAAGAGGATCCAATCCTGCATCTTCAATAAATTCATTCAGTATTCGCATCGATGGCATTTAACTTTATGAAACCTGCAAAATCTTCGCGAATAACATATTTCTTTTAATCACAAAATCGAAGACCAATTGAAAGCTGTTTTTTGCCAGATATGTCACGACTTTCATTCCCTATCAGCGAAAAAGCACACGCTGAGATCTGAAACAAGAAATGATTTCTCTTAGGAAGTCGAATATATGTATGTATGCTTTCTGGTACCTGTTGTTTGGTCTTCACTCTTCCAACGCAAATTTCTGTCAAAAGTGATATTGTTTGGAACTACAACGTGCATGCCCTACACAACAAGAATTCAACTTGAAAGTGGATTCATGGTGCAATCTAGCCTTTTCTTTCTGACTTCCATAAAGTTTACCTGTCTCGTGCGACATGACGATCATTCCCATGAACGTGTAGCCAGGCACTATGATCAAAATTCACAACAAGGGCTTTTCCTGTGTCTTTTCTAACAGCATTTTCGGATTTTGTTTCTTTTTCAAAGCTTTTAAAAACAAATTTATGAACGTGTGTAGTGAAAAACCTAGATTTTTATTCCCTATTATTAAATGCTAGATTGCCTGGGGGCAAATGAAAAGTTGTTAAAAGATTAAAAGTTTGTATCAACACAAAAAATCCCTGCCCCCCTGCATAGGCCAATGCGAAACGCTGATTAAATTTGTATATCTGGAATTATCACATCGGGCTGTCTGTATGTATATTGTACAGTGGTCTGCTTGTGTTGAGAAGGAATGCCCATATTTCCACCTTCTACGCCGCAATACATAGGTTCTACTATTGAAACCCTCTTTAATGTAAAAATCTTAACCTTGCTTCGTGATATTATATAAACATATACTATAAGATGCAAATTCCGCATTCTATCACAGCACGCAATTTTTTTAACTTCCTCGTATACATAAGTATACTTAAGAGAAAGTTATTGCGATCGTGCGGAAATTTCGAACTCAAACTGAGTATGAGGGATGATATTACGACTATAGAGATCTCCAAAAAGTGGGTCCGCCGTTTGTCTGTCCGGACGTCGTAAGGCGAAACGGTTCGATTTGCAGAACAGATTTGCTTCAAAGTTCGTAAATAAGTTTTTTGGGGTTACATCTCGGGGTATCTTTTTATTTTTTGCTTTATCGTTTGAAATAACGGTACCCGCCATACAATTTTTTTGGTGAAAATCACTCATCACTATTTTTCTTCTGGTTCGAAGGAACCCAAAATACTGCATACTCAGTTTTTGGAAAAAATTTCTTAAATTTAAATTAAACTCGTTTTCTCAAAACGGCTCTACCGATTTTGATAATTTTTTTGTATTGCAAACAATTATGTAAAAAATGTCTAATGCGCGAAATTACGTTAAAATCGTCGGTGCCGTTTTTGAGAAAATTTAATTTTCAAAACCTAAAAAGTGACTTAAATAAATTTGTCACCATAAAACATACAACTACCACTTACTTTAACTATGTAAGCCGGCGAAGGCATATAATACATATAAAACAGGCCGACTTTCCCGAAGCGGATCTACCGCGGATCGAAAGGAATCGACGAAGGAGCTCTCTCTGAAAGCCACCAGAATTACTGGTGCTGCTATCCTAAGGGTATATTAATTTTGACACATAGTTTGTAACCCCTTAATATTCGTCGTAGACCCATAAAAGTATATATATTTATGATCAGGACCAAATCCTAAGACTATCTAGCAATGTCAGTCCGTCCGTCCGTACGCAATTTTTAGCCCTTCAAAATTAAGCTAGGAAGCTGAAATTTGGACCACATAATCCCTAGGGCTCCGAAATGGTTAAGTGTAAAATTTGAATACGCCCACTGCCACGCCCACAATTTAGAAAAAACCGTTTTAAAGCTAAAGTTAGAGAGATAGAGTGTTACAACCTTCACAAGATATGTAGGCACTGCCCTCCTTTATAAGTTTTTCATATAAAGTTTTTTGCCACGCCTACTTTTTGTGGGCGTTTTTGACTAAAATGCTGTTTTCTTCGAAAGTTTTCACAGAAAGCGAAAAAAACTGTTTAACAAAATATTTACCCAATATTTTTTCCAACATATCGCCCATACAAAGTTTTTGGCCACGCCTACTTTTTGGGGGCGTTTTTTCAAAAAAACTTTTTTTTTTTTAATTAATAGAATTAAATAAAATGCTTTCCATCATCTTCTTAATGCTTTTTTCTTTGGGGCATATAGGGATATGGATAGGGTATCATACTGTTCGCCTCAAGCGGACTGTAGCCTTTCCTTATGTTTTTTAACATATTTTCTATCGCGCCATGATACCGACCGACTAAACCGACGACGCTCATGAGCGCTCTGTGTGACGTTTCTATTGTAGTTGAGTCGCCTGTACACAGTTGTCCGGTCAACGTGGACGATTAACAGTACCGCTTATCTATCCTGGATCAGACCAGCCTGATGAAAATAGAGGAATGCTTCTGGAGGGACAAAGCCACTAAAACGTACCTATAATTAGCGTAATAAGCCCCGAAGATCAGGTTGGTCATCGACGTCAGTACCCTTGCAATTTGCCTTCGAGTCAACTTGATCAGCAAATTGTCCACTCCTATCAGATTAGCCCTGTTGTATAGGATATTATTGGAAAACAAATTTATATACTGGTAGTCTGGTGTTCTGTATAAGTGAAGGCAAGCCCGAAGGCAGGCCCTCTCAAACACCTGATTCTTTTCCATACTACTTCCCCCTATGTTGAACCACACGGGACATCCATATACGAGCATAGGCCGAATAAGGGCCATGTAGCAGATTACCTTCACTCTTGCATCGCTAGGATATAGTTATCTATAAAACAGTCTATTTGTAAGAGCAAAAGCACCTCGGCCTCTGGAGAGAGCAACATCTACATGTTTGTTAAAATATAGATATTGGTTTAGCCAGGTCCAGAGACAACGGCGTTCTAAATAGAATGGTTTTCGACTTCTGAAAGTTGATCTTCAACTTTCGCAATATCGCTGAATCTTATCGAAGTCACGTTGCAATAGAGTTGTAATAATGTCAATTTTTGGACCTGATCTGTACGCGATCAAATCTTCCGCGTACGCAATTGCAGAATATTTTTGATGGACAGATGGCTGTATTATTGCGTTAATTTACTTTTTTGATTGAAGGTACATTTTATAACTTTTCAATGCATATTTTTCTAGTATATTACCACTATAAGAGCACAATTTAAAAACTTTATATATTAACAATCGCGATTTTCACAACCGAGTTATTAATGCGATGGTTTTGAATACTGGGGTGGAATCGGCTAAGGTGATAGTTGACAATCTAAATCATCACTTTTGCTCCTGTAAGTTGATCATCAAATTGACTTTTATATCCTATCCTAAAGGATACCCTTTTCATCCTGCTTTTAGGCCTTTAACATTAAGCTGGGAAGCTGAAATTTTGACCACATATTCCCTAGGGCTCCTAAATGGTAAAGTGTAAACATTTTTTTAAAACTCCCACAATTTAGAAAAAACCGTTTTAAAGCTAAAGTTAGAGAGATAGAGTGTAGAGATGTAGTGTTAGAGAGCTATGTAGGCACTGCCCTCCTTTATAAGTTTGTCATATAAAGTTTTTTGCCACGCCTACTTTTTGTGGGCGTTTTTTTACTAAAATGCTGTTTCATGGAGTGTTTTTCCAATTACTTATGTTAACCCGCAAATGTAATCTTAAGTTCTTCAATTTGCAGTTTAAACAGAAATGAAATAAAATAATTACAAACCAATTCCAAAACAAAAATTTAGAATTTAATCTGACATCTGCTAATTTTATTAAAATGGCATTCCAAAATCACAGGAGTTGCCAATCGTCAGCCACCATTTTGCGATCGCTTTACATAGAGCAAAGAAAAGTTTATTATCAAAAACGACAATAAAAAAAGCAACAGTCAACTATCAGTTTAGCCGATTCCACCCCTGGCTTTTACCGTTTTTAGTGTCCGTTTAGATCAAGGGGCAGAGTAATGCCCAGCTTCGCTTTTAACAAAGCTAAAGACATAAAATGTGATTTGCTATCTAGGGGCGTGGCGGCGCCCACTTCTCTTAACTCATCACCATCAAAACTATGGAGCACTTCCAATAATCGTAGAAATTTGTAGAACCTTGAAATTTGGCACAGTAATAGGGTTGGCGGAGAAACCACAGGGAAAAATCTAACATATGTGATTACCCATCCAGGGGACGTGGCAGCCGCCCACTTCTCTTAACGCAGCTTAAGACCTACAATTATGATTTTATACATGAGGGTTGGATTTTAAGAACAAACACGGAAAAAAATAAAATATTGTTTATTTCCCATTTAGGGGGCGTGGAAGCCGCCCTTTTTTCTTCAATTCAGCCCCTAAAAGACCTAAAATTATAATATTTTACGTGAGGTTTGGATTTTAAGTACAAATTAGGAAGAAATTGAATATTGTTTAGTTTCCATTTAGGGGGCGTGGTAGCCGCCCCTTTTTCTTCAATTTAGCCCCAAAAAAGACCAATAATTATGATATTTTACATGAGGGTTAGATTTTAAGAACAAACTAGGAACAAATTAAATATTATTTATTTTCCATTTAGGGGGCGTGGTAGCCGCCCCTTTTTCTTCAATTCATCCCCAAAAAAGACCTATAATTATGATATTTTACATAAGGGTTAGATTTTTAGAACAAACACGAGAAAAATAAAATATTGTTTATTTCCATTTAGGGGGCGTGCTAGCTAAATAAATCCGATCTGTTTGTATTATAAAATATTTTTTTTAAATATAGTGCGGAGTAATATGCGAACCAGGTAAACAAATTTATAAAAAAAAGAAACAGAAAACGCCGCAACATTAATGAAAATCATTTCTGTGACAAGTATAATAAATAATGTCTTTCTTGCTCCAAACTTATAGACAATTCTCTAGAGTGTATCAAAAAATCTTTCACTTTATAAAAACAGCTTCTGAAATGAGTTGAATTTTCAGTCGGCTATGTATCTTTTTCAGACGTACATAATTCATTATTTTTATTATCAGTCCATAGAAAATGTATGGGTGTGTATTAACTGCGTATTGAGACGAGCTTTATCTAGCTACCCATTGTTTGGCTACGCTCTTTTACTGGTAGTAAATATTTTAATTTTTATGCTGTTAAAATAAAAAGGTTTAATAGATGCAAATTCTAGAAAAAAACAAAATAAAATATTTTCTGACTTCAATATAAGGTTTTATATCTAATTTTGAATGTCTGATGCACACTGGGGTAAAAGTGCAAGTATGCATCAAAAACATGTTGAACATAGAATGGAATTGAATTGTATATATAGTTGCCTTGCATAGGTGAAAGCCGTATATAAAAGTACTCCGGCTATTGAGAGAAAAAAAAAACACATATAAAACAACTACCTATTTTCAATCCCATTAGGGCTGAAACATAGTTCGCATTTCGGTTGTGATATCAGAGAGTTCGTTGATTTTATTTAGCGACATAGAACTAACAAGCCATACATTGAAGTCATTAGAACAGTTGAACAGTTAGGTACTTTAAAAAATAGCTACACCAGCTTCAATGGGTATCACTTTATCACTGTATTTTACATGTTATGTAATTTGCAAATGAGTAAGTACCTTCTAATTACAAAGTCTGAAATTTCCTTTAAATATTTTTCCATTAGCAAAAAGGAAATCCTGGAAAAGGTACTTAGCTATATTGAACTTTTTTTTTCACTGATTCAATTCGTGATCTATATTACTGATTTATTTAAATAAACATTAATACACGACGTTAGTGCTTCTAATGAGTACAAACATAATTATATTTTTTCTGAAAGTGGGAAAAATTAACTATGATTTTTCAGCTACTGCTAATATTTAACTAATAAAGTTCTTTTTTTTTTTTGCGTCATTCGAAACTGTATAAGATAATACACATGAAAAATTTAAAAAATTGAAGCACGCAAATTTGTTCTGACTTTTACAGGTGGACAGATATGAAGAACCCTCGCCACTTAAAGTATTATCCCAATGGGCGGCAGATAAAACGTTGGCAACGCTGCAATCAGAGGCACTGTCGAAATAAATAGAATTATTTGGTTAAACGACTTATTTTTATTGAAATAATAATTTAACTCCACAGGCTATTTATGCTAAAGTTAATCACTAAGCCTATTACACAGTCAATTATTTGCAAAGTTTCGTGTTAGAGATTATTTACAATAATATTATTCTATATGGGCTATAGATTTGTTTGGTTTGTTCATGAGCGATGAGTAACGAAATTGCGGTCTCATAGTGTTTTGGAGTGAACGAATAAGCATCATAGTGGAGTAGTCTTCAAAAGGCTGTAGCGCCGATTTTATAAATAAACTGTACGTAACTATCTACATCCAATCGGTTGGTGGCGGTTCTTATAGAATCAATATGATAGTATCTGAGCAAGCTATTGTATGGTTTAATGTGCTGTAAGTATTTAACTGCAAGATTTTACAATTAAGCACTTTCTGTTTATACTCTATTTTAAATGTATATTCATTTTAACACATAGTTTTACTTACTTACTTATTTTACTAAAGGGGCTCCCGACAGGTGGGAAGTCTCTTCTTGGGAAACAGGAGCCTTCCATTCATCTACGGTCCCGGAAATTTAGCTTACAGTTTTCAAGCGCTCTGGTGTCCCCGATGGTTTGGTTGTTGAAACGGAAGTTTGGTCTGTCTTGTCGTCTCGAACCTTGGAGCTGGGATTCGAAGAATATCTTGGCTGAAGTGCTGCAGTCCATTAGCGCTATGTTTTTTTTTTAAACTACATCCACATCTTGGTACAGCTCATAGAGCTTGCGTGCCTCCACGCACACAGGGCGATATATTCTTCAAATAATAGTTCTCTCAAAAAAGTTTAGTATGTGCTCCACTTTCCTGCTTACCGGCCAGCACTCAGCACACAGAGCAGACCTTTCAGGATCAGTGTTTATGTTTGTCCTAGTCGGTGAACAGATGTTTGATGGTTTGTTGAAAGCCCAATTTAAACACGCCTATTGGTGTTGAAGCCTCACGGCAAGTGGAGAACAACAAGAGCTGTTATTTTTTTAATCTTCGGGTATATTATCTACGCAAACCTTTGAAGGGGTTCAGTGTCTACATATTTCGTTAAGGTTCTAACTCTTTATCTTGCCCACTACGGGGTAGTCACCTTGTCGTTGCGTCATTATAATGTTAGCATGGAGACTTAAATTGCAATGATTTACTGGCCATTTGATGAGCAATGGTCTAACGGCTGCCCAATGGTGAGTAAACCCCATAATAAATCTCAAATCCAAGGCTGAACAGCGTACGCTGAGGGATGAGTGTCTAGGTGAGTGCTTAGTCGCTAGTACGTGGACTCCGAATACAAGGCGACTTTCGGTCGCCGCCACGGCGCTCTTGCGGTAGCCAAATCCAGATCGGAGGATTGCTAAGAAGGCTAGGGCAGGACGCACACCTGATGTTCCCACCTTAAGTGAGGTGGCGATTCTTATCAGGTTGGGCCGACTTGTCCAAGCAACCCTTATCACCTGAGCAAATGGCTCTGGTTCAGGAATCGGAAAAGGCATCAGCATCTGGTTGTGGTACTTCTGCAGTGGTAGAGGAGGTTTTTGAACTGGCGAATCGGCAGTCCACTTTGACCAGCAGCCCCAGTGGGCATGTTGATCTTGGTAGCTCTGGTAACCTTTCAGGGTCAACTTACTTACTTAACGAGCTCCCGACCCGTAAAGAGTCCTTTCCTGAGACACGGCAGCCTTCCACCTTCCAGTTGCTCAGACCAAGAAGTTCGGTCTTTCTTTTCGTCTCGTAAGGTATGAGACGTTCACACAGTCAAGCTAAGCCAACCTTTTCCTTACTGGGCGGCGGGACTGGTTCTTCATTGACTGGACGTGGGTTCTCTTCTTGCCATATCACTCTCTCTACATTTTGCTCGTTTAGCAGCTGCTGGAAATGCTGCTAAAATACATCTACGATCCCCTGTGCGTCGGTGACTAGGTTTTCATCGCTGTAGCGAAGAGCCTGCATTCCGGTCTTAAAGCCAGCAGCCAGTTGCTTGACTTTTTTATAAAACTTCCGAATGTTGTTTCGGTCGCGAGACTCATCGATCTCCCGCAGCTGGAAGACTGCGTGCTCTCTTGTCTTCCTACGCAGCATCTTCTGTCGGCTTTTTCCGGTATACGCATTAATCACCATACCACGGGCTTTTTCTCTGTGGTAGCTGGTATACCACCTAGTTTGGTTGCGGCTACCTCCTCAATGATGTCGCAATACTGAGACCACTGGTAGTTGGCGTCTGTGGTAGGTGAATGCACAGTAGAGAGTTTCTCACTCAGGCGCTCTTTGTAGGCTCTGGTGACTCCAGATGTGCTAAGGCGTCCAACGTCGAATTTCTTCTTTTGGACAGTTCGCAGCTTCTTCTCCTTGAACAGTCGAGCTCTGAATCAAGCTGCAACAAGAAAATGGTCAGAGTCGACGTTTGCCCCACGGCAAGTGTGCACATTCAACATGTTAGATGCATGCATCGCATCGATTAGCACATAGTCGATTTGGTTGGCGGTTTAACCTTCTGGAGAGCGCCAGGTTGATGTGTGGATCCTTAGTCACGGAAACCTAGTGCTACTTATCACCATATTACAAGCTGCTGCAAAGTCAATTAATCGGGAGCCGTTATATGTTGTCGTTTCGTGGAGGCTGTGCTTACCAACTAATCCCCCGAATATGTTTTCCCTGCCGAATTTAACATTGAAGTCCCGGAGTACAATTTTGAAATCGTAAGGCAGACAGGATCCGTAGGCTCCGTCCAAGAGGCTGTAGAATTCCTCCTCAGCCTCGTCTGTAGGGGCATGTGCACATATTAAGCTTATGTTTTGGAATGTAGCTATGATGCGGATCACAGCCAGGCGATCACTTATCGGCTTGAAGTCAATTACTGTGAAACTAAGCCGATTTCCCACGACGAATCCGCATCCTAACTAGTGCAATCTTTTGTTTCAGCTGTGATAAATGTCTCAATTTTGTCTGTTCATAATTCCTGATCATATTCATCGTATCTCCTGGATCGCGTTAATGTCGGCCTTGTACCGCAAGAGGACAGACTCAAGTTTCTGAGTAGCGTCTGGAGTGTAGAGTGTCCGCACATTCCAGGTACACACTCGCATGTCCGTTAAAGTTCCGGGTCTATTTTGCCTCTGAGGTACATTCATATCCGAGGCTGCCATAGTCACCCACATAACTATATGTTTTTGACTTGATCGGAAAGTTTCCCCGACGGCGCAAACCCCAACCGAGAGGGTCAACCCTGTTTTTGACCCAATGATAACAGGCCAGTAATTTCGGTGCCAGTACCCCACTTCGGGGTGTGAGTGCTGCTGCATAAATGATATTCGTGAAGAGGTACTTGACCTTACACATTTGCTAGTTTATTTATATACAATTACATTGTAAATTGGTATGTGTCAGATGAAACTTCGATGTCGGATTACCAACATATCAGATTTGACATACCGGGACAACTGACTCAAGAATTAAATAGATACAATCCTAAGTCGACGGACCGGAATATGTATTGGGGGATTGTTCTCTCGAATAAAGATATGCTTGTTTCGTCCATTGAGTCCATAGGGGACCTAAATGAATCAGCATATCAGCTTAATAAGTTGCTGCTTACTTCCTACCAAGGCAGTTGTATTCCCTACTTGTGTTCTTAGGGCCAGTATGTGTAAACGTAAGGTTTCCAGGCGAAATGACCAGCTTGCCAAACTCAGGAAGAAGGTTAGACAGCTCCTTAATCGAGCTAAACAAATATGTACATCTGGGATGAATACAAATTCGTATCAGAGGTAAAAACGGCTTCAGCATTACTAATGGCATGCAGAGTGCTTTGTTTCAAATGATGCGACACCGAGGGACTATCCATCAACCCTTCCAAAACCCTTCTAGTACCTTTCACAAGGAAACGACTTGTCAATATGAGTCCTATTTCTATTAATGGTACTTCTCTAGTGTAATCTTGTGAAGTTAAATATTTCGCAGTAATCCTTGATAAACAACTTAACTGCAACGCGCATATCAAGTCTGCCACTGAACGAGCTACCAGAGATATGTGGGCCAGTAGACGTATATTCGGCAGAACTTGGGGTCCAAAAAGTATATACTGGTTTTATATCATGATGGTCAGACCCATTATCACGTACGCAACCATAGTATGGTGGCCGAAAGTTCTCGAACGGACAAAGGCAACAAAGCTACAGAAGCTTCAAAGAATTGCCTATCCAGAAATTACTGGTCGGCTATCGCCACTACACATCTTTATCAAAATGTATTGTTTTGATAGACTGTCAGGGTAGAAATATTAAACTGCGAAAACTGGCTCAATGGTGTCCCGAAAGTTGCCCCGAAATGTCTGGTTTGGTACACCGATGGATCAAAAATGGTTTCTGTAGTTGTAGCTGGTGTCTTTGGACCCAACACCAAAGTTTCTATGCCACTGGGAATGCGTCCCACTGTGCTTCAAGCTGAAGGAGGATCAACTTCATAGCCTACGCCTCTGAACATATTCTATGCGAATGTCCGGCACTGCATTGGGAAAGAAGACGTGTTTTAAACAAAGAATTACTTTCATCAACAGAGATGAAAAACTCTGCCACCAAGGACGTACTTACATTCATAAGAGAGGTAATAAGTCTCTTGGATTAAATATCCCTATGACACAAAAAATCTTTAGGTCGCAGTGTGAGCCATATAGGCAAGGTTTTAATAAAAAAAAAAAATTCTTTATCTTTTCAACTTAAGCTTTGAAACGTTTTTTTTACATTGTGTTCGTGGCAGTGGGCGTATTAATAAAGCATTTTTTTTTGCCAATTTTCAAACACTCAAACTATTGGAAGGTAACTGGAAATGCTGTGACTAGATAAAGAAACAGGCAGCCCTAGCTGCAAAACAACACTCATAGCAATAACAACCGAGTCAAACGACAGAAAATCAGTGCTAATCAGCGTCCATCAGTCGACTTAAAATATAAGATATAAACATATGAACATATGAAATTGTCTTATGTTCTGTACCAGGCTAGCTTATATTTTTAGTCGACTTAACTTGAAGGATTGAGTGCCTTCGACGAAAATGACAAGGAAGGATGAGACGAATTATACAAATCAATTGCTCACGTAAATATCTTTTCATTGCAATCATTTTTCGGGAATTTTTCGTTTGTTTTTCGCGGAATACCACTTGGAAATAAAAATTAAAAAAAAACCCAAAAACCGGTCGATTACATATTAAACCCAACTACGAAATTGGTATTTAACCATGAAAACCCATTTCACACTCACCTACCTTTAATGTCAAATATGCCTGTTGAAATATAGACTCACCTTTACACAAGTTTAAAACAAAATGATGTCTTATTTTTAAAAATCCTTTGAAAAAAAAACTATAAACTAACTAAAACTTTTAGGAAGTAAGTGCGGATTTGAATCAGAAACCCGTTGCTAATTAGTCCAACGCACTTAACCACTAAGCCACTACACCCTCATATTTGAAAAACAACCCCCAAACAGAGGGCGTATTTAAAAACAAAGATTGTACACTCTTAATATTGTCACTAACCTTATTAAATCCCCTAAGCTCAATTACTATAATAATAGATTTAATTTTTAAAAGATAGATCGTTCTTCTAAGTTTCTGTGGAGTGAAGTTCGGAATATTGGTTTGAATAAGAGAAATGATATGATATTCTATTTGATATTGACAAAATATCAAATTGATATTTATTTTTTTTTCAGTGTACAGTTTCATGCCTATTTCGAACGGAAATTTTATTTTTAAGAAGCTCCTCATTTCTTACTCTTGGATGAATGTCAGAAGTGGTGGGGCAGCTTTACAGTAGTACTGGTCGGAGTTTGCACCAGCGACCCATTGCTTAGTGACCCAATGCATTCAACGACTAAGGCACTGCACCCAGAAGTTGCCGTTCAAATTTTTCACCGAAATATGTGTAAAACAATGTAAACACAGCTTAAAGTGGTTACACAGTTTAAGAAGCATAGTACGTTCATTTGTGAAACAAAGAGCGCCCGGGATTCCGGGACACACAGGATCTGGGTCTATTTCGCCTTCAATTTTACGACTATACCTTAGATTTGCAGATTTTTCATGAGGTTCGAAGATAACAAACTTTCTATCTAATGACATATTGAATTTCCTTGATTTAATGCAATTCTTATCTAGCAAGCAATCAAACAGGAATATTCAATCATTTGCACTTGCACTACTATTTTCTAATTCGCAACGATTTTAAATCAGCCGATTATCACCTACTAATGAAATCTTTGTACTTCTTCATCTCGCAATGTTTGGCTTATTTTCACATATAGCTTTATCTGGCTATTTTATATATGAGAATATTTGGTCCTATTTCTGCAACTGAATTGGTCTTGTTTCACTTAACTTATTCATTAATATGAAGATTCGTTTATCAGCTGTTCTACACGAATGTGGAATGCTCTCTCACGCTCCGTTTTTTCAGTACAACCTGCAGACTCTCGAAAGCAATATGCAGCATTACATCGTCTTGTCTTTTAATCCCTTAATTTCTTCAATTGCCTACACCGTATCATAAGAGTACCCAAAATCCCTAAGTGGGCGTGTGTGATTACAGCTGTGTTCTTTTCTCGAACTCAGCAACCAAACGACTAAGGGTTATAGAATTATACGTGGATTTAACATTTGAAGGACAGTATATCATGGTAGTATATACGGTATATACGGTAGTTGTTGTTAAGGCAAACAAGAAAGTATATAAAAGCAATCGTATAGCTATTTTTCGAAAATTGTGTCTTACAAAAATTCCGTTACGTTTTTAAAATTTTGCACAATTTCCAAATAAAAAAATATCTTTGCAAACTCAAATTTTAATCGGTTTTGCCGAACTATGTGACCTGAGTTATAAGATCCAAAATATAACGACAAGCTTATAGTTTTCGTGGAATTATTAAACATTTTAATTGTAGCAAAATAGGAACAGTATTGGGTTATGAAGAAACTTATGTAATTCTAAATGATTTGCAATGTATTTTTATTTTTGGGTCTTGGGAAGTTTCCAAAAATCTGAAAAAATATGACTGCGGAATCTTTAACTCAAACAAAAAACAGAAACAATACACACGCCGATTTAAAGAGACTAGCTACCAACCAACAACTACCCCACCTCAAGTTCGGTTCGCAAGACAAACATCCGAGAGTAAAACCTGCCATGAGGGCTTCTCAAAATCTGTCAAAACAATAACTCTGTACAAATGGTTGCAGAAGCTAAGCCTTAGGCAGTTTGCCCCAAATACGCATATACAACAGCCATTCATTTTCAGTATTTATATCTGCACAGGAAGATTGCTATCAATTCCTCACCATTTATTCATGGTCTTTGTGTACCTGCATATATTGCTCGTTTCACATAGATAGCTATGTATAAATTGATCCACTTATTTTATACATGCATGTAAATATGCCTTAATAATTTGAAAAAGACTTTTCACACCCTTTGCATTCTACATATAGCATTGATTACAATGACAAATGCGCATTTTATTTCCGGAGTAATCATAAAAAATATTTTCCACTTGTAAAGCGAGATTTATTACGGGAACCCTTCCTATCTATTCACATCCATTTTAAAAGCGGAGAAAAATGGGACGCAATTTAGATCACATTCCAAACGTGCCCGATACCTTTTCTGTTTGTAGGTTCCTGTTCCTCTTGACTTGTTTTTTTTTTTAATGTATATATGGAGTGAAGGTATATGTACATACTAGAAAGGTACTAAAAAAATGGAAAAAAAAAGAAATACTGAATATATTACACAAAAAATGAAAAATCTAATTTGAAATAAATATTATTCATCCTCGATTTATGTATCAATTTATGTATTGTTCACTTTTACTCCAACTCCTTTTTTTTACAATCTATTGTGTTTATTCAGGCACTGAAAATTATAAGTTGCTTTCATGCGAACAAATATATTATTAAGTTTCATTTTTTTTTGTTATAAAACAACTTAAGGAAAAAGAAATTTACAAATTATGTTTTTCAGGACTCAAACAAAAGGGGAATTTTTTTATCTAAGCTACAAAACACTGTGATCTGTCCTTACCACTTACTCAATTTGTATCTTTGTAATTGCTTATTTTTTTGTATTTGACCGGATTAAGGATCATATGAATTAGAGGGTGCTACATACTATGCCTCATTCCAATTGATGTGAAACATACATACAAAACTAAGTTATACTTATTGTAGTGTACAACTCGCCAAAAATGATACTAAGAAGATCTTATTGTACGATAAAGTAAGATGTAAATTGCATCAGTTGCATTTAAGAATTTTTGAGCTATGTTTTGTAACGGCGTTTTAGTATTAACCCATATGTAACGGCTGGTCGATATATCGACCAGCAATTTTGTCATTTTCCGTATGCGAGGGGGAAAATCGATCTACCTGGTAGAATATGAGTTTCGATAGTTTGGTTTAATATCTAATCGACCTGTTTTTGCGTTTTTCTCGATTTAGATTTTTGCGTGGTCTTTTACGGAAAACTGCAAAACACCTTTTTGGACAATAAAAAGAAATATTCCGGAAAAATAGGAAAATTACAGCAGCGGAATGACCGCCCGTAAACAATAGCTATTCCATGCCTGTTTTACAAAAAAAAATGTTTGGCACGAATCGCGATCTTTCGTCATGGGCTAGTTGGGCGGAGAAGGTAGCTGGTCGAGATATCGACCAATAGTACTATGCGATATACAAAAATGCACTGTAAATTTATTTCGGTTTGTAATCGGATCAAACTTTATAGCCAAGACATTTCCGCTATTTCAGCTTCCGATGGTTGATGCCACGAAACCCCCTCCAAATCATAGGGACACTTGTAAGGCAAACAACATCAGGTCAATTCAAATAAGTATCCTAAGATAATTTTTACGCGTTAGCTGCAGCTGTGTCAACAGATAAGTATATGTTACGGCGCGGCGTCATTAGCTATTGTTTTGCTTTATTGCCTATTTCATACAAGAAAAGGGTTTAGGTCATAAACTCATAAATATACCATTTTGAGTGACGGTAGGGATATGGACAGTGTTCCTAAATAAATAAAACGTCCGACCGTTCGGAAAGGGATTCCGCGATAACAAATTGTTATATGGTTCGAACAATGAAAAAGAAAAACCGCGGTTCATTGGACTACTCCTTCGATAAGACGAATGAGATTTTGATGGCTCGATGGAACGACAACTCTGTCGTCACTGTCGCATCCAACCACGAAGCGATCGAGCCAATGCAAAAAGTAAAGCGTTGGGACCGAAAAACTCGAAAAATGACGACCGTGGCTCAAAATTCTCAAGGCATACAACAAGCGCATGGGTGGTGTCGATCTTTTCGACAATGCAATGAATAATTATCGCATCCGCGTTCGTGGCAAGAAATGGTACTGGCCATTGTTGACCAATGCATTTGATGCAGCAATGGTAAATGCATGGAAAATTCATTGTATGCTGCGCAGACACGAAGACCACATAAATCAAGACACGAATAAGAAAAAATGTGTCATCATGAGCCAACTAGACTTCCGTGTTTACGTAACCGAATGCTTGCTGCGCCAATAGAGAAGTTGAATCCCGAAGACTCCGAATGCAACCAAAATAAGCGAAAAGGTCGCGTTGAACGATATTCGCCGCGATAGAACCGACCATGGAATCATTCACAGCGCAAAAAAACTTCGATGTCGTGTCTGCCACAAACATGCCTCATTCAAGTGCAGCAAATGCGATCTGGCATTACACAAAATGTTTTAATTTATTCCACAATTAATTATTTATTTATTCTATAATCGAATCTATTTATCAAATAAAATATTAAAAAAATAATTTCTGAATTTTTGGTTCACTTTTGCATTTTTGTATATCGTATGGTACTATTGGTCGAGATCTCGACCACCACCTCCACGGTACCCCTGGTCAGGTACGACTCCAATTTTTTTTTTGCGGGTATTCTGACCCAAAATTGGCTCGCACACAAAGTTTCAACAATTTTGAATGGACAGTTTTCGAGCCGTTACATATGGGTTAATCAATTTAATACCTGGGTGTGAACTTCTCAGTTGTTTTTTGTATACTAGTACTAATTTTGTACTTTTTGCAATTAATTTTAAAATGAAACTTCTGGCATATATATGCCCACGTCTGCATCAGATAAAATGTTATTTTTTACTGATGAAGGGTTCGTCATTTTTTTTGGCATTTGCTGGCGTATGTCCTCAATAACATGAGTTTGAATACGATTGCTGTAAGTTTGTTAGTGTAGAATATTGGTACTGCCCTTAATATGAAATAATGCTTCATTCCATAAGTTGAGGGAAAAGCTAAAAACAAAAAATATTAAGTGCTTGTTGCAAAAATTTTGTTTATTGACATACTCATTGAGCTAAAATCAGCCTCATCACTGCACACAATTTTCGTTCAGAGAAATTTTGAAGTAAACGATCATTCGGATTCAATTGTTAAACAATTGCTGAAATTTAACAATTTCGAATGTATTGGAATTGTGCACATATTTAAATAAATAGTATAATGTTATTAAACACTCTTAATCGTCTAATTTAATGCAGGATTCCTTACAAAAGTACAAACTTTCCTCGAATAAGATCTGCAAATTTCTTCATGTGGCAAAAGCATACCAGTGTTCGTATTGCTGTATAGACAAAACTGAGGAAACTGAGTCATTTCACGCGAGTAAAGGTGCAGCACCTGATAGATTTTTGTTGATCAATAAAGTCTGCATTGAAGGCCAAGAGTGTCAGGAACAGTGGTCACTATAAAAAAAATCAAACCCTTTTTACCAATTTTGTATGTAATCCTAGCAGCAGAAAAGGCTTTGGTAGCATTAGTATATTAACAATGATATTTTTTGAGGCATCACATAGTACTCTTTTTGGTAGACTCTGGCCCCGGATTATGGAAAAAAAACGATTAACGGTAATTTATAAAACTGGCAATATCTCGAAAACTAATAAAGGGAACTTAAAATAATTATTTTTTTATACTATAAACTCTAACAAATTATTTTTTCATATAACGATTTTATCAAATTTAAATTAATTTCGTTTTCTCAAAAACAGCTCCAACGATTTGTTTCGGACAATTATGTTAAAAGTGTTGAATGTGCGAAATAACATCAAAATCGGAGATGCCGTTTTTGAGAAAATCTAATTTTCCAAAACCTAAAACGTGATTTAAATACATTTTCGATTCATTTTGCGGTTCAAAAACGCATTTCATGTACCAAGAAAGTTTCGTATGACGCAGTCGTGCACTTTATTTTATTTGAAGTACTCCGATTTTTTCAACTTAAGTTAATACTAAAAAAAATAGCTCTTCAGATATTGTAAAAACTGATTACGCAGTATTATTGGTCCCATACCAAGTATGGAGACAAAAAAACCATTGGAAGAGTTTTTGAGAAAATTAGTAATTAATTAAAAAAGAAAAAACGGTTCATGGCAATCCGCTTCGCCATACGGTTTCTGCAAAAACAGACGGATGGCATTGGTGGACAAACTTTTTAGATTTTTTAAAAAATACACCCCTAAGAAGTGGACGCGGCCAAAAATGTTGTATGCGATAGGTAAAACTTTTTTTTCGGTTTCTATGAAAATTTTGAAAGAAAACATCATTTTAGTGAAAAACGCACACAAAAAGTAGGCGTGGCAAAAAACGTTATATGACAGCCTTATAAAAGAGGGCAGTGACTACATGTCTTGTGAAGGTAGTAACAATCTATCCTCCAAGTTTAGCTTTAAAACTGACTTGTTCTAAATTGTGGGCATGGCAGTGGGCATTGGAGAATAGAGTGTTATATGTCAACATATGCTGTTGTTCCATATTAAAATGTTGTGTCAAGTAAATTTATGTCGACATTAGCTATTATTACAAAACAAAATATTGCAATACCGAAGCGTATATTGAAACAATTCAATTTTATTTTTGGAACTTAAAACGGCTCTCCTTATAAATGTAGAAAATTGGCTTAAGGCACTTTACCTTATTTGTAAATATTTATAAAAACATTCTCTCAGCGCGTTTGCTACTATGAGGCAATGTTAAGATTTTAATGACGAAATTTTATAAATATTGGAACAAATACTCATCCAAATCTTTTCAATGTCTTTAATTTAAAATAACTTTTAAAATTACAATCTAGGGCTTCCGCTTTCATTTCTAGTAATTTGTATTGTTTGATAAAGTTTTCGTGATATTACTTAAGATCTGTTAGCATTTGAGTTACAAAATATATAATGTATGCATTTTGAGTAGTATTGGTGCTTAATACTTAAGCAGTGAAATCTCATTATCATTGACATTAATGCGCAATATTATTTGGTCACAGATTCTTTTCAAAATAACACCAATCTGCCCCAACGACATCAATACAAGTTCCAGTATTTACAGTATTCGCTGTTGTGTCAGCAAGGATGACAATATCGTCCGCATACATCAGCGGCGGAATTTTTGTTCCGCAAAAATTAATTCTTCCGCTATGTCATTGATGAACAATATAAATATTAATGCACTCAAAATACACCCCTGCTTCACATTGTTGTTGAAAATTCTTCAGATATCAATTCTCTAACCGATATGCTACATTGTTTTCATACATTGTTCTTAGAGTGTATATAGAGTGAATAACTTTACTCGAGATCTTAATTTTGTACAGTTTGTAACATGACATGAGCATTCAGATGCCGCACGGAAATTAACAAAAAACGCGTACAACTTCTTATGGCTCATTTTGTAAATTTATGCTACATTAGTAAAAACAAACATTTGATCGACACTGGAGTAGTTTTCTCTAAAGTCTGCCTGAAATTCCGATGCCACCTTTTTACTTTTAACCCATTAAGCAAGCCTGTTATATATTAGGGCTGCAAAAAGCTGAGCTGATGTGTTCACAAAAAAAATTCCTCTATAATTATTTGGGTCTTTGAATTCTCCTTTTTATGTAGTGGATATTTAATTGCTTTTTTAAACTTTCAGGAATATTTGCTATCTCAAATATTCTTTATATTAAGCGAAGTTACAAGTTCTGGAGTACAATTTTGATAAATTCGAATGGGATACGGTCGTCTCCTGGAGCTTTCCTTTTTGTTCTAATTTGCAATTACGGGGCTGCATACTGGAATAAAGCTTAGCTAAGTGTACTTTGAGTTTTTAACGTTGTATGAATTTTTTTGTTTGTCCATTTATGTACTTTACTGCACAACTGAAATCTTTTGTTGCTCGTAGGCCACCGTTTTGAGTAACTCAGATGCTTCGCTGTACAGAGATCTAAAAATGTCAGTGTTGTATTCTCGGTACATATTAAAAAAGGTAACAGCCCTCCTTCTAGTATTATTACAATCTTTACTTGCAGGAGCATTTATTTGTCGGTGGTTTGGATGGTGGAACTGCAGTCTTAATAACATTCGTTAAGGACTCAATATTTAATATGCCACTTAAATTTTCCAATTAATTATAATAGGTACGTTATCGGTTAAACATACCATGAATTTTCCTAATGACTGACTATCTAACTGCGATGATATAAAATAATCAATATGCCACCGAAAGGAATATTACCAGTCCATCATGCTTATGCCTTCTCATCGCCGTCGTTAAGTAAACAATTCCGTTTTAATGCAACGCCAAACTTAAAATTTGAATAAACTCACAGGATTGAATGCAAATTCTTTAAGCTTGCGGAAATAATAAGGAGCCGTTTTTTCCTAGGCAATACGAGTCTCAGTCAGCTAAGAATAATATGGCATCTTCTTCAAATGAAGTCTAGCGAAAAAAGGGATGATGCAGGAAAATTCCTTATTGTTTGCGAATACAATTCAAGGATAAAATGTGCATTTCTGCAGTAATCGAATTGTTCAGATAGAAATGATTTCTCCCTCAGTCCGTTCAACATGAGTCAAGGAAACTGATGATTTTCTTCAAGGGAATACCCCCACCAAGATGTGCACATATAAAGATAAACACGTATACTCGCACAAATTCAAATTGAATAAAGATTTTTCACTTCATAGCCATTGTGCATGACTGTTTTTTTTTTTTTTGTTTTTCTTTAGGAAACTGCAGTTAAAGCAGTCGTATGAGAATTCTGGCTTTTTGAAGTACTTTAATATTTACTTAATAAATGTTGTTGTTAGAGATATATAACCCATATTACCTGAATAGTTCCATTTTCAAAAACATCTGTAGCAAGAATAGCTTTATGAATAAAAAAAAATAACAAAAAGGTTTTAATCAGACATCAAATTCCATATTAAACAACAGTGAGCTAAGATCTGAGTTCCTTTATTACGTCTTCGAATATAACATAAATTATCGGTGGTATGTTCTAAAAACCCCTCATGATTACTGACGAGATTCTTTTAAAAATTGTTGGGTGAGAATAACTCGCAAAAGAAGAACTTGTACTTCTGGCTAGTAATTTATAGAAACCAGTAAGTTCTAGCTACAAGTTGTAGTAAGTTAAGATCCTGTTTATAGTTTGATAGGAACAATTTACGCGATAAATTAGCTGGAAGTTTGAGGAATTTCGTTCTTGTACTCAAAACAGCCTACAATTTTCTCCATGTAATTTATTGTTTCTTTTTTAAGCTTCTGACTCGCCGGTGCTAAATGTCAGAGTTATTACTTAGGAAAGTAGTACCTTTGTTTTCCTTATGTAGCTGATGATGCGATCAGCAGAAAAATTCTTAATAGTGCTAACTTTTTTTTTTTTTATAATATAAAGCACTAAAAGGGATTTTGGATTGTAAATGATCTATGAAGTGACAGAGGTCAAAGTCTGCATCCATTGGATGATTTATACATGTGCGTATCTAAATTCAAATAAATATATTTATAAATTATACAGACCATTCTTGTGAATTGAATAATCTAAAGATCTGTGTCAATTTAAATTGATCATACCTTATCTAGTAGATAGTGTGTAACCTACGACCTAATAGAACCACCACCCTTCATATTAAAGACTGAGCATTAACTAATTAAGCAAATTCTTATTCAATATTTTCTATCGGGAATTGGGTTTGATATGGATAAAACCTAATTTTAGCCTCGAAGATGGTTTATTTTTATTTTTTACTTTACTCTATACTATTAATTAATAAACAAGACAAGAGCTAAAACTATCAAAGGAGATTTTGTGGGAAGGTATGCATAAAATTAAATCCAATGGATTTAAGTACAATTATCGAGGGATTGAATTCTTACATAAACACTTTGAGGAAATGTCTCATGTAGTAATTGAATTGTTTTTCCGGCTGTGTGGCATGTGGCACCGTCTTGCTTAAACCTCATGTAGACCATGTCGACTATACTAATGATGTCACCAGCCCTAAATCCGCAACAAACCCTGATAAGTTGTAACAACTCACTGTGTACCATTCAACTAACTCACTTTGCTATTCATGACCATTAAATACCCATTAGCATTCATTTAAAAAACTATATTACGCTCCTCAAATTATTCATCAGATGATTTAAATAAATTTCAGCTTTTTAAACTTCCGAAAATAATATTTCCATGTTAATACAGGGTGTTTTTTTTTAGAGGTATAGAACTTCAAATTGAAATAAAATACAAGAAAATCGGATGAAAATCATTTCAGAAGAAGTATGGCCCAATGACTCCACCAGCCCATAGAGCACACCAAACAGTCAGTTTTTGTAGATGTAATGGCGTTTCAAGGGTCTCATGTGGATTCTCTTCACTACAAATGCGGCAATTTAGCTTGTTGACGTAGCCATTCAACCCAAAATGAGCCTCCTCACTGAACAAAATTTTCGCGGTAAACTTCGCGAACTGAAGCATTACTTTCGAAACAAATCTGACATTAGAGTTGCCAGATTTGACCACAAAATGTCAGTTTTATCTCTATTCGAAAAACCAACCTCTAAGAAAAACACTCTTCAGGATCGAATTGAAAACTATGCGACGCCACTCTGCCGCTTAGCGTTTGAGTGGCCACAACCCTATAATTTCTTAGGTCTAAATTGTTTTTTACCGCTCTGTGCGTGTGCGTGCCTTTGTATTTGTAAAATTTATTATAGAGGATGAGAAATCGATGTACATTGACTTTAAATGTTTGTAAGTTGTAGTGGTCAGGAAAAACAGAGCGAGGTAGAGCATTCCACATTCGTGTTGTACGGCAGAGGAACGACTCTTTAAATTTCACAGTTTTTTTTTTATAATATACGCGCACTAAAGGGATTTTGGATATCCTTATAATGAAGTAACACAGTGCGGGCATTAGGAAAGTGAAGGATTAGGAAAAGGGAGATACCGATGCACGTTGGTTTTTAATGTCTTTAAACTGTAAAGTAAGGGAAAAACAGAGCGTGGTTGAGCATTCCACATTCGCGTTGTACGGTTAAGGGACAAATCCATGTATTTCACTGTACGTCCGGATACAGGCTTAAGGGTAAACTGATGTACATTCCTAGCATGGCGAGTATTGCGGTTAAATTGCTGTAGGGGTGAAATGCAACTGGCAATTTCATTTGAGGACTTGTGGTGGAAATACCGATAAAACAATGATGACTAAGAGAGTCAAGTGATTTAGTTCTTGGCGACATCGAATATGTGGTCATTCCAACGAAGGTTGTCATTAACGCACATACCGAGGATGGAAAGTCTTTCGGTTTCGGCGATGCAAGTGCCATCGATGGATAATGGCAGAGAATTAGGGTTTCGCTTCAATGACAGCAGGCAGCATTGCGTTTTGGAAGCATTAAATTCCACCCTGTTGGTTTTACCCCATTTAAGTATTCGAGATCGGAATTTAATGAGCTTTACATACGTTGCCGATTGAGTTCAACGCCAGTAACAGAGATTTATAAAAATCAGAAAGAGAGTCGGAGACAAAACGAAGCCTTGGGGGACACCAGCATTTATTTGGTAAGTTGTAGACTTGAAACCGTCCAAAACAACTTGAATTGAACGGTCCGAGAGGTAATTTCTAATCCATTGAATAAAGGTATCATCGATTCCAAATGCACGCATTTTCGACAAAAGAGCTTGATGCCAAACTCTGTCAAATGCCTTTGAAATATCAAGCGTAAGGTCCTTACTTTCACCACCATGGTGAATAGATTGGTTCCACTTTTCGGTTAGATGAGTCATCAAATCACCAGTGGACCTGTTGCTGCGAAAACCGTACTGTCGGTCATTAAGAAGTTTTCGGGATTGGAGATATTTCATAAGCTGACGATTTATCAGCGTTTCCCTGACCTTGGAAAGAAGGGACGTAAGTTCAATTGGTCGGTAAGAGGAGGGAGAGGAAGATTCGCCTTTTTTTGGGACGGGCTGGACAAATGCTGTTTTCCACCTTCTCGGAAAGTGCCCTGAAGAATAGGACAGATAGAAAAGCTTACACAGTGGTTTTGCCAGCGTGGAAGAACACCTGTTCACAACGATAGGGGAAATACCATCTGGACCAGCGGATTTATGTATGTTGAGATCTTGAAGAACTCTTGCCACTGCACGAGTGCGAAAATGAATGTGTCCCATAGAATATTCTACGCGCTCGAATACAGGGGGAGATAAAGCACAATCTGTGAGCAGAGAGCTAGCGGCAAAATGAGCAACAAGGAGATTGGCTTTATCCGAAGAGCTGACAGCTGGGATGTCATTGTAAATGAGTGTCGGGATAGATGAAGAGGCCGAATTTTTAATATTCTTGACAAACGACCAAAAGTTTTTTTTAGCGGAGGGACTTTGTAGTATTTTTTGCCTCAACTTTTGGTCGTAGGAGAATTTGACACGATTAATGTGGGCATTGCAGTCATTTCTGGCTTGTTTGAACTTTCTCGGTTTTCCTCAGTTGGGTTGGTTCTTTAGCCCTGATAGCTTCTTTACAGCTCAAGTCACACCACGCGTTTTCCTTAGGTCTGATACATTTTATCCTGTTAGGGATAAAGCGTTTCATACCCAGGTGAATTAAATTTGTAATCATATCGGCAGTAGCATCTACGTCGTTGTTGAGGAAGCACAACGACCAGTTAAAACTCCTAAAGAAACTGTTTAAAGCTTCCCAATTGGATTTCTGGTATTGCCATACGGTTCTTGTAGGAGTTTTTTCTTTAACTGTGTGGCTGGAGTAAGAGAAATTCGCTGATATGATACAATGGTCTGAAGAACCTAGAGGCGATAATACATTTATGGTGTACTTATCTGGGTGAGAGGTGAGAAATAAGTCCAGAGTGTTGGCGTTTTGGCCGCTAATGTCCGGTATCCGTGTCGGCTCATTTACAATCTGGGTTAAATTATTAACCTCAGCGAAGATCTCTACATACCTTCCTTCGGGTGCTGTCTGTCCAGAATGTCGAAGCCAACTTGAATTGTTTATATTGAAATCGCCAGCAATGACGATTTCAATATGAGGATAAAGGGTAACAATTCTGGTTTTGGAATCAGACAGTGCATCAAACTTATTATAAGTTGAATGCCTGTCCTGGTTAGGGCTTCTATAAATAAAACAGTAGTGAATTAATTGCCTACGGACATGGAATTTTAGCCAAATAAAATTAAATTCCGGATTGGACCATTGGCCGTATTGAGGTAGAAGTTGGAAGGCTGCATCACTACGTATATATGTAGACGGCGAGACCGCGATGAGAAAAGAATAATGGCACTACCGGTTTATTATGATTCGTGTGGGCGTACAATGAAAAAAAATTCGCCCTTAACCCACAAATATTGCTCACCTCTACCCCGAAATTTTTACACATAACAAAAAAACAAACACAAAAGACTCAACTCCGACGCTGACTAAGCTTTCCAAAACAAATCACTGCAGGTGTTATGCCCATACAATGAATTGCTTTGGTCTACCAAAAAAATCTACACAACGCGACCCGCTATTCGCAAATGATGCTTTACCCAGCCATAGCCAGTGCACGCATAAATATACGACACAGGGAGTGGGACCAGAAGGAATGCCACAACACAATACACTATTTTTGTTGTTTTTTTTTTTACTAAAATGTGTGTGTACGCGTCGGGTGGCAGATCGGCACTAACTACTTCTTTAAGAAATGTTGTCCTTCTTATTCCGTAACTCGCATATGATGTGCTGTGCAGTTTCGTCTTCTTCAAGACAAAGTCGGCACTCCGGTGAGTCGACTATTTTTAGTTTGTGGATGTAATATCTTAATCTGCGATGGCCGGTAAGGTATCCAAAAAGATTTTTGATATCATGCCTATATTAGATTAGATTAATGGCCTTAGCGGCCATCACGGGACACTAGATAATACGCTGTGCAATGCTTGGAAGCAGCTCATCTGAACTCCTTCAAACATGCACCGGATGGCGCAAGGAGATGAGCTGTAGTGATTGATTTCTTCAATCTTGAAGTCAATGAGTGAAGTGAATGAAGACAAGACTAAATATATGCTATCAAGAAAAAAGCAATCATATCTCCACCGATTAGGACAAAATGTCACTGCGTTAATGAAATAAGCACAAATTTCCATAATCTTGAAGAGGAAATCGCATCTACTTCCGAGGAAGATGATGACCTTCAATACGAAATCGATAGACTTGCAGATAGGATAAAAAAAACAAGAGGAAATTGTAGCTCTTAAGGAAAAACTAGCTGCATTATATCGACCGACAGAAAACTCCACGTGTTCAATCTCATACAAAGACATCGAAGACATTTTGCCTAACTTCTCTAGCGACGATAATTTCTCCATAAAACAATGTGTGCAGAGTTTCGAGGAGGCAAAGTCTTTGCACAAGTGAGACGAACAACAGTCATTTATTTTTGCGCGAAGAAGTTTAGGAGCGACTGCCAAATTATTTCTCCGTTCATCACGTTGCTCCGCATGGCCGGAGTTAAAATCTAAACTTCTCCAAGAGTTTCACCGCGTCATCACGTCAGCTGATGTTAACTATACCCTACGGAACCGAAGAAAGAAGAAGGACGAGAGCATTTATCAATATACACTAGCTATGCAGGAGATCGTATTTAATGCAGAAATCAAAGATGAAGATCTAATACATTATAACGGGTGATCCAAGTAGAGATACTTTTTTCAATAGCCTTTTTTGACAGATCACGTGTGAGTCGTGTCATGCTGTCATGTTATTTTTGTTTAGTATTGTTTGGCATTTCATAATGGAAAGACTTACGCGTGAACAACGTTTACAAATTGTTCAACTTTATTATGAAAATTCACGTTCTGTGAGGAATGTATTTCGTGCACTTCGCTCAACTTATGGTCAACATAATCGGCCTATTGAGCGTACTATTCGCAACACCATCACCCATTTTGAGACCCAGCATTCATTATTGGATGGATAATATTCGACCGAATAGACCACGTCCAGCACGCTGTGAAGAAAATATAGCGGCCGTAGCTGAGCGTGTACACGAAGACCGTAGAGAGTCGATTCGGCGCCGTTGGCAGCAACTCGGACTGACGTATGGAACGACTTGGCGCATTTTACGTCAATATCTTAAATTGAAAGCGTACAAAATACAGCTTGTGCAACAACTGAAGCCGCTCGACCTTCCCAAGCGACATCGCTTCGCTCTATGGGCTCTTGAAAAGTTCCAAGAAGATCCGACGTTTTCGAGGCAAATTTTATTTAGCGATGAGGCCCATTTCTGACTCAATGGGTATGTAAATAAACATTTGGGACGAAGAGCAACCTAAAGAGATTGAAGAACTACCACTTCATCCAGAAAAAACAACGGTTTGGTGTGGTTTGTGGGCCGGTGGAATCATCGGTCCATATGTCTTTAAAAATTATGCCGGTGCGAACGTAACCGTCAATGGCGACCGTTATCGTGCCATGATAACCGACTATTTGATGCCTGAAATTGAAGCTCGTGATCTCGGCGACATTTGGTTTCAGCAAGACGGCGCCACTTCCCACACATCGCATCAATCAATGGACTTATTGAGAGAACATTTCGGTGAGCACATAATTTCACGTTTTGGGCCGGTCGATTGGCCACCAAGATCGTGTGATATCACACTGTTAGACTTTTTCCTGTGGGGATATGTAAAGTCAAAAGCTTATGCCGACAAACCCGCTTCGATTCAGGCCTTGGAGGAAAACATCACGCGTGTCATTCGCCAGTTACCAGTCGAAATGCTCGAACGAGTGATCGAAAATTGGACTCAACGGATGGACCATCTGCAACGTAGCAACGGCCAACATTTGATAGACATAATCTTCAAAAAATAAATGCCAAAGAATGTTTTTTCAAATGATAATAAACATTCTCCATTAAATTTGAATTTTCTGTGTTTTTTTCTTTAAAAAAGTAGGGAACCTCGAAATGGATCACCCTTTATTATTAAAGGGATTCCTGATACTTTATGTAACAGGCACCTCCTTCTTACAGCTAAGAGCATCGACGAATTGAAGCAAATGCTGAAGAAATATCAAAAAATGAAATACTATGCCACAGAAAATACAACTTTTGCATTAACTCCAGTAACAAATATTGCAACCTCGTCTTCTAATCAACTCCAACGAAAATATAAGGAGAGATGCTTTAATTGCAACGAGCCCGGACATATTTCTAGCAGCTGCCCAAAGCCACGAAGGGAAAGGGGAAGTTGCTACAAGTGTGGTAAGCATGGGCACCTATCATCCACGTGTAGAAGCATCAAGCCTACAAATCTAGCAGCAGTTCTTCTGCTTCAACAGCCTGAAGTTCAACCAGAAGAAGATAAAGTAATGAAGGAGACTTTTAACGACGACTTCAATCTTGATGTTAAGTACAAATTTTTGAATAGTTTTACTATTGATGTTTTCGAATTTCAAGCAAATACAGCTGTAGTCACAGCTTTTTACAAGAAAAGTGCTTACCATCTTTTGTGATCCTGCCAATAGAACGTGACTATGACCAGTATTTTGGAATAAATGGAACTAAATTAGTTATATTAGGAAAAGCTGAATGTGTTATATATGATGTAAGTGTTAGACTTGTAAGTTGCATATTACATGTAGTGGAAAATAAGACAATGACTAACTCTGTTGTTCTCGGCAGAGACTTTTTACAAGCAAGTACTATTACATTAAGTATTGAAAATTCTAAAATAAATTAAGAAATTATAATTTTACCTATTCCACAAATTATTTTAAGAATTTAAAAAATTATAAAACTTTAAAGAATTCAGCAAATTGCGATGATAATTTAAATGACAAACTTGAAAACAATTTTTCGATATTCTAAATAATGATCAAAATGATTTTAATTTGACAATTATTCATAATTTGACATACGAAGAAACACAGCGCGTTTATGATATTATGAAAAAAAAACAATTCTGATAAAAGCATTTCTATTCTAAATATTCCCTACGAAATGAAAATCAATCTTTATAATTCAAATTTTAGTTTTCATTGTGCACCGCGGAGGCCATATGTGTACACACAGTAGAATTAAGAAAAATTTTGAATGATTTATTAAATCAAAAAATAATACGGGAAAGTAATTCACCATACGCCTCTCCTATTGTTTTAACTAAAAAAAATTGAATGTTCAGACTATGCGTAGACTGTAGGCAACTAAATAGTGTTACACAGAAAGACAATTATCCACTACCACTTATAGAGGACCATTTGGACAGATTACGACATAAAAAATATTTTTCATTGTTAGACCTAAAAAACGGTTTTCATCATGTAAAGATGGCTGAAGAATCTGTAAAGTTAACTTCATTTGTTACGCCTATAGGCCAGTTTGAGTTTCTTTACATGCCATTTGGCCTTAAAAACGCCCCGGCAACGTTTCAGCGTTATATGAATACAATATTTAAAGAACTAATAGCTGAGGGAAAACTACTCGTAGACGAACTACTTGTAGCCACTGAATCTAAAGAAGAACATATGCGTGTCCTAGAAAAAGTTGCTGGAATAATTGCGGATTTTAATTTAAAACTAAGGTATGACAAATGCCTCTTCATACAAGACCACATAACGTACCTTGGCTATGAAGTCAGTGCAAATGGTATAAAACCAAACTCTGATGGTTTAGCAGCCGTTAAAAATTTCCCTACTCCTAAAAACATCAAGGAGATTCATTCATTTCAGAAAATTTATTCAAAATTTTTCAGTACT
Source organism: Ferdinandea cuprea (assembly GCA_963576555.1). Classification (NCBI taxonomy): domain Eukaryota; kingdom Metazoa; phylum Arthropoda; class Insecta; order Diptera; family Syrphidae; genus Ferdinandea; species Ferdinandea cuprea. The sequence goes on from OY754960.1 coordinate 74,071,010, forward strand.
ATCAAAACAACTATATGATTTATTAAAGCAAAATGTTAAATTCCAATTCCGAGAAAAATATATAAGTGTTTTCCAGTTATTAAAACAAAAATTACTTCAAGCGCCAGTGTTGAGTATTTATTCTCCACAAGCAGAGGCTGAACTCCACAGTTCTTGGGGCTTTGGTGCAGTTTTAATGTAGAAGCAGTCGGATAAAAAGTTTCACCCTATCTTCTTTTTCTCAAAGAGATCAACACCGGCTGAGTCAAGGTAACTCGAAACCCTTGCAATAATATACGCGTTAAGAAGATTTCGTACTTTTTTAATAGGCATTGGCTTTAAAATCATAACGGATTGTAAGTCTTTAACGCTTACATTAAGCAAGAAAACAATTAATCCCAGAACTTCGAGGTGGACGTTAGAGCTCCAGGAATGCAATTATTTGCTTGAGCATAGAGATTCGGGTAGGGTGAATCACGTCGATGCTCTTAGAAGGTGCCATAACATACTTTTGTTACAACCTGATTCATTTGAATATGCACTGGCTTCTGCCCAAAATCAGGATCCAAACATACAGAATATTGCTAAATTGTTAGAAAACAAACAACATCCGTTTTTCGAAATGGTTAATGGTCTCATTTACCGGAAATGTAAAGATTCTGTTGCCTTTTATGTTCCAGAACAAATGGAAAAGAATATTATCCAAACTCACCATGATGGACTTTGTCATGTGGGTGCGGATAAAGTATTTGAGCACCTTCAAAAAATTTCTGGTTTCCAGCAATGAAATAAAAAATCAAAGATTATACCAAGTCCTGTTTAAAATGTATTTATTTTGCGGTTTCATCTGGCAAAAAAGAAGATGAACTGCAGAGTATTCCGAAGGGTGATAAGCCCTTTCATACACTTCACGTAGACCATTACGGACCCCTTCCAGCTGGTGTGAAAAACCTAAAGAAATATATTTTCCTGATAGTGCATGGTTTCACCAAATTCAGAATTTGAAAAGTTATTTTTGAAATTACAGCAGACCAAAACGAATAATTTCGGATAGGGGGTCTTGTTTTACCTCTGAATAATTCCTATAATTTTGTAAACATGTTGATGTGACACACATAAATGTCGCCACCTACTCAATTTTCCTCAATCAAATGGCCAGGTGGAGAGAATAACTAGGCTGTTGACTGCAATGTTATCAAAAGAATCCGCAGTTGAGCCAGGTGAATGGTCGATACATTTGGATAAAGTTGAATTCTCCATAAACAACACCATTAATAGGAACACAGATACATGTTTATGTGTCTGCTGTTTGGTGTCCTCCAAAGAGGCGAAAGTAATGATACGGTTCGTGAATATTTAGAATATCAAATCATCCAGAAAGAACCAGTAGACATAGTTGAGGCTAGGGAAAAGGCGAGTTTGAGAATAATACATAATCAAGAAAAAATTAAATTATTTACGATAAAAATCACAAAAAACCTCATCGTTACAGAGTGGGTGATTATGTGGTAGTTAAAAATGTGGTCACTACTGCAGGTGTAAACAAAAAGCGGTTGCCACAATATAAAGGTCCGTATGAAGTATACGAGGTATTGCCTAACGACAGGTATCGTATTAAAGATTTGAAATATTTACAGGTTTCTCGAAATCGTTACGATGGAGTTTCGTGGAACTAAAATGACTCACATAAAATGAAAATTAATAAGTTATTACATGAAATTGGTTACGTTTCTTTCCGAATAAGATACTAACGTCATTTTAAAGCTATAGCTTTTATGATTTTTATCAATTATTATTTTGTATATGAAAAAATTACGTGTTAAGTATGTGTATATCAAATAATCGAATTTTTTATAAATCGAGGCGATTTAAATACAGGAATTGCCGAATTGTGGTCGTAAATTCCACTCAATTATGTTAGTATTCGTTGTCATATTAATATAGAGAGTTAATTTGTGCTCTCAAGTATTTTATGTTATCATTATGTGCTACCAATCGTATGATGCAACTGCAACAATTGTTTATTATTATGTACATCTAGTTATAAATTGGTTACTCGAAAATAAAGAAGAGGAGTTCTTTGTCAACCGTGAACGGATAATTTTGTGTTATTTTGTCGGCTTTTTACCTCTTACAGGCTACTGATACTGATGTCAGTGCTGATGTTGCAGTTATTTTCCGAGTCTCTAGCAAAGCTCTGATCCATCTGATCCAATACGTGTTATCCTATCATATTATTATGTGCAGGAAGGCGCAAAGTGCAACCTCTTTGCAGCTAAAAATACTTTTGATTTGATCTGTTAGATTCAACAGTGCTCCTTCTGCGGACTTGCCTTTCTGGTATGCATATTGGAAGATGTGCAGAGGTATGCTAGTATTTAAGCATTCTCTGATATCAACGTCTATTATTCTTTCCATCGTTGTTACGAAAAAATACGGTAAGCTAATTGGTCGGTATGATTTAGATAGTTCTCTGGGTTTATTCTGGTTAATTCCGCATCTGTGATTTGTACTCTCTGGGTTCGACAGTACTGGACTAGTTTCTTTACTGCTTGCGGTGTATTTTGTCCCCCTATTCAGCAAAGTACGCCGATGCGCATACTATTTTCTATAGCTCTCGGCCATTGTAGCGTTCTACGAAAATCGCTACCAGATCACCTCGGAATTCATGTTACCATGAACCTTTTTGGCAGTTATCTTTACCTGAATACAGTCTTCTCCATCTTTTAGAGCTTGTTTGAATCGGCGCCACTCAGATGGAGTAAATATGATGAAGACCAACTCTCTCTGACCCGCACTCTCAAAGGTGTTGCCTTTTTCCATGTCGTTTCTCAGCTCATCCGACAGCATTTGGCAGGTGTTAAGTCATTGCTAACAGTGTGTCAGTCGTTGACATCCCTAGTAGTATGCTATTGTAGAGGCATCATTCTCTATGTTTTTTTGTTAAGGTTTTAAATTTTGGACCCACGAGTTTTGGGGGTAAAACGGTCGCCCGTGGTCTACCCGTATAACCACAGTAAGCCTATATTGAAATTAGAGGTCGCCTGATATCTGAAGTCCGCAAACTAACGACTACAAACAGTCACTCATCCCTCAGCGTTTGCTGTTCCACCATGGATTATGATTTAGGGTTTACACCCACCTCTATCTTAATGTATCTCGCGTTTGCACTAATCGAACGTTGAAATGAGTCGCAGCATACGGTTAATATACAAGTGAAGATCCGTGGCTGATACTAATCATACGAGTTGATTAACCCATTTGAAGGACTAAAGATGGAGGATTTTTGCCCAGCCCGTACATGTAATTAATCCAAACTGCAGTTCCTAATTGATTGTGTGCGTTGGATCACTGGGAGCGAGGTCCAAATTCGCCCCTAACCGCATGAACTTTTTTTTCCATTCGTGAGAATAAATATATTTTCGCATACACAATAGTAAGCAAAGCTAGGCTTTGGGTCTGGCCCATGCAGGCCAATATTTATTTATTTCTTGTAAATGATTCTTAAGAACACTGAGTAGGGAGGAGTTGGGCTAAAAGTAATGTTGTCGAATGTTTCTCCTCCATCTTTGACAGTAAGTAAGAAAGCCGTATTTTAACTACAAACTCCAGGAAATAAAATCAGCAAAACCTGTTCGGAAGGTGTCACGATATATATGTATATGTGATTTAAGAAAATTCTGTTGTTTCAATTCAACTTACCCCGTGTATGGGGAAAATTGTAAAATAGAAGTATTTGTAGCAAGGACAAGACATATAATAAATCAATTTATTTTTTTAAAGGATTTAAACAAAAACTTATCAAAATCGTTAGAGCAGTTTTTGAGAAAACGAATTGAATTTAAATTTAAGAAAATGGTTGAGAAAAAAAATTTTTAAAAAATTTATTTCAAAAATCGATGTAGGTATGCAAATTTGTTTAACTTTATAGTATAAATAAAACCGTCTATTTTTTTGTATTTCCCTTTATTAGTTTATAGGTGACAAAGGAATAATAACTTGGCGTTTTTAAAACTACCGTTAATCAATTTTTTTTTTAAAAACTGATTAATCAGTATTTTTTGTCCCATCCCAATTATCCTTATTATAAAAAACGACCGAAATCGTTGGAATCATTTTTTAAAATAAAACATTTTTTGCTTTATCATTTGAAATAACGGTACCTCCCATACATTTTTATAGTGATAATAAACTTAAAGTGATAAGTATATTAATATAGTACTAGTATAGTATACTTATAGTGATAAGTGATTTTCACAAAAAATAAAGTGCACGACTGCGTCATACGAAACTTTCTCGGTACATGAGATGCATTTTTGAATCACAAAATTAATCGAAAATGAATGGTGACATAGTTTTTTAATTCATAATTTTTTAGGTTTTGAAAAATTAAATTTTCTCAAAAACGGCACATACGATTTTGATGTAATTTTGTAAATTCTACACTTTTAACATAATTGTTCACAACACAAAAAATTATCAAAATCGTTGGAGGAAAAATTATTTCAAAAATCGAAGTATGCAAATTTTTCCAAGTTTATAGTAATAAAAAAGAAGTAATTTTTTTTGAGTTCCCTTTATTAGTTTTCGTGATATTGGTGGTTTTATAAATCACCGTTAATCGATTTTTTTTTCCAAAGCTAAGTATGCAGTATTCTGAACCCCATCCCAATTATACATAGTACAAAACGACCAAAATCCTTGGAACCATTTTCGAGAAAATGAGTGATAAGTGATTTACACAAACTAAAATTGTATGGCAGGTACCGTCACTTCAAACGATAAAGCAAAAAAATAAAAACATGCCCCGAGGTGTAAGCCCAAAAACCTTATATACATACTTTGAAGCAAATCCGTCGAACCGTTTCGCCATCCGGCGCCCGGACAGACAGACAGGCAGACAGGCATTGGCGGACCCACTTTTCTATAGTCTACAGTCTTCTCTATAGTCGTATTCCCTCATACTCCGTTTGAGTTAGAAATTTAAAAACAAAACGCCCCAAAAAAGTGGACGTGGCCATAAACTTTGTATGGGCGATATATGGGAAAAAATAGTGGCTAAATATCTTGTTAAACATTTGTTTTCGGTTTATATGAACATTTTCGAAGAAAACAGGACTTTAGTGAAGAACGCCAAAATAAGGTACCGTGGCAAAATACTTTATATGGAAAACTTGTGAAGGAGTTCAGTGTCTACATATTTTATTAAGGCTCTAACACTTCATCTCATCAACTACAGCTTTAAAAAGGGTTTTTTTATTAAATTGTGGGCGTGGCAGGGGGCATATCTAAAAAAATTTAACATTTAAACTTCCGAGCACAAATTTAATGGCTTCAAAAGTTAATACGGAAGGACATTGCTAAATAGTCTAAGGTTTTGATACTGATCATAATATTTATATACTTTTAGCAATCTATGACGAATATTAAAGGGTGTTACAAACTATGTATCTAAATGTATTTCAATTTGCGTTTTTACTTTATATAGTCACAGTAAATACAGTGACCCTTGTTTTGGATAGTGGCAGAAGATTTTAGGACTAGTTTTCTAAAATGATTGAGCTATTTACAAAGGAATAATAGCTTCGAAGAGAGCTACAAATGTGGCCTGCTATGTTTATTTATCGTGAAAGGTGTTTTGGATACACCTAAGCCATGTAAAAAAGCTTTGTGGAATATTAAAGTGATGATAAAAGGGAATATCGAATTGGCATCATTGCTGACAGAGAAACTCGCAAAAAAAATCAGCTCGAAATAAAATGTAAACTGTCACACATAGCTACTCTGGGATAGAATCTCATTGTTTGTATTTTTTTTTATCAGCACCATAACAAGCTCGAATACAGTGCACGAAGTAAAATAGGCAAATTGGATATATCGCCCAAAGTCATAAAGAAGATTATATGTAAAACTGCAACACAGCAATTTCTCAGTTGAGGAAACCAAACTGAAATTGCATTTTATTTCGGGAAAAACCAAATCGGCTTAACGGTAATCCTCTCAGTAAAATTCACAAAAAAAAAATAAAGAATTCGAAATTCCCAAAAAAGGAAAAGGAAACAAATGCAATCTAATTTAAACACATATTCTGGCACATTTGATATGCGCGCATAGCCACGCTTCCACAGGAGTAATATTGTTATATTCTGTATTTTCCTCAAGGAATTCTCGGCAAACATCCTGGATGTGCTAGCAACATCTCATATCTCCATTAAAATAAAATTGAATTTGAAATTGCGACGTAGAAAAAACTTTCCCAACAGATTGAGATCCTCATCAAATCCGAAATAGCGATTTCTTCTTTCACGAACAGTGAACTTCAAAGTTTGCGTTTCTCATACACATGTGCATGTTTCATGTAAAGCAGGAACTTATCCAAAGAATTTCGTAGCAAATATAAATGTTCATGCCGTTTTAAAAATTTAATACAGGAGCAGAGCATTCCTCCAGAGTTTATTAGACATATGGAAAACATAATGTAGCTGTAGCTGTAGGTAATCCAGAGAATAAACTCTTTGCGTTTGGTTGTTTTCCATTCACCACGAATATTACTACATAGCACGGAATCACAGAAGGCACAAACATAATAATGTGCGATATAACTTTTATTTCATGATGGTGTTTTCTGGTGTGGTAGTCATGTCACCTGGGTTGTATAAATTTTGGACAGGTCATGACCACATGTCAAACTTGTACCGCACAAAACTAGGTATGTAAAATGTCCAAAAGTTAACCATGTAGTGTGAATGATATTTGGAACAAAGCATAACTTTACAGAGGTCATGAGCAAATGACAAAGCACTGAGCCCTGTTGTTGTCGTCATGTCATAAAGTGCTCGGTAAGTGAAAACATAACATAACTATGTATTTTTACATAGGTACACTGTTTGCTTATTACAAAAACCAATAGGTAGCATGCAAACATTTTTTTTCAATTCATTTTTGCAATGAACTCTAAAAAACTTAGCAATGCTTTTGCAAAATACGATCTGTTTTATTAACGTCATTGCCTTAGGAAAACTAATGCAAAATGTTTAGCACTGATAAGGTTTAATGGGCAATGGGATCATTAAGGCCTTCCAAAGCCCTCAGCGGTAGCGGTTGGGTCCTCACTTTCATACAGAGAGGAATGAACCTCATCTTAAATTATAACTACGTAGTTTTTATCCGGAAACAAGACAACATACATAGAGATCTAAAAAAAAATCTCATTGACCTATCAGTATTACATAAATAGTGTTCAAAACCATGGAATGACTCATTGGCTGACCACGGTGGGTTCTCTTCACTATCTCGTTAAAGAAATCGAAGGGCGCTACTTTCTAAGGAAATAGCTCTTTGTACCTTCATGGACGTGGAGGACGATAACACTGGATATGATTCAATAGTGCAATTAGTAATAGAGCTATCGAAGATTCTACCGACCACTAGATTAGATTCATTCTGGAATACTTAATTATTACTTCCTCCTATAGTGTCACTTACGTTTCAACTCCTCGTCGTTTGTCCTTTATAGTCTTCTAGTCAATCTACATAAATTAGGCTATGTCGACGTGGCGATTGTTTTAATATAATTAACAGAAGAAGACACAAAACAGTCATAAAAATGTGTACACAAATTAAGTTACAGATTGGACCAACCCAAAAGGCAATTATAAAAAAATATTACCAATGAAACTAGCATTCTTAACAATAAGTTCAAATTCTTCAAATTAATAAAAAACATAAGGAAAGGCTACAGTCCGCTTGAGGCGAACAGTATGATACCCTATCCATATCCCTATATGCCCCAAAGAAAAAATCCTGGAGCGAAGTCCCGTGAATGAAACATTATTGAAAAGTCGTCAAATACTCGACTACAAAGTTGTAACATGGAATGCGAACGGCTTTTTGCAAAAGATCGACGAGCTAGAGGTATTCATTCGCACAAGTGATATTGCCGTATGCTTGATTTTCGATACCCATCTGTCGAAGGAAGCAAGCACAAACATAAAACGATATAGTTCCTATCACGCGTATCACCCTTCGGAAACCATTCAATAAGCAAAAACACTATAATATTCAAACAATAACGGTAAAGGCCAAACTTATGATCTTTTCTTCTCTCCATATAACGACGAGATTATGATCAGGATTACAGGGATCATAACCCTCCCACTTCACGGCATTCCTCCTGGTCCGCCTGTAGGGTTCGCCGGTTTGACCTCAAAGTTTTTAGGCCTGCCTCTTGTTGTGAACCAGGGTCGAGCCACAGGGGCAACTTTCGCATAAATGATGGGAGCGCGGCATACTTGTGGTTGCTCGGCTCAGCTCGACGGACGGGGGTGTTTCCTGTCCCCTCACCATATACCACCTGCTCAACAAAGTTTTATCCATGCCAAAAGCTAAAAGAAAAAATAGAGGAGAAAGTTACTTTACGTAGACTTCGGAAGGACTAAGGATTGGCCCAAGAAAGAGGAAAGAAAGACATCACGAACAAGCCTAACTAACCTAAGCTTACTCTAATCTACTCTATATGATAAAGGTAACTCCTAGCTATATCTATTCTATCTTAATACTATCCTAAAACTATCTTACCCTAAACGAAATGATCTTTCCCTACATCAATCTTCAATACCGCTTCGTTATGAACCTTATACATGCCAGATGTTGTTGGCAAGGGTTAGCCAGCCCACCCTTATGTCTTTCGACAAATCCATAGCTATCACTCTGGCCAATGTTGCGAGTGATAGCCCCTCGACGACCCCCAGTTACAATTACCTAAAATCTGCCTACAAGTGTATGTTGTCACATACTGTCGTCATTGTTAGTAAAGTCCTGTCCATCTACAAAAAGGCGCCCTTCACAGCCGTCCACACACCAGCCGCGTAAAAAAAATCTAACCGCGCATCTTTATGTGCACAAAAACACTCCAAAAAAATATTTTTGGCCAAAAGGGCATTCCAAATTTTAATAAAAAACATAAGGAAAGGCTACAGTCCGCTTGGGGCGAACAGTATGATACCCTATCCTTATCGCTATGTACCCCAAAGAAAAAAAGCATTAGGAAGATGATGGATAGCATTTTATTTCATTCTATGAAATTTATAGAAAAAAAAATATTTTTTTCAAAAAACCCCCCAAAAAATGGGCGTGGCCAAAAACTTTGTATGGGCGATATATTGAGAAAAATATTTGCATAATATAATGTTAAACATTTTTTTTCGATTTCTCTGAAAATTATCGAAGAAAACAGCATTTTAGTGAAAAACGCCCACAAAAAGTAGGCGTGGCAAAAAACTTCATATGACAAATTAATAAAGGCGGGCAGTATCTACATATCTTGTAAAGATTACAACACTCTATCTCTCTTACTTTAGCTTTAAAACGGTTTTTTCTAAATTGTGGGCGTGGCAGTAGGCGTTTTTTGAAAATTTTAACACTTTACCATTTCGGAACCCTAGGGAGTATATGTTCCAAATTTCAGCTTCGTAGCATAATTTTAAAGGCCTCAAAAGTTGATACGGACAGACGGACATTGCTAAATAGTCTTAGATTTTGGTCCTGATCATAAATATATATACTTATTGGGGTCTGCGACGAATATTAAGGGGTGTTACAAACTATGTGTCAAAATTAATATACCCTTAGGATATGGTATAAAAACTTACAAGCTATCAAAAATTCAAAATCCAAAAATATACAAAAACATAAGGAAAGGCTACAGTCCGCTTGGGGCGAACAGTATGATACCCTATCCTTATCCCTATGTACCCCAAAGAAAAAAAGCATTAGGAAGATGATGGTTATCATTTTATTTCATTCTATGAAATTTATAGAAAAAAAAATTTTTTTTTTTCAAAAAACGCGCCCAAAAAGTGGGCGTGGCGAAAAACTTTGTATTGGCGATATATCGAGAAAAATATTGGCATAATATATTGTAAAACATTTTTTTTCGATTTCTATGAACATTTTCGAAGAAAACAGCATTTTAGTGAAAAACGCCCACAAAAAGTAGGCGTGGCATAAAACTTTATATGAAAAATTAATAAAGGTGGGCTGTATCTACATATCTTGTAAAGATTACAACACTCTATCTCTCTTACTTTAGCTTTAAAACGGTTTTTCTAAATTGTGGGCGTGGAAGTGGGCGGATTCAAGAAATTTTAACACTTTACCATTTCAGGACCCATCAAAACCAATTATATTGTAAAGGGCATTGACCGCACAATCAACTTTGTTGCTATCGTCAAAAATACCCCTTCCTTTGTTTATACCCTATCCTAAGGGTATATTAATTTTGACACCTCCCTTAATATTCGTCATAGACCCATAAAAGTATATATATTTATGATCAGGACCAAATCCTAAGAATATTTAGCAATGTCCGTCCGTATCAACTTTTGCCTAGGGCCCCGAAATGGTAAAGTGTTAAAATTTCTTGAATCCGCCCACTTCCACGCCCACAATTTAGAAAAAAACGTTTTAGGGCTACAGTTAGAGAGATAGAGTGTTAGAACCTTCACATAATATGTAGGCTCTGCCCTCCTTTATAAGTCTGTCATATAAATTTGTTTGTCACGCCCGCATTTTGTGGGCGTTTTTCACTAAAATGCTGTTTTCTTCAAAAATGTTTATAGAAAGCGATAAAAAATGTTTAACAATATATTTAGCCAATAGTTTTGCCAATATATCGGCCACACAAAGTTTTTAGCCACGCCCACTTTTTGGGGGCGTTTTTTTAACAAATACTTTTTTTTTTTAACTTAATAGAATGAAATACAATGCTATCCATCATCTTCCTAATGCTTTTTCCTTTTTGGCGTATAGGGATAAGGATAGGGTATCATACTATTCCCCCCAAGCGGACTGTAGCCTTTCCAAATTTTTTTATACCCTATCCTAAGGGTATATTAATTTTGACACATAGTTTGTAACACCCCTTAATATTCGTCGCAGACCCCTAAAAGTATATATATTTATGATCCGGACCAAAATCTAAGACTATTTAGCAATGTCCGTCCGTCCATATCAACTTTTGAGGCCTTTAAAGTTATGCTAGGAAGCTGAAATTTGGAACATATACTGCCTAGGGTTCCGAAATGGTAAAGTGTTAAAATTTTCAAAATAGGCCCACTGCCACGTCCACAATTTGGAAAAAACCGTTTTAAGGCTTAAGTTAGAGAAATAAAGTTGTACAGCCTTCACAAGATATGTAGGTACTGCCCATCTTTATTAATTTGTCATATAAAGTTTTTGCCACGCCTACTTTTTGTGGGCGTTTTCCACTAAAATGCTGTTTTCTTTGAAAATTTTCATAGAAATCGAAAAAAAATGTTTAACAATATATTAAGCCAATTATTTTCTCAATATATCTCCCATACAAAGTTTTTGGCCACGCCCACTTTTTGGGGGCGTTTTTAAAATAAAATTTTTTTTTCGATAAATTTCATACAATGAAATAAAATGCTATCCATCATCTTCGTAATGCTTTGTTCTTTGGGGTACATAGGGATAAGGATAGGGTATCATACTGTTCGCCCCAAACAGACTGTAGCCATTCCTTATGTTTATACCCTATCCTAAGGGTATATTAATTTTGACACATAGTTTGTAACACCCCTTAATATTCGTCGGAGATCCATAAAAGTATATATATTTATGATCAGGCCCAAATCCTAAGACTATCTAGCAATGTCCGTCCGTCCGTCCGTCCGAACGCAATTTTTAGGCCTTTAAAATTAAGCTAGTTAACTGAAATTTGGACCACATATTCCCTACGGCTCCGAAATGGTTAAGTGAAAAATTTTTTTGAATACGCCCACTGCCACGCCCACAATTAAGAAAAACCGTTTTAAAGCTAAAGTTAGAGAGATAGAGTGTTACAACCTTCACAAGATATGTAGGCACTGCCCTCCTTTATAAGTTTGTCATACAAAGTTTTTGGCCACGCCCACCTTTCGGGGGCGTTTTTTCAAAAAAACTTTTTTTTTTTAATTAATATAACTAAATAAAATGCTATCCATCATCTTCTTAATGCTTTTTTCTTTGGGGAATATAGGGATATGGATAGGGTATCATAGTGTTCGTCCCAAGCGGACTGTAGCCTTTCCTTATGTTTTTCATCTCATTTTCATCTATTCCTATTTATTTTACTTTCTCTCTCATCCTTTTCTAATGTCCCTATTCATTCAGCGACTACTGATACTGGAAAAAGTAAAAGATCCGTTCTTCCAGTCGTCCAAGTATAACAATACGTAACCAAAAATAAATAAATAACACTAATAAATAACTAAACACAATAATAATTTATTATACTTAATTAGTACATATTAGAACAAAATTGCTGATTAGTCTGACGACTAGGTGCGATTATTGGAAGGATGGTAACACCATGCCTTCCCTGGGTGTTTTTAGTGGGTGTTTCCAGTCCCACACTATCGCAAAGCTCGCATGCGATGTCTTTCAACGATTTGCACCTAGCTACACGCAAAAAAAAAAAAAAAAAATGCTTAATACATAAACCAATAAATAACATAACTCATAAATACATAAACGAACAGCTTTTAAAAAAGTTGGTTGGAGTCTCTGTTCGAATTCAGTTGGTAAAGGGAAATTTTGGTAGGAAAAAGAGAGAAGAAGGATGGGAGAAATTGAGAAAGGATAAAAACGAAAAAAAATACAAAGCTGTCAAACGATCACTGGGAAAATGGATGGAGTGGCAGGTTAGTATTTTTGTGTTAATAAAGTGAAATTAAAAATATTAATTGTTGGTTATTTTTAGGACGAGGATTTAGAAATTAAACAAGGTGAGTATGTTCGTTTGTTTTGCTGGATTTTGCACGTCGGGATCATGTATTACATACAGATTCCGGCTTAAAATCTCCAGCGAAAATTTGTATACATTTGTCTTTTTTTCTTTATTGCTTTCTGTCACTTTTATTAACAGGTACTTAGGATGCTTTGTTACTCCTCCTGTCAGCTGCTGTCAACTTTGCCTCATACTTTTTGTACATTTTCAAAGAAGATGGCAGAGTTTTCCTGCCACTTTATCCACCCTACGCTTACACGATAATTGATGTCGTCATCAACTGTTGATTCGCTGTTGATCATTGATCCCAGATATTTGAACTTTTTACACTTGGGAACCACCGCCCCATTTAAATAAATGTGTGGAATTGGTTGGCTTGGGTCAGAGAATGGGCAGTACAAACACTCTGTCTTTTTTTGGCTACTACGATACCCATTCACCTCTAAAGCATCTACCCAAACAGTGCTCGTTGCAGGAAAGTCTGATCATCACTAATAATGGCCCCATCGTCAGCAAAGAATAGCTGATGCACTTTATGGTCCGTCACTTTTCCCTCAAGCAGATAATCTAGGAACGTAATAAAGAGCAAAGGACTTAAGACACTTACCTGGTGAACACCGACTCTTATTGGAAATTCATCGGTTTCAGGAACTCCTCGTTGACTTAGCGCTACACATATCAGATCTCTTGGTTGTCTATCGAATGCTTTTTCAAAATCAACCAGAATCATATGCAGATCTTCAAGGAATCCCGATGCTTTTCCATTATGATCCTTATACTTTGGATTGCATCTGTGGCTGATTTACCGGCGACAAACCCGCACTGGTCGTCAGACGGCCATATTATTTGTCTTAGGCGGCCATTTAATAGCCGCGCAACAAGCTTCATGGTGTATGACATCAACTTAATTGAACGGTTATTATCACATTTTCGAGTATCTCCCATTCCTATGTACAAAGGAAGAGAAAGGCCAAACAAATGATATTGCGTCTATATATATCCATTCAAGACAAAAATGATTTTATTAATATGAACTCACTAACACGAAATTTATTATCGCTGGTAACCTAAATGCAAAACATACCTTTTGGGGTTCAAGATGCATTTCACCAAAAGACAAAATACTCTACGAAGCCGGTATGCAATTCAGTGTTACTCGTCAGGCAAACCGATTTATTTGCCATCGGATATGGCAAAAACTTCGGACCTTCGAAATTTTTAAATCGCAAAAGGGATATCCGAAAGCCATATTGAACTTTAATAATGCAATGATCTTTCTTCTGACCATTCGCCTGCCATTCTGACTAATTAGTGGCAGCATACTAACTAGTGGCTTCATACTAAAAAGGAAAGCCCACCTAGACTTACCAACGTACTAATTAACTGGGAATCTTTTAGAAAAGACTGCGCAAATAAATTCGATCTTAACGTATTACTTCGAACACATTGTGAACTTGAGGACGAAGTCGATCAGTTAATCGGAGTCATAAAAAGATCAGCCTGGTATAATACTCCTCATGAACGAATAACAAAAGCAAAAAGCGAAATAAAATATCCTCGGGAAATAATCGAATTAGTAAAAGAAAAACGCGTAAGAAATGGCACCAATCTTGTGCTCCGCAGCTTAAAACGGTACAAAATATTGAATGCAGCACCCCCTTAAAAAAAGATTCAGGATTTCAAAAATCGGGAAGTAGATTCATATATTGGAGTTCTAACTGCGGATGAGAGTTCGAACTACTCGCTCTTGAAAGCTTTGAAAGGCATTAAAGAGCCAAAAAAGCAAGCGAAAGGAGACAACGCAAAAGCCAATATAACGAGTGATCCAAGTAGAGATACTTTTTTCAATAGCCTTTTTTGACAGATCACGTGTGAGTCGTGTCATGCTGTCATGTTATTTTTGTTTAGTATTGTTTGGCATTTCACAATGGAAAGACTTACGCGTGAACAACGTTTACAAATTGTTCAACTTTATTATGAAAATTCACGTTCTGTGAGGAATGTGTTTCGTGCACTTCGCTCAACTTATGGTCAACATAATCGGCCTACTGAGCGTACTATTCGCAACACCATCACCCATTTTGAGACCCAGCATTCATTATTGGACAATATTCGACCGAATAGACCACGTCCAGCACGCTGTGAAGAAAATATAGCGGCCGTAGCTGAGAGTGTACACGAAGACCGTAGAGAGCCGATTCGGCGCCGTTCGCAGCAACTCGGACTGACGTATGGAACGACTTGGCGCATTTTACGTCAAGATCTTAAAAGCGTACAAAATACAGCTTGTGCAACAACTGAAGCCGCTCGACCTTCCCAAGCGACATCGCTTCGCTCTATGGGCTCTTGAAAAGTTCCAAGAAGATCGGATGTTTTCGAGGCAAATTTTGTTTAGCGATGAGGCCCATTTCTGGCTCAATAGGTATGTAAACAAACAAAATTGCCGCATTTGGGACGAAGACCAACCTGAAGAGGTTGAAGAACTGCCACTTCATCCAGAAAAAACAACGGTTTGGTGTGGTTTGTGGGCCGGTGGAATCATCGGTCCATATTTCTTTAAAAATTATGCCGGTGCGAACGTAACCGTCAATGGCGACCGTTATCGTGCCATAATAACCGATGCCTGAAATTGAAGCTCGTGATCTCGGCGACATTTGGTTTCAGCAAGACGGCGCCACTTCCCACACATCGCATCAATCAATGGACTTATTGAGAGAACATTTCGGTGAGCACATAATTTCACGTTTTGGGCCGGTCGATTGGCCACCAAGATCGTGTGATATCACACGGTTAGACTTTTTCCTGTGGGGATATGTAAAGTCAAAAGCTTATGCCGACAAACCCGCTTCGATTCAGGCCTTGGAGAAAAACATCACGCGTGTCATTCGCCAGTTACCAGTCGAAATGCTCGAACAACTGATCGAAAATTGGACTCAACGGATGGACCATCTGCGACGTAGCAACGGCCAAATGATAATAAACATTCTCCATTAAATTTGAATTTTCTGTGTTTTTTTCTTTAAAAAAGTAGGGGACCTCGAAATGGATCACCCTTTATTTGCCGAGCACTTTGAAAAACGCTTAACCCTTTGATTCACAAGGGCTTATTGAAGATACAGCCTTAGCAGGAATACCTCACAATTTTAAAATGAAAATTGTTTCGCTGGCTGAGCTGTGGTATAAGCATTTATACTCGCGATATTCCGCAAAAAGATGGCACAACTGTAGCTACGTTTGCGAATGATACAGCTATAATAGAATCAGCAACGAACAAGCTCCAAGGGGCTAACAACAGCGTTTTTCAGTAGACAAAACGTTTGGGTGTTTTCCTTAACGAAACAAAATCGACGCACTTTAATTTCACTTACAGAAATGTAAATACGCTAGCCATATTTATAGATTCCGTACAAATTCCGTACGAAAATGAACCTAGATAATTGCGAATGGCATTAGATGGGAAACTACAATAGAAATCGCACGTAAAGAAGAAACAGGAAGAGCTCGTTATTAAATAAAATCAAATGCATTGGCTGCTTGGTCGATTTGCTAATCTTAGCACGCAACCCAAGCTGCTTCTATATTTACAAGCAAGTTCTAAAACCAGTTTGGACGTATGATATGCAACTTTGGGGTTGTACCAAAACATAAAATTTTTACAAACTTTTTAAAATAAAGAATTAAGAAGAAATGTTAACGCACCGTGGTATATCCGCGACGGTAATATCCACCGAGACTTAGGTATGGCTACAGTCGAAGACGAGATAAAAACATTTGCCCGTGAACAACGGACTCGGCTTCATGGTCATTGCAATAACGCAAAAAAAAACAAAGCAGCAAATTGTCAGGTAATTATACCCTATTCTAAGGTTGTATTAATTTTGACTTATAGTTTGTAACATCCCAGAATGTATATGTATATATATTCACGATCAGAACCAAAACCTAAACCTATTTAGCAACGTCCATCCATCCGTCCGCCCGTACGCAATTTGTAGGCCTTTTAAATTAAGCTAGAAAGATGAAATTTGGACCACATATTCCCTAGGGCTCCGCAATACGCCCACAATTTAGAAAACATCGTTTTAGAGCTAAAGTTGGAGAGATAGAATGTTACAAGCTTTAACGGGTGATCCAAGAAGAGATACTTTTTTCAATAGCCTTTTTTGACAGATCACGTGTGAGTCGTGTCATGCTGTCATGTTATTTTTGTTTAGTATTGTTTGGCATTTCATAATGGAAAGACTTACGCGTGAACAACGTTTACAAATTGTTCAACTTTATTATGAAAATTCACGTTCTGTGAGGAATGTGTTTCGTGCACTTCGCTCAACTTATGGTCAACATATTCGGCCTACTGAGCGTACTATTCGCAACACCATCACCCATTTTGAGACCCAGCATTCATTATTGGATAATATTCGACCGAATAGACCACGTCCAGCACGCTGTGAAGAAAATATAGCGGCCGCAGCTGAGAGTGTACACGAAGACCGTAGAGAGTCGATTCGGCGCCGTTCGCAGCAACTTGAACTGACGTATGGAACGACTTGGCGCATTTTACGTCAAGATCTTAAATTGAAAGCGTACAAAATACAGCTTGTGCAACAACTGAAGCCGCTCGACCTTCCCAAGCGACATCGATTCGCTCTATGGGCTCTTGAAAAGTTCCAAGAAGATCCGAAGTTTTCGAGGCAAATTTTGTTTAGCGATGAGGCCCATTTCTAGCTCAATGGGTATGTAAACAAACAAAATTGCCGCATTTGGGACGAAGAGCAACCTGAAGAGATTGAAGAACTGCCACTTCATCCAGAAAAAATAACGGTTTGGTGTGGTTTGTGGGCCGGTGGAATCATCGGTCCATATTTCTTTAAAAATTATGCCGGTGCGAACGTAACCGTCAATGGCCTACTGAGCGTACTATTCGCAACACCATCACCCATTTTGAGACCCAGCATTCATTATTGGATAATATTCGACCGAATAGACCACGTCCAGCACGCTGTGAAGAAAATATAGCGGCCGCAGCTGAGAGTGTACACGAAGACCGTAGAGAGTCGATTCGGCGCCGTTCGCAGCAACTTGAACTGACGTATGGAACGACTTGGCGCATTTTACGTCAAGATCTTAAATTGAAAGCGTACAAAATACAGCTTGTGCAACAACTGAAGCCGCTCGACCTTCCCAAGCGACATCGATTCGCTCTATGGGCTCTTGAAAAGTTCCAAGAAGATCCGAAGTTTTCGAGGCAAATTTTGTTTAGCGATGAGGCCCATTTCTAGCTCAATGGGTATGTAAACAAACAAAATTGCCGCATTTGGGACGAAGAGCAACCTGAAGAGATTGAAGAACTGCCACTTCATCCAGAAAAAACAACGGTTTGGTGTGGTTTGTGGGCCGGTGGAATCATCGGTCCATATTTCTTTAAAAATTATGCCGGTGCGAACGTAACCGTCAATGGCGACCGTTATCGTGGCATGATAACCGACTATTTGATGGCTGAAATTGAAGCTCGTGATCTCGGCGACATTTGGTTTCAGCAAGACGGCGCCACTTCCTACACATCATGCGATGTATGATCGATCAATGGACTTATTGAGAGAACATTTCGGTGAGCACATAATTTCACGTTTTGGGCCGGTCGATTGGCCACCAAGATCGTGTGATATCACACGGTTAGACTTTTTCCTGTGGGGATATGTAAAGTCAAAAGCTTATGCCGACAAACCCGCTTCGATTCAGGCCTTGGAGGAAAACATCACGCGTGTCATTCGCCAGTTACCAGTCGAAATGCTCGAACGAGTGATCGAAAATTGGACTCAACGGATGGACCATCTGCGACGTAGCAACGGCCAACATTTGATAGACATAATCTTAAAAAAATAAATGCCAAAGAATGTTCTTGCAAATGATAATAAACATTCTGCATTAAATTTGAATTTTCTGTGTTTTTTTTTTGTAAAAAGTAGGGAACCTCGAAATGGATCACCCTTTATAAGATATGAAGGCACTGCCCTCCTTCATCAGTTTGACACATAAAGTTTTTAACCACGCTCATTTTTGTGGGCGTTTTTCACTAAAATGATGTTTTCTCCTAAAATTTTCATAGAAACCGAAAAAGAATGTCTAACAAGATATTTAGCCAATATTTTTTCCAATATATCTCCCATACAAAAATGTTAGCCACGCCCACTTTTTGTGGCGTTTTTTTTCCATGAAATTAAATGCTATCCATCATCTTCTTAATGTTTTTTTCTTTGGGGCATATAGGGTTATGGATAATGATGACCTATATATAACCCTACTATTCGTCCCAAGCGGAGAGTAGCCTTTCCTTATTTTTATATCCTAGCTTTCTCATACAAGCGCTTTGCATCAAACGGCTTAGAAAATATTAAAAATTTCGATTTAATATCCAAACGAATGTGATCGTTTGTGTCTTCGAGTTGAACAGTAAATTTTGGCGAACGCTAATAGCACTCTTTTTTTAAAAAAAACATTGCAAAAACTTAGTTTGACCAAAAAATATATTTTAACTTCTTAAATAAGCAGTTGTTTTTGAGAAAGGTTTCGTGACAAGTTTCGCGATGTTATGTGCGTGACATATTAAAGAGCACTATAAAGGCAGATGCACATTACATTTTGATTTGGTTTCCATAAGGAATTGAAATAGTTCCCCAATAGTTGCCACTGTACGTGACATTATATGCCTGTCGCAGAACATTCGGCAGCAAATGGGGACCTAAACCACACATGGTACTTTGCTTGTACACAACGGTTGTAAAACCCATCTTGATACACGGCAGGTGGAACGTCCTGAAATAGAAATATATTCTCTCCAACCTGACCAAAGGGCGGCATACATGGCTATAACGGCCAGCGCTGGAGATTTTACTCAATCTCGCGCCATTGGACATTTACTATAGCAGCAAGTAGATTTAATTAAATATATTTCCTTCAGAATAAACGACGAGTATCTTTCAGTTGTAGATAGCTGCCATTATCCAGGCCGTATCCGAACTGAGAATGCAAGACCTTTCCAGCAGGACGATCACCATATACTCTGATAGTTAAGCAGTCATACATAAAATCGACACCGAGTCCTTGAGTTGAACTAACCTACGTTGGACACAACTCGACACGTGCAGATATACAAAAAACTATGGCCAGCTGTCAACAAAAGGATATCAAAATTTATGATCGGGTTAAATCGCAAGTATATCCGTACTTATGGGAGTCCTTACGGGTCACTGCGCTGTGGGTCTACATTCGGGCATACTGCACGACGACTACTGCAAAAGCTGCTATGCGAATGCCCAGCCTTAAATAGCATAACGCTTACGACCCTCGGCAGATGCTTCTATTTATGATGAGCTGGAGGATGTGGGCAAAGTCGAGTTAAAAGATCTTCTCAGATTTGTGTAACAATCGAGTTGGTTCTAAGAGAGCGAGACTTTTAGCAAGTTCGAGGAAAGATAGCCCTATTGACACAACGGACCCAGTTTCTGGTCTACGTGAGCTGTGGCTAATGTCACAGGAGTATCCACCAACTTACCTACCTATTTGCCAAATAATATGTGCAACTCCAGTGATACGAAAATAACAATTAGATAATACGATAAAATTCAGCAGAGAAGATTTTAAAAGAAGAAAGCATACTCATACGAGATTTGAAAAAAAAACTCTGTTTTCGATCGAGAAAAATATTTCTTGAAAACTAAGCACAGCCATTATTAACGCATTGTTCCGACTTAGGTATATACCAAGAATGTAAAAGGTTTCGGAAGTCACTGCGCCATCAGAACCTGCAAGCTACCCTGTGAGGTAACTATCGTCCTATCTCGTTGCTATGTGGAAAACCACATACCCTGAGTTAAAACGTTGCAAACTGAATTTCAAAGTAACTCAAAGTAATAATTAAAGTAAATAATTAAAAATAAAGAAAGGCTAACAGTCGACTTGTGACGACCAGTATGACACGCTATCCATATTCCTATATTCCCCCCAAAAAAAAGCCTAAACACATATTGGATGACATTCAAATTCAATTCATACAAAACCAACAGTTGTTCACAAAACGCCCTCTAAAAGTGGGCGTAGCCAAAAACTTTCTATCAGTGATATATTATAAAAAATAGTGGCTAAATATCTTGTTTTACATTCTTTTTCTATTTTTATAGAAATTTGAGAAGAAAAAAACTTTTTTTAAAAAACGCCCCCAAAAGGTAGGCGAAGCAAAAATCATAACATGAAGATACCAAAATCTGTATCCCAAGCCTGAAAACCCAATTTACGCCAAACTAGAAATAATGAAACACGTATACATACATAATTTGCAATATATATTGCATGATATTGGAAAAATGTAAGCTAGCAAGACGTTATTAACTGGCACAATTGCCACTTTCATATTTGAAGAAATAAATGTGTATTGCATATCTCAAGTAAACTCAATAAAAAAAAATGTATCTCAGTAATGAAGTACGCGAATTCAGAAAGTTAATTGATAAAGTGACTTATCAACTTCAGCACTTGAATGAATCCGTAGATATGCTTATTTAGAATCAGCTAAACTGTCATTAATTGATTATTCGTAATAGTAGGTAGTGGGTGGTAACCATTGCTTATATGCAACTGCTGAAGTATCAATTAGTTGGATTGCACTTGAATTCGCTTTGGTATTATTTACCTCACTGGGATAAACAGTTCAGTTCAAATAATCTTAAATTCAAAATATTTAAATGTTGTCTCTCATAATTGGCTTTGGATTTCTGTAGTTGAATGTAAATCAGCTTTCATTTTTGTGGGCAGATATATTTTTTTTTGTTTTGTTATGAAACCATTTTCATATATATGTTGTATTTATCCCCTTGAAATGCAATTCCAACCATACATTGGCATCGTTTGCTTCTCTTTATTTGATAAAAGCCAATCACTTGGTCCTTTCTGCGTTCAAATATTGTCAGAGCAACTTAATCGCCCCAATGGAAATGTGATGTAAATGCAAACTTTATAGGTATTTTTTAATACAGTAAATGGCAGTTCGAAATGCGAATATCATGAGGACGAATGCAATAGACAGATTCAAGTGTGCTTGCAAATGCTGTCAATTTGAATAAAAAGGGCAATTCAGAAAATAAATTGGTTTATAAGCTCAATAAATGAAACTATTTAATTAATATCAATCAAGTGAATAATGAAATGTTAGTAGATTACACGACAGGAAGCGGAAGGGATGAAAGTCAGTAACCATGCCGCCCAAAAATTGCACTAAAAATTTGTATAGTACATACACCCTTAGACTAAAATTTTATAATTCAAAAAGCAACTAAATCAGCACCCTAGTAACTAAAAGTCCAATCCATAGAATATGTCGGGTACGTTGGATGTACGCTTTTAATGACAGTAGGTTAAAACACACACAGCTTAATTTTTTATATTTCAATAAAATATCTCATATTTTTAGTAGATGGAGTCGATATGAATTCAGTCGGAACCTACGAATAATAATTATGTAAATTATATAATTTCCTCTCTTAAATCTTTTTCCATGAATACGAGTCAATCACAACCGTAACCTCTTAACGGTTAATTACTATAAAAACGTGCAGTTACTTAACAGAAAAAAATGAGTTTCACTGCCACGACCACAATGCAGAAAAAACCGTTTTAGATCTAAAGTTGAAGAGAGTTAAAACATTTTTTTTTTCCAAAAGTTGCTGTTTTTTTCTAGGATTTGCATCCATCATGGTTTGAACGCATTTTTATGAATAGGGTTTCATACTGTTCGCCCCAAGGGGACTGGAATATTATATCTATACAATAAAGTAAACAACTGGATCATACACAGAACAAATTTGAGAAGGTGTATGAGTTTGTTCCTAATGGTAAAATTTGATTTAAATGACGATGCCCATACCTGAGATATTGGAGTTTTATAAAGTAGATCTTTTCGCCCGATTTTGTGAAAACGCTTCTGAATTGCTTATTCATTCGTTTTTGAATGCAAATCGAATCCATACACAGGCGTTATTGCTTACTAGACAAAATACGTTAAGTAACTGTTATTAATAAAAAACTGGCCTTCTGGCTCCACAGTTTGGAGAACAAACAGCGCCGTCCGTGGCTTACATGTTTTCAAAGATAGAAAGTTTTTATCCACACAGGCAGTCCCGTCGGTACTGTGGCGCTGCTATCTAAGACTTTTATTTCTTTGGAGTGGGGATTCCCAGTAACAAAAATAGCTCCCCAAAGTTTTAAATTAAATTGAATCAGTCAAAAATTTTTTTAAAAATTACCAAAAAAATTAGAAACATTTGACATTTTAATATCCCAAAAATTTACTAGCCTTATGAACATATGTATAGAAATGGACGCTTTCGAATGATTTAATATATTATAACCGATTCATGCTAACATCTCGAGATATCTCTAGTTATTCTGTCCTACCCACTTCTGTGAGAATTAATAGCAAGCTCAAAGAAAAAACTTTATTTGAGTTATAAACAAATTATTTGAGTATAATAAATAAATATAAATAATAAAATATATTTTATTTTCAAAAGAAATCGAAGTTCTATATATCTCATAGTCGAGAATCACTCGAATACTTGTGTTATTTTTTTAAATCATTCCATTATGCCCAATCTGAGAACAAGAAATACTTCTTGATACCAGAAAACGAATTGAGAATATATTCCAAATTGCTTGGTCACCGGCGATAAATTTGCAATTTGATAGGTTTTGGATACACACTATCTTGAAATACCCAAACTACTCTTAGTGACATAACTTTAGATAAATTAGGTATAGCTATAAATACAATTTTATATATTTTATAGAGATAATTTAAAAACACCAAAATTGTTAGACACACGTGTGATTTTTTAAGCCCAGAAAAAAGTTATGTTGCCTTAAGTATAAATGAAAAACTTCGGTTTTCTGCTTTTTATTTCAAATGAATTTTTCTCTCTCCATCAAAATGTAATTCTTTTTAGGAATTATCTTCCTTATAATCTCTGATTTTTTAAGAAAAAAAGGAAATTCGTGCGGAGGAAATATATTGAGAAAAATGCATCGTGTTAAAGAAAATATTGTCAAGGAAAGCCCACTCAGAGCAGAGAACATCATCCAGTATGAGAATGAGTAGCGAATTTATTCTAAATCCTTTTCTTGAATTTAGTATGTTCCCAAATATTAAAACGTTTTTTGGATCAGTGCATCACAGGATTTCAGTATGTGATGGGAAATTTCGAAAGACCGCAGACACTTTCATCTGAAATAAAGGGGCACGGTAGTGTCCAATCAAGTTCTCCAGCAACATTGGCACTACAACCTTATTTATAGGAACCAGCTCAGGAAAATTTTACCCCCTCTAACTTCTCTTACAACAAAGCTAGAGGCATACAATTTTTAGGATTTTTTGGTACACATAGCAGTCCCAATAAAACAAAATTGGGGCTCTATACATATGTGTTTTATAGACATATCTTCCAAACTTCAGTTTAAAAATATAAATACTATTTGTAAGATTGTAGATAATTACAATACCAACGTGGCGTTCTTTTTTTGATCGCAGTACTTTTTAATACGTTGTGGCTGACCTGTAAAGCAAAAATGAATTTTGTATAAGAGAACTTGGCTATTATACATTTATGTTTCCTTTCCAGATTCCTTACGTGTTCACAGAGTAAGCAATGCCCCATAAGACAACCATAGGCTATTTTTGCTAAGACTGAAGCTTGCCTTTTAGTCTCCTAAAAGTTTCTTGGCTTGTCCTTTGAGATTCTAAAAAATTCTGGCCTTTTTTCCTTTTCCGATTTCCTGAATTCTTCACGTTCTTCACGTAGGGTATGTTCCTCTATCCTGCATAACGGTTTAGCTCCTATGAAAGGTGGCAATAATCTCTGCCATCTCGTTGTATCCAGCAGACGGGTACTCTATTGTTCTTGCTTTAATCCCAACGTCAAAAGGACTGTGATTAGCCGAGAACCGGAATTACCGGCCTACTGTCCTAGGGCCAAGAACAGGGCCTGGCCCTCCAGGTTGGGGGTTGTGCCGTCGGGGTAACTTCCCGACCGCGTCAAAAATATTTAGTTATGGGAGAGACTATGGCAGCCTCGGATATAAACGAACCTCAAAGGCAAAATAGACCCGGAACGTTAACGGACATGCGAGTGTTACCTGGAATGTGCGGACACTCTACACTCCAGGTGCTACTCAAAAACTTGAGTCTGTCCTCCCGCGGTACAAGGCCGACATTACCGCGATCCAGGAGATACGATGGATAGGATCAGGTACTATGAAAAGACAAAATTGCGACATATATTACAGTTGTAACAAAAGATTGCACGTGTTGGGATACGGATTCGTCGTGGGAAATCGGCTTAAATCCAAAGTAATTTACTTCAAGCCGATAAGTGATCGCCTGGCTGTGATCCGCATCATAGCTACATTCTAAAACATTTGCCTAATATGTGCACACGCCCCTACCGACGAGGCTGAGGACCCTATCAAGGAGGAATTCTATGAGCTCTTGGACGGAGCCTACGGAGCCTGTCCGGAGTACGATGTCAAAATTGTACTCGGGGACTTCAATGCTAAAGTTGGCAAGGAAAACATCTTCGGCGGATTAGTCGGTAAGCACAGCCTCCACGAAACGACAACAGATAACGGCTTCCGACTAATTGACTTTGCAGCAGCTTGTAATACGGTGATAAGTAGCACTAGGTTTCCACGACTAAGGATCCACACAGCAACCTGGCGCTCTCAAGACGGTCAAACCGCCAACCAAATCGACCATGTGCTAATCGATGCGAGGCACGCATCCAACATCTTGAACGTGCACACTTACCGAGGGGCAAATGTCGGCTCTGTCCATTTTCTCGTTGCAGCTAGATTTAGAGCTCGACTGTCCAACGAGAAGAAGGTACGAACTGCCCAAAAGAAGAAATTCGACGTTGGACGCCTTAGCACATCTGTAGTAGCGAGAGCCTGCAAAGAGCGCCTGAGTGAGAAACTCCCCACCGTGCATTCACCTACCACAGACGCCAACAACCAGTGGTCTCAGTATCGCGACATCATCAAGGAGGTAGCCGAAACCACCCTAGGATACCAGCCACCCCAGAGAAAAAGCCCGTGGTATGATGATGTATGCGTATACCGGAAAAAGATGGAGGAAAACAAGGGCAGCAAGAGATGAGTACCGAGCCAGGAGACGGGAGGAAAAGAAGATCCTGCGTAGAAAGAAAAGAGAGCACGTTGTCTCCCAGCTCAAGGAGATCGAAGAGTCCCGCGACCGAAACAACATCTATAAGAAGTTCTATAAGAAAGCCAAGCAACTGGCTGCTGGCTTTAAGACCGGAACACAGGCTCTTCGTAACAGCGATGGAAACCTAGTCACCGACGCGTAGGGAATAGTAGATGTATTTAAGCAGCATTTCCAGCAGCTGCTTATCGGATAAAATGTAGAGAGAGTTATGGGGCAAGAAGAGAACCCGCGTCCAGTCAATGAAGAACCAGTCCCTCCGCCCAGTATAGAAGAGGTTGGCTTAGCTATAAAAAAGCTAAAGAACAACAAGGCCGCCGGCTCTGATGGTCTACCTGCAGAACTTTTCAAATACGGAGGTGATGTTATGGTAGGGCGCATGCACCAAATCAGCAACCAAGTTTGGGTGGAGGAAAGCATGCCCGATGACAGGACCATCAGCTCCATATGTCCCATCTACAAGAAAGGCGATCCTATGCCTTGCAAGAACTATCGAGGCATATCCCTGCTTAATGTCGCACATAAGATCCTATCCAACGTACTGTGTGAACGTCTTAAACCTTTCTGCAACACACTAATCGGCACGTACCAGTGTGGCTTCCGGTCCGGCAGATCAACTGTAGACCAAATCTTCACCCTAAGGCAAATCCTGGAAAAGACCAACGAGTTTCAAGTCGAGACACACCATCTGTTCATCGACTTTAAAGCCGCATATGGCAGCATTCATCGTCAGGAGCTTTTTGTGGCGATGGCCGAATTCGTCAAAACTGATCCAGATGTGTCGCATGACGCTCGATAACAAGCAATGCAATGTGCAGTTTGGCAGCAGCTCATCTGAACTCCTTTAAACATGCACCAGATTTCGGCAAAGAGATGCGCTGTCGTGTGATTTCTTCAATCTTGTTCTTGAGCAGATAGTGCGCTGGGCAGGTGTCAACACGGAAGGCACTATCTTCAACAGATCAGTCCAAATGCTGGGGTATGCGGACAATATAGATATCATCGGTCGATCCCAGCGTGCCGTGATAGAGGCTTTCACGGCTATTGAAGAACAGGCGAAACTAGTTAGCCTTGAAGTGAATGAGGACAAGACTAAATATATGCTATCAACAAACAAACAATCATCTGTCCACCGACTAGGACAAAATTTCAATGTAAATAGCAGCAACTTCGAGGTAGTTAAGGAGTTCATCTACCTCGGGGTAAACATCAACTCCACAAATGACATCTTAGTGGAGATCCGTCGAAGAATTACCCTAGGAAACCGCTGCTACTTCGGTTTGGCAAAACAAATGGGTTCAAAACTCCTAACTCGAAGGACAAAGTGCATGCTCTACAGAACGCTTATCCTGCCAGTTCTGCTATACGGCGCCGAGTGCTGGACGATAAGCAGGAGAGGAGAGTTAATAGTATGATCCTTTGAAAGAAAAATCCTTCGACTGCGAACTCTATGAGCTGTAGATGTGGATGCAGTCCGAAAAGCTAAAACTCTACTTAATACATTTTTTTCATAATTTCTCACTTTAATCTTAAATTCAATGTACAATTTTAAATTAAAATAAGATTATGTTAATTGTTTTTCCTATATTTTGTATTTCTTAGTTTGTTTAGTTTTTATTGTCAACCTATGCAAATTTATATTTTTCTTTTCTTATCTACATGACAATAATAATAAAAATCTTTATAAGCCATACTTTTTATGGTAAAATTGGACATTGTTTAACTATGACATGAACTAATTTTGACCTCAATATTGGTAACTGCCCACAAGTTTCAACATAATATTATGTGATTCGTACCCCTTAACCCAAATCGTTTTTGGAGTAGGTACATATATAAGAACGACACACAGCCATTCTCAAACTTGGAACTAACTGCATTTATAGAATATTTTATCAATTATTTTCCTAATAAAGTGAATTCTAAAAACTATCTCCCATTCGTTAGAAACTCAGTATTTGTGAAAATCGCATTTCAATTAAAAATTGAAATGAAACCGACTGAAATAAAAACGTAAACCAAATGGGATCCCGGAATAAAAATGAATTCATTCGAATGGTGCAAAAAAACTAAACTATGGTTGAAGGAAATAGATGAAAACGGAAAATTTGTCTGGAAAGGCACTTCAGTTCAACTTACGTCTATATTAACTTGTTAACGGCGGTTACGTCTGAGGTACTGGTTCCTAGGAGATTTGCTCTGATATACTATATTCTGAATATTCCATATATATGAAAGTTGGCGGAATAAAGGGTTCATCCCTAGAGAAATTTCTTTTCAAGTGCACTTTACATTCTTCCTTCTCCAATCGTTGTCGTCGTCGGCATCGCCATCGTCGTTGGACGAATTTCTCCGAGATAAAGGAACAGGTTCATATTTATGCTGATGGGATTGAGGCCAATTAGAGCTATTTCCAAGTTCAGGGGGAAACAAGGAGGATCATTCATTTGCAGAACATTTACATTTTGAACTTTGTTGATTTTATTCACCATTCTTCTGATTATGCAGTGAGTATGTACATCGTTTTCAACCCGACATACCTACAAACATATTCAGATGAATGTATGTATAGATTTGTATGTGATACCAGTAAAATGTAGCCACAGAATAACTAAAGTCGAAAATACTTTTGAAGTAGTTTATATAAGTTGTTATTTCCTTTTAATTGGTAGTTTCCTTTTAATGTGGAGTCGAAATTTGTTTCTATAATATTGAATAACAAACACAGAATCCTAATTTAACATTGAAATTAGCTCGGCAATTGTATATTAATGTTGTTAAGAGATATGTTTGCAAAAGGAAGCATTGAGATATCTTTAGAGAGTTCAGCGTCAGTAAGCGTTTACGTTGTTTGCTTATCGAAGCGGGTAAACACTTTAGATTGTGCAACAAGTTAAACATCAAATTAGTAATCTAAGTAGTTCAAATATTGTCGTAGCACGAGTACAGTAACTTTGATTTCCTTCTTACTCTGTTTACGCTAAACACTTCAGTATATTAGCATAAGGAAATTGAATTTGACAAGCTGTCAGCTGCACAGAAATCATTAAGGGCGACATAGACATCAGTTAATATTTTATTTATAGTTATACTTCAAACTAAATTTTAATTTCAGATTTTTGACTTACAATATAATATAATGGACTGCTAGAAAAATGTCCTATGTAATGTTATGTGAATTTTTCTCGGAAAAAAATGTTGTAAAACAACAGATGTGAAGGCTTTTGCCCGACGATTAAGTGGGGAAACATGTTCTATTTGTCTATTTGCCATTTCTACTAATAAAATATATAAAATCCATATCAAGCGCTAAAGCTTCATCATAGGTTTCGATATTAAATAACCAATCATAATTTTCCAAATTCAAATTTTAATAGCTTTTTACTTGGTTTACTACTCGTAGAACAGAATATTGGAATATTGGACTATTGAACTGACTCTTTATTTTTTAAACTTATAAGATATCGAAAACAAGCGAATAATTGCTAACGAATGTTTAGCCGCATTGAAAATTTTGTTAATATTTAACCATATATATTTATTTTCAGTGTCAAAATCTAAGACTTCATGGAAATGTCCGCCCGTCCGCCTCTTCGCGATTAAAATTAAAATTTAAGCTAAGATGATTAGAGAAAATGTCTAAGTGTCCACCATGTTCGAAATGCATTTTTATGGGAGACATATAGATTTATGGATAAGGTATCACACTGTTCGCCCCAAGCGCCCTTTACTAAGGGTATAATAATTATAAACCATAGTTTGTAACACCCCTTAATATTCATCGGACCCCTAAAAGTGTATATATATATAATCAGGACCAAAACCTAAGACTATTTAGCATTGCCCGTCCGTCCGTACATCTGCATCCAATTTTTAATCTAGCTTAATTTTAAAGGACCACATATTCCCTAGGGCTCAGAAATGGTTAAGTGTACACACGCCCACAATTTAAAAAAAACGTTTTAAAGCTAAAGTTGGAAAGATAGAGTGTTACAACCTTCACAACATATGTAAACACTGCTCTCTTTTATAAGTTTGCCATGTTAGCCACTTTTTGGGGGGTTTCTTAAAAAATAGTTTTTATTTTAAATTTCACAGAATGAAATAAAATGCTATCCACCATCTTCTAAGTCCTTTTTTTTGGGTATATAGGGATATGGATCGACGGTTTGCCCCAACCGGACTGTAGTGTTTCCTTATATTTTTTAATATCTTGGTTGAAAGAGTCTTGTGTAAATTGAAAGCTGGAACATGTTCAAGCTTTCAGCCACACACAACATTTTAAAATGATGAAATCGAACGAAATTAAACATACAAATATGGACTTAATATTAGAAATATTAAAATCAACACTTTTCATAACAATTTGAACATACAACCGTGTTATTTATATTAAAAATTATCAAATAAAAAGTGATTTCATGAAGAAATGAAAACAAATGAAATGAAATTTTGTATTGAAAAATATAACTTTGATATGTAATATTATTAAAATGTTTTTCAATATTATTTTTACATTTGTTCAATTTGTCATAAAAAATTGTTTTTTTAATACTATCATTCAGACAACAAAAATAGATTTACCATTCACATTCTTATTATTATTTGATCTTCTAAAAACAAAACGTTTTGTTTTTGGTAAAAATCAAAATATGGTTAAAATGAGATAGGTAGATATACAATTGCAAATGTTATATGCCATTCTTGGTAAAAGGTATAAGTCTATTGGACACATAAGTCCTTAAAAATGCAATGAAAGTAGCCTTTCTGTAATGAGTATATGTATACTTATACTACAATTGTAATTAATCAAGATGTTCACGTTGAAATGAAGTATAGGTAACTCTAAAAGTCCATGTATTTCCGAGTTATTTATTTATTTATACGCGGTCACGTAAAAACTGCTGCGTTGGCGGCAACACAATGGATAATTTTTGTTTGAATGTCAACATAGAATTTGCTATTCTTTTTTTTAGTTACACCCTTCTACCGCGCACCTTCTTTTTAACAAAATAGAGAACTAATGCAAGAAACAGTTTGCAAACAAATTGTTTTCATGCATTTATTTTTCTTTTAACATAAAGACCAACTCACAAATTCCTCCAATACAAACGAAATTACATATTTCTTTTTAATAAATTTTATTGAAACAAAAAATATAAATAGAGCTAATTTTAACCGTTAATCATAAAATTCTTTCACATCAGAACGTGCACTGGGAAAGTATTTTATTATGCGAAAAACGATTCAACGGTGGATATAAAATACATAGTGAATTGTATAAGATGGTGTTGTCATGGGTGACACTTTTATGGTTTAAACTTATCCCATTTAATATTCAAAGTATACACCACTTGAATCATAAAACCAGTTTATGACAATACCCGAATTATTAGCTTTTTCGCTGTGAACTTATAAGGAAATAATCGAATGAGTTCCCTTTTTTAAAGAAAGAACAATGCTTCTACCAGCATAATCGATACTAAGGATAGACCATAAAACTGATGCTAAAATGCAAAATGCTCGGTTCGGCTAAAAATTTATTTTCATGGGACGATGAGAGCCGAAGCTTTACAATATTTCTTTAAAACCTTCTTCGTCCTAAAAAGTCAATCCTATTATTTACAGCTAATAATTTGAATATTTTTTTGTTCAACGCATTGAGTTATGGTGTCTATTTTACACTTCAGTAAGCCTCCTTCTGGGTTTTTGTAAAACTGTATGCTGGACTAAAAGTTGGTTAGATGTTTTGGCAGCAAACATTATCTATATACATGAGATGTAAATAAATATGCTAACCTTCAGTTACATATTCTTATAAGACCTAAAAAAGGACCCACTTGATTATGATTACAACGATGTTGCAAAAGAAGTAATATATTTTAATCGTACCTATTATTCGAAGCTTTCGTTCATTTCTCAGTCATCTAATTTAATTTAATGATCCATTCTGCATCCTAAGATAATAAATTTCCAATCATTGCTTATTTTATTACTCTCTTAACTTTTATGATTAAGAAAAACATAGATATAGATATAGGCTAGTAAAAGTATTTTCAATCTTTAATCGTATCCCACATTGCTAATACAGACACATGAATATATATATATTGCCATGAAAATGTTAATGGAAGATATATGAACTATTCTTAGGTCTGGAAAATATGAGGAAGCAATTAAAAACCGAGTGCCATCCTTGAACGTAGTCAACAGATTAGTTGAATGCGCTTTTTCTTAACCCTCTAAAAAAATTAAATTTGTCGGACTTTCTTTTTATATACATTTTTAAAGTTCTAAAACATAGGCCGGTTTTCAAATAAAGCTGCATCGAATACACCGAAAACCGTTCGTTCCCTAAACTGTTTATTTCTTCCGTATATTTAATACAAAAATATATAGAAAGGTTACAGTCCGCTTGGGCGGACAGTATGGTACTCTATCCATATCACTATATGCCCCAAAGAAAAATGCATTAAGAACATGATGGACGGCATTTGATTTTTTATTTTTTTTTAAAGTGGGCGTCGCCAAAAACTTTGTATGGGTCATGTACTACAAAAAATATTGCCTAAATATTTTGTTAAACATTTTTTTTCGTTTTCTGTACAAACTTTTGAAGAAAACCACATTTAGGTGAAAAACGCCCACAAAAAGTAGGGGTGGCAAAGAATTTTGTATATTGACTAAATATCCTGTTATACTATTTATTTCGTTTTCTATAGAAACTTTTGATGAAAACAACATATTATTAAGAAACGCCCTCAAAACGTAGGCGTGGCAAAAAACATCAAATGGAAAACTTGTGAAGGAGTTCAGTGTCTACATATTCTGTTCTGGCCTTCATCTCTTCAACTGCAAATTTAAAACGGGCTGTTCTAAATTGTGGGCGTAGCAGTGTATAAAATGTTAACTCTTTACCATGTCGAAACCCTAGGGAGCATATGTTCCACATTTCAGCTTCCAAGCATAAATTAAATGACCTAAAAATGACGTATTGGCGGAGGCACAGACACTGCTAAATAGTCTTAGGTTATGGTCCTGATCGTAAACATATATACCCTTAGGGGCTTACGACGAATATTAAGGGGTGTTACAAACTATGTGTAAAAGTTAATATACCCTTGGGATAGGGTATAATTAGGGTAAGGTATAAAATCGAATTGCGATTTCACGATTTAACACATATCTAAGTACAGATAAGATATATTACTAAGATAAAATTACTTTTCATTTAAATACCATTAGAGCTTGCTAAACGATTTGTTTTATTTGTCAGTAAGGAGCCAGATTTGTCCTATGCACTTTAAGCACAAAATTTCAAAAATCAGTTTCAATAGTGAACACAAATTTATGAAATATGTTTATTATTCATGTGAAAATAAGTACTATCGAGTACATTAGGTTTTTTTAGCTAAATATATTTACACGAATCAACTCAGACCATTTTGAACCTTCCTCTTTCTTCACTGGCAACAAAGCTAGATACATAACATTTTCAGGATTTATTGGAGCACACAACAGCAGGCTCAAACTGTTTAACACAACCAGTTAATGAGTTATAAGACCTCAAAAGTCATAACTCACTGACAGATCATCAAAACTATGGAGCACTTCCAAACATCGTAGAAACTGGAAATAGGGTTTGCGGAGAAAACCCAGGAAAGCCTAACATTTGTAATTTTCCATTAAGCTGAGCTACCAAAAGACTGGTCTTGGTCTTATGGTCTTTTACATGACGGTTCGATTTTGAAAACACACACGCAAAAAAATAAAATATAGTTATTTTCCATTAAGGAGCGTGCCGCCTCTTTTCTTTAACTTTGCACCCAAACTACTTAAGAGTTACGAAATTATACGTGGAAGTACATTTTGAAGAACAGATACCGAAACAAATCGAACTATGTGTACATATATTCCAAAAAAGAGGCGTGTCAATAGCCCATATAACGAACTCATTCAACAGTTATGAAATTTTGCGTTCCGGTAGTTCTTTTAAAGGTAAACAAGGGTCTATATAAAACAAATTGTATTTTCACCAAAAAGGACGTTTACCTTCGAACAAATTTTTTAAAGTTTTTTCTAATATTTCCATGTATAAACATTTTTGAAATTACACTAAACACATAAATGTTAACGAATAGTTCCCTCTACAAAAATCGCATTTGCCTTACAAATCAGCCACAAAAAGTACTGAGAAATAAACGCTAAGTTTGTATTGTAATTGTAATTATTAAAAATTTCGCAAATAGTGTTTATATTTTTATACTTGGCAAGTTTTTAAAATCAGGAAAGTTGGGGCTCTATATACATGTATTTTAAAAACATATCTTCAAAACGTCAATTGTAGGTGGCTTATTCCTGAAGATTTGAGACTTTACACATCTACAGAGATAATACCGGTTAACGATGATCTGCCTCATTTTTGAAGAAGTATGGACCAATGATTCCACCAGCCTATACAGCACACCATGCCGTGCTGAATGTGATCTATCCGATCGAAGATCCACTGATGTAAACTGGGACTAAAATTTGGCAATAGTGGTTTCAGTAAGTCGATTATACGCACCTGAAGTTCCTCGAATCGCACGAAAAGCATTTCTCACAGAGCGCTGGTTTACGTAAACAGCTGAACAATTTGCAGACGCAGTTGTGCTGTGAGTCTTTCCATGATGACTTGCCAAACGATCAGAGATGAGGAATTACCCAGATAGTCATACCACTATCACTTTCAACCCGCAACATTTTTTTTTTTAAAATGGCCGCAAAATCCTCTCTCAATTTTTATATCTATGAATACGGGTGAGACAGACACATGAAGTTAGATCTTATTTGCCTAATTACCCGCCAAAAATATGGGTAGGGAGTTTTGCAACATTTCCAAATTTCCAAAAAACAAACAGCTGGTCACTGCGGAAGTGTTGAGAAATATGAAGTGCTGCGAAGTGTTGAGTTTACGTACTTCAACTATTATAGCTATTTTAATATAAATGTTTCTGACACAAAATATATACGAAATTGTTAGAAATTAACACGATTATTTTTTGCTGTTATAAGAAATAGTTCTCCATTTTGTGTCTGCCTTAAAATAAACATACTTGAGTTGTTTAATATTTTCCATTTTGTTTAATAAAATGAGATAAAATATATATTTTATTGTATTATTGCAACTAAACTAGTAATGTTTGGGTGTAAAATATTTCTAGTAAATAGTTTTGGATTGGTTTTTTGATATATGTATATAGTAAATTCTTTGATTGTTTTATTATGGTTGTATTCAACATATGAAAGTTTAATGCATAGATAAAAAAAGTGGGACACAAATATATTTAATCGCTATTGAAGTATTTTTTAGCTGTTTGTTTTCTTAGGCGGCTTTGGAAACTTTTTATCTAAGTTAATATGTTATATCTTTCAATTTATAGTAAGAATTCATAGAAGAAAGAGAACAGAAGGTAGCAGGAACGCATATAAAGGGTGTTTTTTTAGAGGAATAAAACTTTAAGTTTTGACTGGCGACCATTTTGTCAGCTGTCAAGTGATTTATTTTTACTTTGGTTTGGCATTTCTTCATAAGTAGACTGACGCCTAATCAA
Organism: Ferdinandea cuprea; assembly: GCA_963576555.1. NCBI lineage: Eukaryota > Metazoa > Arthropoda > Insecta > Diptera > Syrphidae > Ferdinandea > Ferdinandea cuprea. The sequence goes on from OY754960.1 coordinate 74,106,636, forward strand.
AGCTTCGAAATTGTACAAATTTATTTTTAAAATCATGGTTCTGTTCAAAATACGTATCGCGCGAATATTTATTGAATGTTTATTAAAGCAATTGAATTGTTTAGCGATGAAGCTCAATTTTGGCTGAATAATAATCCTTTATTGATACAATATTAAAGTGATATGAATTTTGTTCAGTGTACGGGCTAAGTAAACTAAAGCTCTTTCGAATAGAACCACGTTGACGCTGCACAAAACATATGGTGCAAAAACCATGTTTGGTTTGTCGAATGAAAGCTCATTTGAGATAAAAGTGCAACGTCTGACCTGCTGCACAGCAACATTAGCCTAGGCAATAAAATACGTATACAAAGGATAAGATGGTTTGAATTTCTTCGACGCTATACCAGAGGGAAGAAAACAGGGTAGACCATATTCAACATATTCAATTGACCAAGTAGAACATATGATTATTAAAAGAATGCGATACGGTAGGCTAGAGATCCAGCATGCTGGAGAGGTATTTAACGCTAGACACAGAGCACCATGCTTTGCAGCGCCCAAAAAAAAGTAAATAAACACACATTTTTATTTTATATTATATACATACCTTAATTCACCATAAATGTGCCAAATGTGTTCAACTATTTGTGCTTTAAGGTTCTTGGAGACAGCTTAAATTTTTCTTTTTTTAAGGATTATGAGGCAATCATTGTATACCTATACATTAATCCTACAATTTCTACTTAAAGACTTTGTTTGTCGTATGAACAATTTATGTTCACAGCGAACGAATGTTATGTAAAGGTGCTTTGCCCTATATTGATTTTTTTATTTTATTTAAGTTAAGTTACGTAACCTTATACATAAAAGGTTACCTGATTTATTCGTTAGGTACATATTGCATAATCGATAAGGCAATTTGGGAGTTATCCGTCGAGTAACATGCAGTGAGTATAAGCAGAAGAAAATTCACTATTGGCAAAGATTCTAAATTAACAGATGAACCAAGGCTGGTAAACCTGGCTGGTAAACGATTTGTATATATAACGTGTTTTTTGCACGGATACAATTTTTTTACTAGTAATTTTGGACCTACTTATCCAGAAAATAACGGTCTGGCAGGATTTTTGGAATTGCATGAAATGAGCAAAGAAAAACTTGCTTTTACAAGGTATGTTTTAGTTGTTTTTGAGTAATTTCCCTATCGATATGAAATAAACACCGTTTTAAAGCTGCGAGCATTATCTCAACAGTGTTCATTGATTTAAATTTCTTCGGAATAGGTAAGTAGACTGGTGAAAGCTCTGCGGCGGCTCACTTAGACCTAAAATAAATATTTGAGTACATTGTTTCCAAATTCCTTAAACAAAAAACCTGAAAATAAATAAAAAAAAACCGTCAAAGTGTCAAGCATATTTCTTTCTTTAACCATCGATACATTTCATACAAGATGCTTTTATAATTTTTTTTTAAATATTATTATGTACAGTGCCTCCAACGAAAAATCAGACAAAGCTGTTCATTTCAAAAATCCAATGCATAGTTACTCACCCCCGAATGCCTGCCAGACCGTTACTTTCTTGATTAGTAGGTCCAAAATGAATAGTCAAAAAATATTGTCTTTGTAAAAACACGTTACTCCAATCGTTTACTAGCTCTCCTACTATTAAGGTTTTCTGTACCGAGTGTTGGCAGGCAACGATGCATTGAACTTTTAACATGTAAAGATTTATTATTGAAATTTGCATATCAACTTATACAGTAAAAAATTATTGAAAGGTCGTTGCCCTAGAAATTTAACGGATACCATAATGTCGATACAAACAAAGCCATTTTTTGCAAATCAAGCAAGGGAAAATTAACCAGAGCAAACATAAATAATTGTGATTAAATCAGGCATGTGGTGACAAGAATTATGTACTATAATTGCAAGCAAACAACAGCTAGTTCTCTGTCCCTGCATAATTAGCAGATAGTCAATGTACGTACACGCATTGTGTAACACACGCATGCTTAGATTTGTGGCTTAATCCAAAGTTATTTTGGAATTATGTATTACAGAATATCCTACTGTGATGAAATTATGCGTGTGTAATTGATGACAGCTTATCAAAATAACTTAAGTCGTTTAATTGAAATGGTTGTGTAATGAATTGCATGTATCTTGTATATCAAATGAGAGTATACTAATAATCCAAGAGCCGACCGCATGGAGGTAGGTATACCTAAGGCAATAGGATGAGTGGAGTAAAAAATGCAAGCCTGCTACTACATAGACTAAGAGCAATGCAGAAGGATACATACGGTCGTCGGAGATTTCTGCCTATGGTTTTTATAATCGCGCTGGGTTTTTTTGTGATTTTTCAAGGCACAGAACAATAGAATAGACTAATAAACATTAAAAAATATTTGGTTGTCAGGCATAAACTGCCCACTAACAACCTGACAACCCTATTTTAATTGATGAGTTTTTCGATTTGATGTAAAACAATAGGATCAAATTAATGATTAATTTACGAATATATAAGGTGGTGCCATTTTAATCACCCTATCGGAAGATATTATGATTTTTGCAAATGGCGTCGTACTTCAATAATATTTGATATTTGTGTACTAGACAGTTGCAGTATACAGACAGACAACGCCTGCTGACCTTCAGTTGGTTGTGAATTACTGTCAAGCCATCCTCAATCTCAACGACGAAGAAGACGATTTTGTGAAGGTAGTCATCATGAGCGACGAAGCGCATTCCCACTTAAGCGCTATTTTTGGAGGACGTTATCGGCTATCGCTAGTATGATAAACGACTTCTTCCTCGTAGAATTGGATGACCGGGCCTTGATGAACATGTGGTTTCAACAAGAGGTGCAACCGCACGCATAGCAAAAGTAACAAATGGATATTGTGAAGAAAGTGTTTCCGGGAGCGTAATCTCCCGTTTTGGCGATTTAGCATGGGTAGCAAGATTGCCCGATCTAACCATCCCAAGGTTCATTCCTTGGGGCTAATTGAGGTTACGAGTTAATGCCAGCAAGCCTCAGACAATCGCAACCCTTAAGGAGAATATTAGACAGGGATGCCAACAGTTATCACCTTATATCTTGCGGAAAGTCTTGGAAAATCCGATAAGTGCGAAATATGATGATGCAGCTAATGATCGAAAACTAAAATTTCGAACACTGATATACTCAGTATATCCATTTTATACTAACGGGTGATCCAAGTAGAGATACTTTTTTCAATAGGCTTTTTTGACAGATCACGTGTGAGTCGTGTCATGCTGTCATGTTATTTTTGTTTAGTATTGTTTGGCATTTCATAATGGAAAGACTTACGCGTGAACAACGTTTACAAATTGTTCAACTTTATTATGAAAACTCACGTTCTGTGAGGAATGTGTTTCGTGCACTTCGCTCAACTTATGGTCAACATAATCGGCCTACTGAGCGTACTATTCGCAACACCATCACCCATTTTGAGACCCACCATTTATTATTGGATAATATTCGACCGAATAGACCACGTCCAGCACGCTGTGAGGAAAATATAGCGGCCGTAGCTGAGAGTGTACACGAAGACCGTAGAGAGTCGATTCGGCGCCGTTCGCAGCAACTCGGACTGACGTATGGAACGACTTGGCGCATTTTACGTCAAGATCTTAAATTGAAAGCGTACAAAATACAGCTCGTGCAACAACTGAAGCCGCTCGACCTTCCCAAGCGACATCGCTTCGCTCTATGGGCTCTTGAAAAGTTCCAAGAAGATCCGACCTTTTCGAGGCAAATTTTGTTTAGCGATGATGCCCATTTCTGGCTCAATGGGTATGTAAACAAACAAAATTGCCGCATTTGGGACGAAGAGCAACCTGAAGAGATTGAAGAACTGCCACTTCATCCAGAAAAAACAACGGTTTGGTGTGGTTTGTGGGCCGGTGGAATCATCGGTCCATATTTCTTTAAAAATTATGCCGGTGCGAACGTAACCATCAATGGCGACGGTTATCGTGCCATGATAACCGACTATTTGATGCCTGAAATTGAAGCTCGTGATCTCGGCGACATTTGGTTTCAGCAAGACGGCGCCACTTCCCACACATCTCATCAATCAATGGACTTATTGAGAGGACATTTCGGTGAGCACATAATTTCACGTTTTGGGCCGGTCGATTGGCCACCAAGATCGTGTGATATCACACCGTTAGACTTTTTCCTGTGGGGATATGTAAAGTCAAAAGCTTATGCCGACAAACCCGCTTCGATCAGGCCTTGTAGGAAAACATCACGCTTGTCATTCGCCAGTTACCAGTCCAAATGCTCGAACTAGTGATCGAAAATTGGACTCAACGGATGGACCATCTACGACGTAGCAACGGCCAACATTTGATAGACATAATCTTCAAAAAATAAATGCCAAAGAATGTTCTTTCAAATGATAATAAACATTCTCCATTAAATTTGAATTTTCTGTGTTTTTTTCTTTAAAAAAGTAGCGAACCTCGAAATGGATCACCCTTTATAACATAAGGAAAGGCTACAGTCCGCTTGGGGCGAACAGTACGATACCCTATCCATATCCCTATATACCTCAAAGAAAAAAGCATTAAAAAGGTGATGGCTATCATTTTATTTCATTCTATGAAATTAATAAAAAAAAATATTCTTTGAAAAAACGCCCCAAAAAGTGGGCGTGGCGAAAAACTTGTTGAAAAAATATTTGTTTAATATCTTGTTAAACATATTTTTTCAGTTTCAATGAAAATTTTCGCTGAAAACAGCATTTTAGTAAAAAAAACTCCCTAGGGAGTTTAAGTCTTAATTTGTTTTAAAAAAAAACCGTTTTAAAGCTTAAGTTAAAGAGATAGAGTGTTACAACCTTGACAAGATATGTATTTAGGCACTGCCCTCGTTCATAATTTTGTCACATAAATTTGTTTGCCACGCCTACTTTCTGTGGGCGTTTTTATGATGTTTACATAGAAATTTCCGTAGAAAATATAGGGTATCATACTTTTTGCCCCAAACGGAGCCTTTAAAAGTAATTACAAATTCAAGGAAGCCATTATCAAACTCTTGGCAAATCCTTCGGAAAACGGTTGGTGCTCCCTGAAACTGTTTTGGAAAAAAGGCTAAAACAATTGCGGCGTGATGTTTTTGGAAAATAACCCCAAAAATTAAAAAAGAAAATTCTCCAGATTGCCAAGAAATTATGCTAAATTTTTTGAAAACAAAGCCAAAAATTAAAATGGTAACTACGCCAGAAAATGCTCTATTTCGACATAAGTACCAAACTTTGTTTGAAAATAAGTTCAGAAGAAAGGGATTTCAAATATTTTCCCGCAGACGGCAGGTACCGCTCACGCAACTTCGCTGCTCCTCTCGAAAAGCATGGAAAGTTATATTATGTTGTAAAAAAACAATAAATAAATAATGTGTCATAGAATGCCACTTTCTGGCTCTTCTTTATATATATTAAAACAGACAAACAAATAAAAGGGAAAAATTACCAAAATAACTTTAAACAAATTCATGACATTTGTGCCAAAATATTTGAGTTTACAAAAAAACGCCTCAACTTTGTGTGCTGGTTTTTTATACTCTTAGGTATATTAATTTTGACTCATAGTTTGTATCACCCCTTAATATTCGTCATAGATCCCTAAAAGTATATATATATATATATATTCATGATCAGTTTCAAAATCTAAGACTATTTAGCAATATCCGTCGCCAATTTTTAGGCCTTTAAATTAGAGCTAGGAAGCTGAAATTTGGAACACTTACTCCATAGGGTACCGAAATGGTAGAGTGTAAAATTGTTGTTTTGATACGCCTACTGCCACGCCCACAGTTTAGAAACACATTATAACTATTTTAAAGATGAAGTTTGAAAGATAGAGTGTTACAACCGTTACAAAATATTTAAGCACTACACCTTCATAATTTTGTCATATAAAGTTGGCGCCTACTTTTTGTTGGCGTTTTCCACTAAAATGCAGTTTTCTTCGAAAATTTTAATAGAAATCGAAAAAAAATGTCTAACAAGGCATTTTTTCTAAAAATATTTTTTTTTTTAATAAATTATGTTGAATGAAATACAATAATATCCATCACCTTCTTAACGCTTTTTTCTTTGCCGCATATAGGGATATGGATAGGGTATCATACTGTTCGCCTCACGCGGACTGTAGCCTTTCCTTATGTTTTTTCATAATAATGCCTGTTTTCATACCATTCGGATGGTAATCATCGCGATATTTAAACCAATAATAACGCTATTGGGCTTATCAAAAACCAATTAAATGTAAAGAAAAAAAATTGTTTGGTGTTGTACAATAGGATATTCACTGACCGGTATTAGCTTTCCGATCGGACTTGACTTTCTTAACTTATTATGCCGCATTTACACGAGTGATATATTCCTCATTATTCAGTAGCAAATAGCGAAACGAAATAGTCATTGAATTAAGTTAATTATAATTAACTCGTATAAATGGCGATTAAAAACAGCTTCGCATTAAACGATAATTTACGAAAAATTAATAAAAATGTTCATTTTTTTTATGACGGATTGTCATTAATTTGATGGCGGTTATTTTTGAAGCTGCAATTTGTTGTGTAGAAATTGGAAAATTAATTATTAATTAAAAATGGTGATGTCGTTCTATTATAACATAAAATAATTTGTATAGTTATTTTATGTCACTAGAGTGTCTAAGATGACGGCTTTAAAATCACACAACACTATCAACATTTCTTGCGTTTTTTTATTAGATCTACAGAATATAATAAATAGTTTTTGTTGCTATATCTACCACATTTTTCGCACCTGATCTCCAGAAGATATTTATCTACATGAGATTTTTTTAATATATTAACCAAAATATATCTAAATCAGTTTTGTTCCCCACTGTATATATGTGAATTCAATTCTATTCTGGTGTGTTTTGCACAACACTGTATCAAAGTGTTGGTAAAGTTAAGTCACTCTATGAATTATCGAATTGTATATAGGTATGGTATACATATGTTGATTTAATTTTATTTTAACAAGTATTGATTACTGTACTTTATTAGTAAAATCGATATTTTTTGCTTTAATCACTGAACAGTACCGCCTTGTAATTTTTAAAATTTTTTATCAATAACATACATTATCAGTGTTTAAGAAATAGTTAATGAATCTATAGAGGTATCAGTCTCCTAAACATCGCATATAATATCTTGTCTGTCGTATTGTGCGAGCGCCTAAAGCTATTTGTCAACGATTTCATTGGACAGTTTGCAATTGACGAAATATTCACACTACGGCAGATCCTTGAGAAAACAGAAGAAATCCAGATCGATACTCACAACCTTTTAATCGATTTTAAAGCCGCGTATGACAGCATCTATAGATACGAGCTACACAATGACATGCCTAGTTTTGGCAACCCTGCCAAAATCGCCGGTCCGTAGAGGATGACGATAGAGAGCTTACTGCTGCATCAAGGTCGGTAAAGACCTAACCGAGACATTTGATGTCAAAAAGGATTCAGGCAAGGCGACATGCTGTCATGTGACTTATTTCACACCATACTAAGAATTGTGCAGAACTCACAAGCCAAACCGAGAGGTACGATCTTTCAAAAGTCTATTAAATTACTTGCATACGACGGTAATATTAATATCATTGGAAAGATACAGCGAGATGGCGCTGGTGCACGTGCGAGTATAGCTAAAGAAGCAACTGGAATGGGTTAAGCGATGAACAAGGACAATATAAAGTATTTGCTTTCAACAAGAAGGGATACCCAGCATCGAAAAATCGGCCAGAATTTTACAATCGACAGCTATAATTTTGAGGTAGTAAGGGACGTAGTCTACATCGCCTCGCTATCATATCTGGAAATGACATCCCCTTAGAAATCAAGGAAATCGAGCGCCTAAAGCTATTTGTCAACGATTTCATTGGACAGTTTGCAATTGACGAAATATTCACACTACGGCAGATCCTTGAGAAAACAGAAGAAATCCAGATCGATACTCACAACCTTTTAATCGATTTTAAAGCCGCGTATGACAGCATCTATAGATACGAGCTACACAATGACATGCCTAGTTTTGGCAACCCTGCCAAAATCGCCGGTCCGTAGAGGATGACGATAGAGAGCTTACTGCTGCATCAAGGTCGGTAAAGACCTAACCGAGACATTTGATGTCAAAAAGGATTCAGGCAAGGCGACATGCTGTCATGTGACTTATTTCACACCATACTAAGAATTGTGCAGAACTCACAAGCCAAACCGAGAGGTACGATCTTTCAAAAGTCTATTAAATTACTTGCATACGACGGTAATATTAATATCATTGGAAAGATACAGCGAGATGGCGCTGGTGCACGTGCGAGTATAGCTAAAGAAGCAACTGGAATGGGTTAAGCGATGAACAAGGACAATATAAAGTATTTGCTTTCAACAAGAAGGGATACCCAGCATCGAAAAATCGGCCAGAATTTTACAATCGACAGCTATAATTTTGAGGTAGTAAGGGACGTAGTCTACATCGCCTCGCTATCATATCTGGAAATGACATCCCCTTAGAAATCAAGGAAATCGCTGTTTCTTTGGGGTAAAAAACCAACTATGTAGTAAAGCCCTCTCCCAAATAATTAAAGAAACTCACGCTTCAGAAATGCTCTATGGTTTCTTGGTCGCATAGAAAAAAAATTCTCGTAAGACATTTGGTTCCGTATGCATTCACGGGTTATGGAGCAGACGATTCAACGATGAACGGCAGCCCGCAGAATATTCTACTCTAATCCGGAGGGACAAGGCAGTGGGCGAGGAAGGCCTCGCCGTAGGTGGCCCGCACAAGTGAAAGGGGACATCAACCAACTTGGAGTGCGTAAATATACAACTATTATTACAAAACGTATTTTACAAAACACCTAATTAAATCATTTCAATTCTATTGAGTGATATTGTAATGTCATATCATTATTATATGAAAAATTCAGTTTGAAATTCTTTATCTGTTTAACAGCGCTAAAATTAATTTGAATTAAAGTTTTATCATATTAAAATTGCTAATTGTCAATCATATTAACTTACCAATGAGGTAAAACCAATTAAAATATTTATTACAATTACTTTTTGAATTATTACCCTCTTCTACCGACATTGTGGTGTTAATTAAAATAAATAGGCAGAGATGTGGTTGATAGTCCATACAACACACTATTCGGAAAATTCATTCGGTCTAATTAAGGCAGATTAAAATTATTGTACAGGTAAAAATAAGTGACTTTTGTCGTTGTACAAGTTATTTGATTTAATTGTTGGGTTGATTAAAAACCATAAAGCAGGCAGCGAGTAAAAATACCTACGTTGAAATGTAATATATTCGTTTTTAAAAGAAATGCTGCCACCATGATTAATTGCTTTGTATTGAGTTCATGAATAAATATTGGTTAAATAAATGATAGCTTTTAAATGAATAACTGAGCTGAAAGTAGGTTCCAATATTAAAGTAGTATTTAACTTAAAAATCATTCGATTCCATCTTACAATAAAATTTTTAGTTTTTTATTATTTTTTAGACTTTGAAATGCAGTTTTAAACTACAATCGACTATGCTCTGTTAATTTTCATATTATATACTAGCCAACTTTCCGTTTAATGTTTATCAAAAATTTAATTTATAAATAAATCATTCATCATCTATTCACTATTGGTGTACTCAATAAATATTTTTAAAATATTTTACTAATCCTCAATCAGCCGTCCAACCGTAATTATATTTTTTGCGTGTAATTATATCCACACGAACAATGAAAAAATTAAATAAATTTTAAACCTAGTTAAGCTATTTATAGGGAATATTTAAAGCTCTCAGAAATCGTAGAAATATTTAAAATATTTTGTATACACTGTTTAATACCGATTTAGAACGGCAATTTTATTTTTTGAGAAGCTTCTCATGATATTTCTTACTCTTGGATGTTTGTCAAACGGTCGCGAGTGGTGGTGCAGCGAATACAAACTTTAAGGATGTACAGACCGCAACTTTAGCAACCAGCAACTCCCCTTAGTGGTCCAACGCCTTTAACAACTAGCCCACTGTACCCACAACGGAATTTTAACTTTGTTTTTTATTTGCAGGGATATAATTTATATATATATATATAGTTTAATATCTATTTTATATCTCGGATAATGTGAACAGGGTGTTTCAACAAATTAGTAAACTTTAGTAGGTACTAGTAAATACCCCTAAATTTATGGCAAAAACATGATGGCATTGAAGGGGGTCCTACATATACATATATAGTCCTAAAAAGTAAAAATTAAGCACAACTACTCTTAATACTATAGACTTGATACTTCTGTAGATAAAAAACAAGTTTTGGCTTTTGGGGGGCTTATTTAACGAGCAAAAAATAAATCTAAGGATATCTACCTCACAATAATTGTAGTCAAAATATGTAAGACGTTACATTATTTTTTTATTCTTAAGTATAAATTTCGAAATAGTGTTTCTATTATAACTTCTTCTAACAATCTACATAGTTGATCAGTTATTTCAATTGGGGCCCAAGTGATGCAACTTGCATGGTGCCGTTCTGTGATTTTGCCTTGATGTCATCAACAGAATAAGAGTTTCTCATTTTTATTAATTAAGAAAAAGAAAAAATAAATACATGAAAAGAATTTCAGAAGGAAAGATATAGGGAAATTTGATCACCTTTATCCGCAGTTAAGATATGATGAAAATAAATTTCTGGAAAGTGTACGAATTTCGTGTAAGTGATAATTTGAATTAAAGAATAATTTTAAATAAATTTGAGGTTACTAAATCAACACAATGAATTTTGTTGCTCGTCGGGATGATGTCGGCTCGTGTGCTTTATGGTGGGTATACTTTCCGCTGAGCAGAGCGGAGTCTGAGGGACTGAAGGTAGATAGTTATGTGACTAATTGTCAGTAGGCTATTGGTCTTAAGTCGTTGTCAAGTAGTGTGTAGATATACAAAGTTTTTTTAAATAATTAAAATAATACAGAGTAAAGTGCAATGGAATGGACAAAAATGGTGAGTTAATCACTGAGCTAATTTTAGTTGATTTTATATAATAGTAATTTCATTATATTTTATTTACTTAACTAAGGTTAGTTTTGTGCATTCAATTTTCTTTGTTTATGGGTTGTATCCCATTGTGTTGGGTGGAGTGAGAGATTCAAATCATCTGAGCGGGGATAGGGTTGAAGTGTCTCCTCCCTATTGCTCGCCGTTGAGTTGGTTAGCGCTATTTTAGAACTAATTTATCTAAACCAAAAAGGTTAGAAGCATCGTGTTATTTTAAAAGCCCAACAGTTAGAAGTTTGTTCTAAAACAAAAAGTTTTCGCAGCTTTATCTAAGTTCTGAACTTATATCCCTTAGAGTAATTAAACCTCGAAATCGGAATTCTCACTTTCACTGTACATAACTTGCGCTGGGATGATAGTACCACCTAGCATTTTACTTTCAACGGATTTCTTTTATTTTAACATTAAAAAAGTTTTTTTCAATACTGTGACAGTCTGACGTGACTTATACGTACATAGAACAGAGGAATAGAACCGGCATCACCTGATCGTTCTAATGAATTTTCGTAAGTTCTACGCCAAATTTTTTCCTCAAATTCTTTCATTTCTTCTGAAAATAAGCTCCTTTTGATTCAGGGCATTATCGTTTGCATTTTAGACAAAGCACTATTCGAAAAATCGTAAACCTCAGAGCCTTTGTGGACCTCACTTCAACCTCCCCATATGCCGCGAAAATAAAGTGCACGACTGCGTTCTATGGTAACATTTGATAACATACCATATTTATTTAAATCACTTTTTAAGTTTTGAAAGATTAGATTTCCTCAAAACCGCCTCTAACCATTTTGATGCAATTTTGCGCATTGGACACTTTTAACCCAATTGTTCAAAATACAAAAACTGATCTTTCTATGAAAAAAATTATTTCAAAAATCAAAGTAAGTAGATTTACGCTAATTAATACAGAATGTCACTATCTATTCTTTAAATTTTTAGCTGCAATAATTACTATTTAGTCTTAGATAGTGAGGGGTGTCCTCGTGGCGGTCCTTACCGCCGCAGCCTCTACAAATGTCGTCAGATTGAGTTTCATCATGTGGTTTATTCGAAAATTATGACTAGCTAAAGCACCAACCAGCTGGACAGTAATGGTCTTTCATACTGTAACAGCTTTTTGGTTCGGTTTTTATTATATTCTGAAATGACGGGTCACGATCCATTTCGGATCCTTTTCTTGCGGGCTCGTCGGCTAACTCATTGCCTGTTACGCCCCTGTGTCCATAAACCCAGGAGAGGCATACCTTGTGCTGTGACCCTTAAGCTCTATGCGACAGCGGTGAACCAGCTTGGATTTGATTTCAATAATATTAACTGCCTTAATGACCGCTTGGCTGTCAATGAAAATAGTAATAGTATTCCGTGGTATTGCTGACATTGCTACAGTTTAAGCTGCTTCCATGATTGTCATAACCTCAGTTTGAAAACAGTCTCTCGGAGTAGTGTTTATGTAATTCCCTTGAGAACCTGTTCCACAATTCATCTTCGATCCATCTATGTATATGGATATAGATTTCAATTTCATGGATTTATCGTATTCCATTTTCACTCCTCGAAAAGGAGCAGGATAACAGTCCGTCAAAGTCCATACATGTAACATTGAGTCGGAGCTAACGTTGTCTCCTAGATACATTTTCAGACTCTGTGCGTGTCCTACGAGACTTACAGACTATACTGCCATATGTGAGTATCGGTCCTACAATTGCCGTGTACGTCTAGAGAATTATTTTGGGTTTTGGACCCCACTTTCTGCCGAAGACGCGGTTGCATGCATAAAATGCATTTGCTACTGTCCTTACTTGTTCATTGACATACAACCTCTAGTTAAGTTTCCGAGCAAGGATAACACCTAGATACTTCGCACTCTCCGCTACCTTTAGTGGGATCCCCTCTATAGCTGGTGGTTCGAATTGTGGTATGTTCCTTCAATTTGTCAACAGCACAAGTTCGGCTTTTTGAAAATTTATCCCAAGACTAAATTGTTCTGTTTATGTAATTCCCCTGAGAATGACTTTTCTAATAGTACGTCGGTAAGTCTCCGCTTTGGATCGACAACAGCGACACGGAGACTTTCTTTAACATTTTACGCTAACTTCTACGCCACGCACTCTCGGCGTCTTTAATAACGTCTCGAGCCCTGTTTAACTGAGCCGCTTCCTCTACCGTTAAGATATTAGATTCGCGGCCCCTAAATTTGCCTAGCAGTCGGCGCGCTTTGCTGCGCAGTTTCAGCGGATCTTCATACACCGCATGCGACACTGTTTTGTGTCTTCCATGAGGTTTGCCTTTGTAACAGTTACGGCTTCCATTAATTCCAAACAGGTGCTGAAATTTGGCTCACTAGGCTTCGCAATAATCGTAAAGATAGTGTTAAAGGTCGATTTCGCTTCACCCGCTGATTTATTATCGTCCTTGTTGTCGGCTTCATTCTTGGAGTCAGATAAAACAGACCTGTGCCCCGATAGATTGCGGCATATCCCAGATAGGCATTTGTGGTTGCATCAGTTCACCGTCACTCGAGACTTCAGGAGAGACCGTGTTTGTTACAGTACTAAGACTTACATAGATCTCATCTCTGTCCAAAGACTTACTTTTCAAAAAGTCAAAAGCTTTTTCAGTCATTGTTTTTCATTGCCCGCTAACGTCGTCTTTTCCTAAACTTTTTAATCGTCATCTTGCAATTTGAAACTCTTTTCCTTAGAGATGCAGTTGACGAAATTAAGAACTTAGATGAGCTGGCGACAGATCGGTTGTCATAATCCTCGAAAAATAGTTTCTTTACCAAATACCAACATATACATACATATATAATAATAGAATTTAAGGACAAGGAATTGTATTTTAAATATGATGTGTACAACGATGCTGTGAAAAGCATCCTTTTGTAAGGCTATGTTGATCCCTTTCTCCTTTAAACAGAAACACAAATGTTTCTCAATATCTAATATAAGTTATAAATAACACCCCACGCAAATAACATTACTAAATATCTTTTGTGTAAACGAATGCTAAACTACTTTTTTCCTTTTAACACACATCTGACACAACACATAAATACAGCAAAGCGCAAAAAAAACAATTTTCCTGAAAAATGATAATGTATGCCAAAGGGCAGAATTTACATATGAAAACGAAAACCCGAATACCTAAGATATTCCGTATAGTGAGCGGTTTCAAAGACTACACTGAAAAGTTTCGTAGATAGAAAAACATCACTATACATAAAGGACAAAATGCAAATGTACTTTACCAAGCATTTCAACGACTTATTCCCACATATCCTCAGAAAACTTTTTATTTTGGGTGTCATGAACATTTTCAAATCCTTTTGTCCATTGAAAGCAGGTACCTACTGCAAATTTTCACAAGTGATGACACGGAAATACACGTACAAACTTGGTGGCTTGGGTATTGAAGTCATTACCATATGAATGGTTAGAAATTCCGGCAAATGTTAAAAGTGCATTCATTTTTGTGGATTGGTAGATATTGGAATATTGACTAAGGAATGAGTAAGGACTTATTCATAATATTTACATTCATATCATTGAACGCTTAAAAATACGAAGGGAGATATAATATATTATAAGTTATTATTGAGTAAGTGTGGATATAAACCCTCACACGTTCTTTATTAACCAGGGTTAATATGAGCATTTTTATTTTATCATATCTAGGATAATTTTTACCCAAATTGGGTAAAATTGGTTAGCCAGTGCCTAAATATTTGATACATCTTGAAAAATAAAAAAAAAATTTGTTTCCATAGTTATCACACCAATGGGGGATTCCCCATGCTAACGGGGAATAATATTAACCTGGATTAATAGGGTACTAATTAAGGGGCGAGAATTGTCGTCCATGTGAGTATTAATAGTGAAAGTTACGTTAGAAATGAGAAAAATAAAATAATTTTAATTACGTAAAATTGTGATATTACAAGGTATTATAATATAGGAACACACATAAATATATGATCTTTATATTATATGATCTTGAAGAGTGGCCAAGAAAACCACTAATTAAGTTTGTTTAAAGAAACACTAAAGGAGGAATAAATTTGTTCTAATGTTTTTCTTGACGTGTCCTAGGCCTAGTAGTCTACCCATCAATAAAATGGAAATCGCTTGTAAAGAAGAAAACGCAGATTTAATCAAATGCATTGGCTGATTGGAAAATTCTCCAAGCTCAGCATGTAAAACAAGCCGTGCTAAACGTGTATGAACGTATGGTATACAACTTTGGGATTGTACCATAGGACGTTATGTTAATATTTTACAGACTTTCCAAAATGAAGTTCTAAGAAAAATCGTCGCCGTGGTATATCAGAAAGGCCGATATTCACAGAGATCTAGGTATTATTACCGTGGAAGATTAAATACGAAATTTAGCGCGCAAACAACAGACTCGCGTTCTTGGCCATTGCAATGATGCTATATTAGAACTTCTAAAAAATCGTATGCGCCGACTACAAAAGATAAAACACTTTAAATTAGCACTATAAAATGTAACCACACGTTGTTGTTGGTAAAACAGGTGCTTGAATTATTGCTCTTTTGAAGAAGGTATAGAACTACAAAATAGGACCTATAAACCTACAGGCTAAAATCATTACGCGTATAATAAATTCTAAAAACAAACTTATATAAATTTACAATAAATACTTGATCGACGGAAAAGGCCCAGGGAGCCGAATTAAAGATTTATAAAAGTAAAGTCAAATTCGCTTGACCGACGGTTAAGGAAATGTACAAACACTATCAAAAAAGGAAGAAAGTTAATAAAAGGCGTCAAATACTAATCCCAAGCAAACCACCAAGAAGAACTAACGTCTCAACCAGTCTCATATTCCAGTCGAATTCCATACATAAATGTTTTGAATGTACCTACTTCAAAATAATAAAATTTTCGAAATATTTTAAAACAAACCATGCTTTTTTGTTTTTAAATAGACGAGTCCTTATTGGTAAACCCGATATCTTGTCAAGCTTCGTTAAGTGTAGAAGGTATATAATATTCTTTAGGATCTAATACCATTCAATCCATTTAAAATGAAACTAGCTGTATATCCAATTATGTATAGTTTTCTTTCTATCTCCAAATTTTCTCCCAATTATATTGCAATATTGAGATATATATTTTCTTAACTTAAATTCCTACGGAATTACTCCGTGAAGATTACTACCAGCATTCTCACGTTACTCTGGTCTAGGTATTCTTTAGTGTGATTATCTAAATCGAATGAACGTGAATTACAGCTTGTCATCAATGAAGAAATTGACCTCAATTAAGAGATGTTTGTGGCAAATCTCCACAAATTCACAAAGCAGAGGTCTTTGCTATTGCTGGTGGTGCGGTAACGACACCAAATCAATTAGGAACGTGATTCTTCCACTCCTTCTGTGAAAAGCAATTTTCTTTCTCTTCTGTTTTCTATCGCCCTAAATTACACCTTTCTCGCATGTCAACTGAGCTTTACTTTTGGCATCAATGAAATTTACTCAAATTGCTCTCTAATCCTTGTATTGTTTTTGTAGCTTGGGAAAACCTTAGCGAAAAGAATGTGTAGTAGTTATTGCGGTTATTAGCTTAATTTGAAAAGAATTTAGTAATCTGATGATTCACAATCAATAAACCAGAGGCTACGTCGGCACATGCATACTAATTTATTCGTGGGTACTTCAATTCAAGTTTCATTATGCAAAGCAATATATAATTTTAGTTACAGTAAGAGCTCCACCGGCGTTCTAGTTTTCAAGTTTTCTTCACCCAAATATAACCGAATTATTTTTACGTTTCTATAAGTTGCGGAGAAACCAATAGATTTTATGATACATAATTGGACGTACCTGGATTAATTAATTATACAATTTTACAAAAGTATCGCAACCTGGCGATGAAAATTATATTTAAAAAAAATTTGTTCGTCGAATCGACGAAGTAAATATTTATAACTAAGAAAAAATGCATGTAAACAGTTCGAAGGAAGAATATATATTGTAGGTAAGCCAATACAAAAACTACTAAGTAATGTAGTACACTTTCAACTTCACTGAAATCAAAGTCAAGATGGCTAATGCTTCTAATGATTCGTATTCGTTGAGGGAATATATCAAAAGGTTACTAGATATAACTGTTTATAGTTATGAAATGCGAAAAGATATAATATCTTTATATCGACATCGAATAAAAAATATCTTCAACCTATTTGAAGTAAAACAAGCACAGGTCGTACTGACAGGCATAATGCCTGTCATGCAATGGAATGACAAATCTTTGACATCGAGACATCGACTTTTGGTAAGTATGCAGGTACTGCTTTAGAATTAATTAATATAAATGTTAGATCCATTTTAAGTGTTGATCTATTGTAACAACTCTATTCGAGTTAAAGGTAACTAAGTAATGAGCAAATGTCGTTAAACAAAATATGTATAGCACAATTTGGTGCACGAAATATTACATACAGTACAGGCAATTCCTGCGGTCTTAGGGGCAACTACGATTTTTATGTAATCAAGCACATTGGACACATTTAACATAATTGCTCGTTAAATCGTTAGAGCCGATTCTGAGAAAACGAATTTAATTTTAATATAAGAAAAATCGTTATATGAAAAAAAATTTAAAAAAAAATTATTTCAAACGTTTGTTCAAATTTATATTATAAACAAAACAAAAATGTAAAGTCCCCTTTATTTGTTTCCGAGATATTAGCGGTTTTATAAATTACCGTTAATCGATTTCTTTTCCAAAAACTGAGTATGCAGTATTTTTGGCCCCATCTCAAGTATCCATAGTACAAAAAAACACCAAAATCCTTGGAACCATTTTCGATAAAATGAGTGATAAGTGAATTACACAAAAAAAATTGTATGGCAGGTACCGTTGTTTCAAACGATAAAGCAAAAAACAAAAAGATGCCCCGAGATGTAACCCCAAGAACCTTATATACGAACTTTAAAGCAAATCCGTTGAACCGTTTCGTAATTAAGTCTTTCGAATCGCGTTACTGAGTAATCTAGATATCTAGTAATAAAAATGGATCAGGATGACATTGCAATAATCATGGCAAGGAACTGGAAAGATGGACAACGAACATCTAAGAGGTAGCCCTTCCAGAAAAACCATTCCATACATAAAAGAACTCCTATCGATCTTAAAGGAGATCTGGAGGGAATTCGACAACAACCACACGAACATGCAGAGGAACACCTTTCAGTTGGTGAAAGACATGAATGAGAATACTAAGCTCAGTCCTGAAGATCTTGCTACCAGTATTGCTGCAAAGGATGCAGATAAGCGTGCTAAGCCAAAAATTTCCCTCGCTGGTCCCAAATACAATTCGCATCAAGAACAACGCCTACGAAAATAGAAATAAAAACAAAGGCAATCAATTATAATATTGACGAATTTAAGAATACGTTCGACAATTATATAATTGGACAATGGGAATGATTGACAAAATTGCATGAGCAGTTTATGGCAGATTCATCTGAATTGGAAGAGCAAGGTGATTACATCAGGGAAGTGGAAGAAGTAGCTGAACGAAGTCCAAGAAAACCTGATGATCAAAAATGTGAATCAATCGATCAGGAGCTATTAGAAACTCACAAGTTGGAAAAATAAAGCCACAGAGCATTGGCCAGACTACTGCAACTAGAAAAGCGATTTAGCTGCGACGAACCACTAAGAAAGGAATCCACAACGTTTATGATAATACTTATATCTAGCAATAAAGACGATGCTTACTATATGCCGCACCACGCTGTACATAAACCAAATAGTACAGCTACTAAACTAGGAGTGGTATTTGACGCATCGGCAGCGACATCGATTGGGGTTAGTTTAAATAAATTCATGCAAGGACATTTAACTGTATTATAATGCGATGACGTCGATATAAAAACGTGTTTACGGCAGATATTGGGACGATGTATCTGACTCTACGATTGCCATTGCCTGGATTACTGGGTGTCATGGCCATTTGTGGCAAATAGAGTTTCCCAAATTCAGGAAGTTATTGATCCAAGTTCTTGAAGACACAGAAGAATTGTCGATAACCCTGCTGATTGCGCATTCAGATCAATTAAACAATCGTTCCTACTACGCAATGCTCAAAGTGGAGATGAAACTAAGGCAGCCAAATATTCATATCGGATTGCTGAACTTCACCCAGGAAAAGACAATGAAGTTCGGGCGGTTACAGTTTTTAGTAAAAAAAACTTGTAAAGAGACTGATTATGAAATTATGTCCTCTTCCCATTGAATCAACTGCGAATAAAATAACAGATATAGCAAGCTAACGAGAATCTGAAAACCACACTCAGCATAGATCCCCAAGAAATAAGACGACTTCACGTAATGTACATCTTGGACTTAGCATCGAAAGCTCATATATTTCGAGAAAGGAAAATAAAACAACGTATAGACTAAGCCCAATAAGTTGGTTATTCTTCATCAGTTTGGTCATGATGGACAAGGAAACGACATTAACATCAAACGAAGAAATAGATCACTTAAGGGTTATTCCATTCAAAAACCATTAAAAAAACTTTGAGAAGATCGGAAGCGTAAATCTGATAACCAGTGACTGAAAAATAATTGCCTACTACGACATGACGAACTATTGGCAAGTTCCTCTCTAAACTGTAGCCAGTCCGTTTTTCTCGGAATTCTCCTCTCTTCCGAAGAGGAAAATACGCAGTATATTTGAAATTCAATGTATCAATGATCTGATAATGTGCTATCTGGCGATACCTTCCAATTTATGATAGTCTTCGAATCCCTGTTAGTCAGGATAACGTCAATTACTTGCTGTCTTCTGGCTGTAACAAACGTTCCCCAAACAGTGTTCTGAGCATAGGCATCGCAGCACAAGTCCAGACCCAACCTTTTGGATTCAAAATACTCTACGAGATCTACAGCTGCCTTTGTTGGCGGAGGAGGGGTTAAAGAGGCATAGGGCAAATAAATCAATGCAACGACAAAGATTTCCCAATTATCATTTGCATGCTAATTTATGGAAACAGCTATCAAATCTTGGCTACAAAAGCTTTTGATCATAGCAGCTGTGAACGATTTCGATACAATAAGACAAGTGCTAACGGATTGCTCATCATAAATAACGTGGTATAAATCACTTAAACATTTAAAACCACAATTGCATTTTTTCTCATCAATGGTGTCTGGATGGATATTATGTGTGCTTTTGTTCTACTGGCCACAAGCCTGCTACTTAAAAGGGCGGTAGCAGCCTTGTAGCACTGTAGGTTAATTTGAGTAAACAAGATTGATGAATACTCTGGGTTAGGTCCTCTGTCAGCACTGTTTGACATTGAAATGGAAATGAATCCTGCCAAGGTGCAGTTAGGGACGCATTTTGTACCTATATTTGATGACCTCGGCAGCAGTCATGTCTATACTCACAAGAGGATTTTTACTCTTCTTACGAGAACGGACAACCCAGGTTTTTGTGTCCAGACCAGGATTCTAGGTTCGCCGATTTACCTAGTTTCCCAGGGATCCAGCAGACTGCGCGGGCTGTCTTGGGTGGTTTGTAGATCTTAAAGGTCCTAAGCGGAGGGATTTTTGGCACCATACTGCTAATCCATTGAGAGGTTTTCTCAATGTATTTACCATGTAGGTTCCGTCCTTTAACACACAGCCCGTCACCTGAATGCAAGCATTTGTTGCAACCGCCAGCTCCAAAAGATGAGTCTTACAGTGTTTAGACTTTGTATTACTCATAATATTATCATTGACAGCTTTCCCAATGCGAACTCGCTTTAATTCGAAAGTATTATATAGGTATATATTTGTTTAACTAATTACGTGTTGTAATTTCAATTATTATTTTTTTTTGCGATTAATGGATAATACATTAAATTAAATAAGTTTAATTTTCATCGGAAAAAAACCATCCAGTAAAATGAATCCTTAAATATGAAAAGGTATTTTTTTAATTTGTTCTCATTACCGAGACACTACTCTATAATTCATGTAAAAATAAATACTGCCGGGTACATTAGGCTTTTAATCTTAATACATATATATTATCATAATGCGACCAGTATGTAAAGGGTGATCCATTTCGAGGTTCCCTACTTTTTTAAAGAAAAAAAACACAGAAAATTCAAATTTAATGGAGAATGTTTATTATCATTTGAAAGAACATTCTTTGGCATTTATGGTTTTGACAAATGTTGGCCGTTGCTACGTCGCAGATGGTCCATCCGTTGAGTCCAATTTTCGATCACTCGTTCGAGCATTTCGACTGGTAACTGGCGAATGACACGCGTGATGTTTTCCTCCAAGGCCTGAATCGAAGCGGGTTTGTTGGCATAAGCTTTTGATTTTACATATCCCCACAGGAAAAAGTCTAACGGTGTGATATCACACGATCTTGGTGGCCAATCGACCGGCCCAAAACGTGAAATTATGTGCTCACCGAAATGTTCTCTCAATAAGTCCATTGATTGATGCGATGTGTGGGAAGTGGCGCCGTCTTGCTGAAACCAAATGTCGCCGAGATCACGAGCTTCAATTTCAGGCATCAAATAGTCGGTTATCATGGCACGATAACGGTCGCCATTGATGGTTACGTTCGCACCGGCATAATTTTTAAAGAAATATGGACCGATGATTCCACCGGCCCACAAACCACACCAAACCGTTGTTTTTTCTGGATGAAGTGGCAGTTCTTCAATCTCTTCAGGTTGCTCTTCGTCCCAAATGCGGCAATTTTGTTTGTTTACATACCCATTGAGCCAGAAATGGGCCTCATCGCTAAACAAAATTTGCCTCGAAAACGTCGGATCTTCTTGGAACTTTTCAAGAGCCCATAGAGCGAAGCGATGTCGCTTGGGAAGGTCGAGCGGCTTCAGTTGTTGCACAAGCTGTATTTTGTACGCTTTCAATTTAAGATCTTGACGTAAAATGCGCCAGGTCGTTCCATACGTCAGTCCGAGTTGCTGCGAACGGCGCCGAATCGACTCTCTACGGTCTTCGTGTACACTCTCAGCTACGGCCGCTATATTTTCTTCACAGCGTGCTGGACGTGGTCTATTCGGTCGAATATTATCCAATAATGAATGCTGGGTCTCAAAATGGGTGATGGTGTTGCGAATAGTACGCTCAGTAGGCCGATTATGTTGACCATAAGTTGAGCGAAGTGCACGAAACACATTCCTCACAGAACGTGAATTTTCATAATAAAGTCGAACAATTTGTAAACGTTGGTCACGCGTAAGTCTTTCCATTATGAAATGCCAAACAATACTAAACAAAAATAACATGACAGCATGACACGACTCACACGTGATCTGTCAAAAAAGGCTATTGAAAAAAGTATCTCTACTTGGATCACCCGTTACATCAGGCAAATATATCTCTTCGAAATTTTGTTTTTCAGGGGTTTTCCATTGAATCAAGCCCTTGCTTTTCTTGAACAAGATGAAAAATTTGCAAGAAACATAGACAAAATGTGCGCATTTGACGCATTTTGACGCAGATTCTGGATGTGAGGAATTGATTTCGGTCAGTAACTTTACAGGTTTTCTGTTACAAACTCCTTCCAAAGTAACTTGTAACCGTGTATTCATCACTTTGGATGATAACAATTCATAAAAACCGGTTCTTCAGCACATTTATTATTTACTATTGGGGAAAGAAAGATTCATAACCAATGTCTTCCACCTGGTTGCACTTTGAAATCCCTGCAGAGTTCGACCAATCGCAATCTCCTTCGCAGTTTGTTCAAAACTGTTCTACGGCTTTTGCGAAAACAGCAGCCGCGTCCAAATAATTTATACAATGCGAACATGGATAGATGCGATCAGAACGTCAGCCTTTAATTTGTGGAAAGAAGTGGTACTACTCGCTTATCGATCTTTCCATTCAAAACGCTTGGCAGATACTTCGAATCAATGGAGGCGAGTTAGATTAACAAATATTCAGAAGACAAATCGCAGTGGGATTGTTGATAACCAATTAAAACCCATATCATATGCACAAAAACGTCCATCAGCTTGCGATGAAGCAAATATACGATATGATCACATTTATCAAATGGCAACTCCGAAATAAAAAGGAACGAGATGTGTATCTGCCATACAAGAACAATAAAACAATGTTCTAAATGATTTTTATAAAGAAAACATAAGGAAAGGCTACAGTTCGCTTGGGGCGAACAATATGATACCCCATCCATAGCCCTATATGCTCCAAAGAAAAAAGCATTAAGAAGATGATGGATAGCGTTTTAGTTTATTCTATTAAATTTAAAAAAAAGAAATTATTTTTTGAAAAAACGCCCACAAAAAGTGGGCGTGGTCAAAAACTTTGTATGGGCGATATGCTGGAACACATATTGACTAAATATCTTGTTAAACATTTCTACAACTTTCTTCGCTCTGTCTCTCTTTACTCCACCCACATAAAATAACTTTTATTTTCTGACTATTTAAACTATCAACCTGTTTTAGAGAAATATATTGAAATTGAGTCAATTGTAGACACAATCCAGCATGTCCACTTGCCCTATGCAATTAGTAGAGAGCAGCGATGCGTAAAAGTGTCCGATAGGGCCATTTGGCCATTTGTTTTGCGTTATGGCCCTTGGTCCTGGACTAACTGCAAATGGCCCTCAGATCCCGATTTTATGTATTCTTCCTATTAAGCTTTCAGAAGAAAGGAGGCTGTCTAATTTGGGCCAACCTTAGAGTTATCAGTCTCCTAAGCATTGCATATACGATCCTGTCTGCCGTATTGTACGAGCGCCTGCAACCATATGTCAAAGACATGATTCACTTGAACCGACCCTACCAGTGCGGTTTTAAGCCTGGTAAGTCCACAAATGGAGCCTATTCAGCGATGAACTCTACGAGCTGTAAAGCGACATTGACCTGGTCAAAAGACTCCGCCTTGGGCGTTTGAGTTGGCTGGAGAAACCTAAAGCGAATGAACACCAACGCTCCATCCCGCAGAACATTCGACTCTAATCCGGAGGGACGACATAACAGAGGAAAGTCTCGCCTTAGGTGGAGCGCGCAAGTATAAGGGAACTCAACGAACTTGGAATGGACAATTGGGGGATATTAGCCAAAAACCGCGCAAATTAGAGAGGCCTATTGGTAGAGGCCCAGGTCCAACTCGTAACTCCGCCTAAGTAAGAAAGTAAGGTCGTTTTTTTATATATGGTTATATCAACGAGCACAGCAACGAAGGCGGAAGCACATTACATTTCGATTTTCCGCCTCAACAGGGTCAATTTAAACATTCAAAAATATATCGTTTTCTTCGTGTCAACTTTTTTTATACCCTATCCTAATGGTATTTTAATTTTGGCACATTTTGGCACACACCTCTTAATATTTGTCGTAAAAGTATATATATATATGATCAGGACCAAATCCTAAGACTATTTAGCAATGTAGCTGTTAACATATAAAAGAGCGAGGCATTGGGATCTATTGATAATAGTTAGACACACAAAGGTGTTGCACCCCTGAATGCAAATAAATGTAGGAATTTCTCTTACTAGAGTTTTGATTGGTTGAGAAAGTTGCACTGTCCCTGTAGTTTTTATTTTATGTGTACGGATTCTTCAGGAGCTTTCGAATTTTTCAACTACTTCTTCTATAATATCCGACGATTTTATGATCAAGAGTGAGAGATCATAATTTTCCACTTTTTACTGCATTTCCACAGATTAGTACTTTTGTTCTACTTAAACAAATTTCGTCAGACCTCCAATTTTGACTTAGGCCAAGCAAAATCTTTTAGTGTTAGTTTTATTTGATGCAAGGAATATTAAAGCTGTCTTCATGCTTTAGAATTTGCATCATTATTATTAATTAAGCTAGTGTGAGTTTCTTTTTTGATTCTTCTGTGGGGATCAAAATAACATATTGAGGATGTGATCAGGCAATCTAAGACTGAGAGGCATCGGATATCATTATGTGTACCCTAGAAATTTTGATGCCGCACGTCACTGGGCATATCTGGGTTAAAACATTTAATTGTTTTTATTATTTGTTATTATTTCACATCTCTGCACATTTTTAAGCTACAGTAACTATCAGTTGACAAACTGATTTTTCACATATAAACTGTTTTTTTAGTTTTTGGATAGGTATATAGTGGTTGACGGAATTAAATGACTAGCAAGAATAACCAAAAATTACTTAACTAAACATTGTTCATCATATCGACCAATTTTGTTTGTCATTCTTCGCCTATCAACTGCCTATAAATCACGTTTGGCATTTACAAATTTAATTTTAAGTAGGATAGATTTTTTTATTATGACGTGGCCTAGTATAATGGCACCAACATTTCATGCGCTGAAATATAGAGGCATGTACATACATACCCACATATGTACATGTATGAACGTTATTCACTTGTGGTGTAAGCCTTCATTAAGTCACAAAGAGTGACTTTTTACTTTTTGAGGAATGCATGACTGACCTACGTTGAAAATCGCACAAAGTTCATCAAAAGATTTTAATATGCTTCGTTCAGCACCGATTCGCCAGTTTACCACTGCCGTTATTTGGAGTCAGCACTTTGTTTTTAATAAAGCGAGCGAAATACAACAACTACAAACCAAGTTAATGTGCAGGGAGAAAAACCAGAGTACAGCATGTTGGTGGTATTTTATTTTCCTGTTCGCAGAATACTGTCAAGCATTTACTTACTCGTGTAATAATGTCGTTGTGAACATCTTGTACAGAAATAGGAGTCGTTTAAAAGGACTGATTCAAATTTTTTGAAACGGAAATTCAGTAACCTTCCACAAGAACCACATAGAAGAACCCATTTGCGTAAAGGTACACTCTCATCAAGCATTAAATGTGGGTTTGCATTTATGATTTCTGTAGAAGATGTAGTTCCCTTATTATTATTATTTGCTTGTAAACTCCATGGAAGTGTTTGGCTCACCGCATATCCCTTAAAACAACGAGTCTTTAAACGGATATACAATAAAGGTAGGTAGGTACTTGCAATTGTTTTTCTTATGAGTACGATGTTGGAAACTAAAATCAACTGTAACGTAACTAGTGATTATAATTGGTGGACAAAATGCATGCATGCTATAAATTATATAAACTTTACGTTTTATTGGTTCAATCAACTTCAGTACCATTTTAAGTTTTTGCTCACTCGCCTCTTGCAGAAGTCTGACAAATATCCAAAAGTATTACCAGTCATGAGCAGATTCGCAAAGATTTGCTTGTTAAATAAAAAAATTGGTGCCATCGATTTGTGCCAAACTAAAAATATGGCCTTGAACAAACCATGGTGCACAAAACCGACTTAACTTTACTGGACTTTTTGACAGACCAATTCGCTCCTTTTTCCCGAGCAGGGAAGAACGGAATATAAATGATATTACCACATACCTAATAAACCAAGCGCCAATAAAAGGAATTAAAGCTACTGAAATAAAATACCACCTAGTTCATCGCTGTCGCGAAGAGGTCAAGACTCTTGTCTCACAGTTCCTGGGTTCCTGGAGTATTAGGACATAGCCATCTCTGAAATGGCTAGTGATTTAGCGGTCTCGGAGAAAGAGTAGAAAACCAATAAGAAGTGGAAATTATTGAACATCTGTATCAAATCTGGATCTTAGTGTAGCGAAAAGGAGACTTTCTCGCCAACTCAATAAATCTAAAAACAATGGCTAGGGTATAACCGAATTTGAATCTTTTATGGCATAACGGACTTGTTTTCAAACATTAATAGGTATTAATAGGAAATTGAATCCGTTTATATTGGAAAGGATAATTGCTGGGAATTATTGGTATATTGGTAGGGCCTCTACTACAGCTCATTACTCTCAATGTTGTATCTTGGGTGGACTCAAATTACGAAGCAGCATAATGGGAACTCCAACATTCAAGTCAATTTTGTGGCTCTGTTGCTATTTTTGGAAATACGGCACATTGGGTTTTCCATTTGTTCAACTTGTATTGGAATTTTGGTCATTTTTTGGTTTTTTCCGAGGAGAAGGTTCGCAGCTATATAATGCAACCACAATTTTTTTTGTCGGCACGTATTTTTAATAATAATAGATTTATTAAAAAATGTTTTATTTTGCGTCCCTCGTTGCTCATGCGCATCTAGAGAACATAAACCGCCAGCGGTTGCGTTTACATTACCTATGACCTGTTGATAAATTTACTGAAATTCAGGTTAATTTTGTTCAAAAACATACCCTGTTTACATATGCTCGATATATTCCCTGATATTTTCCTATAAATCCATAAATATTGACGGTATTTCCACTTACTGAGAGAACAATTTTTTGAAGTGAGGGAAGTACACGGTTATTTAAGATTTTTATATGAGCTTTTACGTCAGCATTGTGATAACTCCTTTAAACTCAAACACAGTTCTCAGTAATCTGGTCATTAAATATTTTCTATAATATTGTAAAAAGAATGTAATTGCAAATATTTTCCGTAATTTCAATGCAGTGCTGTTCACTCTGTCATGCCAGTTTCTAATACACCTAGTGCAAGCAAGCTGCTTGGGAAGTCAAGTGCTGACTGCCTTTAACCTTCTTAAAATTTTCGAAAAACGGCGATCCTTTAATTATATGCATCAACATACGAAGGTAATAGCATTCGTGATTGTTCATGATCTTGCATGTTAAATGGTACCTATTCCTATAATCACGTCTTCGCGAAATAATCAGTTAATTTATGTCAAGGGTGAAAAATGTCATCAGTGTCGTGCCTCGAACCTTTTATGGCATATTCTGTTTTTCTAAATAGATACATTGGGTTGTAACCAGAGAAAAGAATTCATGAATTGAAAATAATAGTATACGCCAAGCAACTTCGCAACTACTAACGTGCCTTCCGTTTTGGTATAAGGTTGCTTCGTCATTTTAATTTTGCAGTATTTACATATAAACTTAATCGACTTTACACTGCCGCACAGTTCAACGTTGCTGTGTGCATTAAAAACTATAAGAAGTAACAGCGAGTATGGAACTAACCAACGATTGTTAATTTCGATTTCAGAGTTAAAAAATTAAGAGTTTTTGAGATTCTACCGTCTTCCGGAGAACGCCGTCGCCGGGTAATTGTTTTGAAAAAATAATTTATTACAAACTCCATCATTTGTACAGGGTTGATTATTGAGAGCACAGATGAGTAATTATATAATATTGTTAATTATAATTATTTAATATATTGTATAATAGATTGATATGACTTTTACAAGCAAATAAAAAAAGGAGGGCGAGAGAGTCTAAGTCGACTAGTTTTATAATTATTCATCTCTGCATATAAGCATTAACAATTGAAAAAAGCTCGGGATCGTATTGTCATATCGTTAACAGAAATGACTCTATTAATCTTATCCGGTGTTATTTTTAATTCCAGCCATATTAAAATATGTGCGTATGGCAGGCCGTGCTTTTGCAAGTCTATGCTATACATGTAACAAAGAACACACCGTGCACATTTCCTTTCACTAAAAGGTTAGTTATGATTTTAATATTTTATTAAAAGGTATATCATTTTTTTATACCCTATCCTAAGGGTATATTAATTTTGACACATAGTTTGTAACACTCCTTAATATTCGTCGGAGACCCATAAAAGTATATATATTTATGATCAGGACCAAATCCTAAGACTATATAGCAATGTCCGTCCGTCCGTCCGTCCGTCCGTCCGTCCGTATCAACTTTTGAGGCCTTTAAAGTTATGCTAGGAGGCTGAAATTTGGAGCATATACTCCCTAGGGTCCCGAAATGGTAAAGTGTTAAAAGTTTTTAAATCCGCCCACTGCCACGCCCACAATTTAGAAAAAACCGTTTTAAGGCTTAAGTTAGAGAGATAAAGTTGTAAAACCTTCACAAGATATGTAGGTACTGCCTACCTTTATAAATTTGTCATATGAAGTTTTTTGCCACGCCTACTTTTTGTGGGCGTTTTTCACTAAAATGCTGTTTTCTTTGAAAATTTTCATAGAAATCGAAAAAAAATGTTTAACAATATATTTAGCCTATATTTTTTCCAATATATTTCCCATACAAAGTTTTTGGCCACGCCCACTTTTTGGGGGCGTTTTTTCAAAAAACATTTTTTTTTTCTTTAAATTTCATAGAATGAAATAAAATGCTATCCATCATCTTCCTAATGCTTTTTTTTCTTTGGGGTACATAGGGATAAGGATAGGGTATCATACTGTTCGCCCCAAGCGGACTGTAGCCTTTCCTTATGTTTTTTAATTTGTATTGATTTTTTCTTATAAAAATGAATCCCTCTGTTTCAATTTGTTGTCTATTTTCGTGTAAGTGATTATATTCAGATCCGGTTGACCAATGTTTGGGCAAACCTAATGGACTACAAGATTATATCTATCTTCTCGTTCAATAAATATGAGAGGATATTGAAAAGCATCATTAGATCTGCGAGTCTCCGAAATCCGCTGCAAACGACTGCCTTTCTTGTGTAGTATGTAAAATGACTCTGTTGTTAAACTGTTCGTCAGACAAAAGCACAGAAACTTCCTTTTTTTTTATAATGTACGCGCACTAAAGGGATTTTGGATACTGAGGATAATAAAGGATCACAGTGCGGGCATTAGTGAAATGAAGGATTAGAAAAAAGGATATACCGATGTACGTTGATTTTAAATGTCTGTAAACTATAATGTGCAGGAATAGCAGTAGAGCTTGGTAGAGCAGTCCACATTCGCATTGTATGGTTAAGAAACGAATCCTTGTA
Source organism: Ferdinandea cuprea (assembly GCA_963576555.1). Classification (NCBI taxonomy): domain Eukaryota; kingdom Metazoa; phylum Arthropoda; class Insecta; order Diptera; family Syrphidae; genus Ferdinandea; species Ferdinandea cuprea. Next base: position 74,136,487 of record OY754960.1, read on the forward strand.
TGTCACTGTCCGTCCGAATATAGGCTTAAGGATTTGTCCAGATGGTAAATACATCAGCTTACTTAAGCCTATATTCGGACGGACAGTGACAAACAAGGATTCGTATGTTTAGATCTGGTAGTACCCTTGCCACTGTACGAGTGCGGAAATGGATTTGTCCCATTGAATGTTTTACGCGCTCGAGTACAGGGCAAAGCACCTATTAAAAACAATCTGGGAGCAAAGAGCTAGCCGCAAAATGAGTAACAAGGAGATTGGCTTTTTCTGAAGAGCTGACAGCTGGGATGTCATTGCAAATGAGTGTCGGAATATATGACGAGGCCGAATTGTTTATATTCTTAGCAAACGACCTAAAGTTTTTACTACCAGTGGGACTTTGTAGTATTTATTGTCAAGTTTTGGTCGTAGGAGAATTTGACACGATTAATGTGGGCATTGCAGTAATTTCTGGCTTGGTTAAACTTTTTCGGTTTTCCTCAGTTGGGTTGGTTCTTTAGCCCTGATAGCTTCTTTACAGCTCAAGTCACACCACGCGTTTTCCTTAGGTCTGATACATTTTATCCTGTTAGGGATAAAGCGTTTCATACCCAGGTGAATTAAATTTGTAATCATATCGGCAGTAGCATCTACGTCGTTGTCGAGGAAAAACAACGACCAGTTAAAACTCCTAAAGAAACCGTTTAAAGCTTCCCAATTGGCTTTCTCGTATTGCCATACGGTTCTTTTAGGAGCTTGTTCTTTAACTGCGTGGTTGGAGTACAAGAAATTCGCCGATATGATACAATGGTCTGACGAACCTAGAGGCGATAATACATTTAAAGTGTACGTATCAGGGTGAGAGGTAAGAAACAAGTACAGTGTGTTGTCGTTTTGACCGCTAATGTCCGGTATCCGTATCGAATTATTCACAAGCTGCGTCAAATTATTAACCTAAGCAAGAATCTTGACATACCTTCCTTCGGGTGTTGATGGCCAGAATGTCGAAGCCAACTTGAATTGTGTATACAGAAATCGCCCGCAATGACGAATTCAGAAAGAGGATAATGGGTTACAATTCTGGTGATGGAATCATACAGTGCATCAAACTCATTATAAATTGAATGCCTGTCCTGGTTAGGGCTTCTGTAAATAAAGAAGTAGTGAATTATTTGCCTACGGACATGGAATTTTAGCCAAATAAAATTAAATTCCGGATTGGAGCATTGGCCATATTGAGGTAGAAGTTGGTAGGCTACATCACTTCCTATAAAAACTGCGATACCACGATGGGAAAAGAATAATGGCACCAAGTTATACCCAGGCAGACTAAACTCCGTTAAATCGGAATCAATGCTGACCTGTGTTTCACTAAGTGCCAAAACAGCTGGTTGGTTGAGATTCACGTGGGCGTACAATGAGAAAAGATTGGCTCTTAACCCACGAATATTACTCACGTCAACTCCAAAACTCCTACACATAATAAAAAAAATACAAAATACTCAACTCTGTCAGGATTTATAACTCTTCTACAGTTTTTTTTGTTGGAATAAAAGGTAATGTTTGAAGGGATGTCTTGAATTAAGGATATAAGTAGTCCTGAAACATTATTTGTAATTATCCAAACAATTATTTATCTCTTTCATAATCCCTTATGAAATATATTTACCAATATGATTCTTTTTTGTCATCAGAAGACAGCAATGAGTCTATAAAATGGTACCTATACCCTGAACTTTAAATGTAGGCATAAAATTACTTTCATTGATTTGCTTTGCCCCAATGGATGTTATTTGGAACGCAGAATTATACATTTGTATATTTTTAAGGAAATGTAGAGAAAATTCCTGGTTACCACTTAGCAAAAGTTTAATTAATCTTTAGCGCAAGATGCGACACCCATTTGGTGCTTAAATTGGCAAAAATAACGAAAGATCTAATCTCTCTCACTTTGTTTCCCCATACTCATTAAAAAGGCATAGAAAACACGATGTATGACATTTTATTTGGTTTTCTTTAATACATTTTTTTAAAAAAAGCTATTATATATTTATTTATATGTTAAATAATAAGAAGAATATTTTTTAAATATAAGAACTGTTAAAGCATTTTTTTCATTAAAAAAATGCCCACAATGAGTGGGTGTGGCTAAAAACTTTGTATGACAAGTTCGTTAAGGACGTCAGTGTCTACATATGTTGTGAAGGTCTGGTGGTTTACTGGATCAACTTAAGGATTAAAACATTTTTTTTAGGGCGTGGCAGCAAACCTATTAAAAACAGTTGAAACTACCATTTAGGGACTGTAGGGAGTATATGTTTCGAATTTCAACATCAAATGCTTTATTTCTGGAATGTAAATAAGTTAACTTCCTCCATAACATAACCATTACAAAACTCGAAACTATAAGTCAAATCACTATAATTTGCTCTTTTTTTCGTGTTGTAGTCTGTAAAATTCTATTAAGCAAATATTTCTTACAGTCATACTGTAAAAATGGATTTGTTAAACAAGTGAAGTGTGTTCACTCTCGAGCACACTTATAAGCGCCTTTTGGCTGTATGTCACTTCTATATACAAAGAGTCATAGGGCCAATTTTGGCATAATGTTTGCAAACTTGTTTGGCCTTATGACGCTTTAACTAAGCGACTTTATGCTAAATGTTTATATTTGGTATAATGACACTTTCAAAAGTGGAGGTGTCTAACATTGCAGATATTTTCAAAGTGTTGTACAGAATCCAAATATGTATGTATGAACCATTTCTGGTGCTTTCCCTTTCAAATTACACGCCACTATACCTTTGTTGTTTATAATGCACCGGTAACTTTGTTGTTAATAATGCAGTTAATGTTATAACACGGAATATACATTTTAGGTTGGTAATTCGTGCGCTTTTAACGGAGTTATGATCAGGATTGAGTAATCATAGCCCTCCAGCCGATGAGGAGGTCTATAAAATTGTCACCCTCATACAAAACCCAAGTCATTAGAGGATTCCGAAATGGTTCTTCAGTTCAGTGAAAAGGACATCATCGATGGCAAGTACATACAGTACACTTTGGACTGCTTGACGATTTTGAGTCCAAGGTCACCATACAAATGCAACCGGTCGTCAAAATCTTATCTTTGGTTGTCCAAGAAGTAAACGCAGAAAGGATATTGTCTATAGATTAAGGGGCACGGTAGTGCCCACCCAAAATCTCTAGCAACTTTGGTTCTACATCCGTATTTACAGGAACCCAATCAAGCTATATAGTTGTCATGAGACCCGGAGGATGACAAAAGCATGTATCGAGACCAATGGCATGTTGGCGTCTCGACAACGATGGGTGGGGGAGGATGATATCTTGGAACACCACAGCTCGGAATCAAGGGGTATTGAGAGGATGATCTTGTGCAATAGCTCAACGAAACTAATCAATCGTGATAGATATTGCCCACACCTTAAGACAAAAACAAAAATCACAAAACCAACAAAAAACCATAAATCCATAAAACTACAACTACCGCCAGGTGCACTGTTTTCATGTTTACCCTCTCTCTAACTTCGCTTACAACAAAGCTGGAGACATACAATTTATAGGTTTTATTGGGATGCACAGCATGTTTCAGGTAAGCTAATAAAAGAAAATGTATGGCCCTGACACTGTTGACATCCTAATTCGATTCAAGGCAATAATATTGAAATACGACCAGTAGTTTTTTGCAAGACTTCGCAATTCTTAGTAAGTTTCTTTGTAGGAACTTTTTATACCCTATCATAAGGGTATATTAATTTTGACTCATAGTTTGTAACACCCCTTAATATTCGTCATAGACCCCTAAAAGTATATATATTTATGATCAGGACCAAAACCTAAGACTATTTAGCAATGTCTGTCAGTGCCTCCGTCCGACCGTCCGTCACCAATTTATGGGCCTATAAATTAAAGCTAAAAAGCTGAAATTTGGAACATATACTCCCTAGGGTCCCAAAAAGGTAGAGTGTAAAGTTTTTTTTGATACGCCCACTAACCCGCCCACAATTTAGAGAAAACAGTTTTAAAGCTAAAGTTAGAGAGATAGAGTGTGGTAATCTTTACAATATATGTAGGTACTGCCCACCTATACATGTTTGTCATATAAAGTTTTTTTGGCACGCCTACATTTTGTGGGCATTTTTCACTAAAATGCTGTTTTGGTCGAAAATTTTTATAGAAACCGAAAAAAAATGTTTAACAAGATATTAAGCCAATGTTTTTTCCAATATATCGCCCTTATCAAGTTTTGGCCACGCCCACTTTTTGCGGGCGTTTTTTCAAAAAATATATTTTTTTATTATAAAATTTATAGAATGAAATAAAATGCTATCCATCATCTTCTTAACGCTTTTTTCTTTGCGGCATATAGGGATATGGATAGGGTATCATACTGTTCGCCCCACGCGGACTGTAGCCTTTCCTTGTGTTTATTATCTGTTTTTTAGTATACATTCCATGATAATGACTAACAGTAAAGCGATTTGGTCTCACATAAATTCTAAAAGAAACACGACTGGGATTCCCAGTTGGGTTGAGTATAATAATTCGATATCGTTAGATCATAATGGATCATTTAGATTATTTGTCCTGTTTTTCAAATCTAGCAATTCCATCCATAGGATGTACATTCCGAGGCAAACATTGTCAATTGATTGAATAAATACTATACAAGCATTAAAAAATGTAAAACCATTTAGCAGTGATGGTCCTGATGATATAGCGCTTATTGTATTACGGAAATGCGCTAATAGCATCGCATATCCGTTAATGATTCGCTCCTTAATGGACACTTTTTAGATGTTTGGAAGTCGTCTTGCTTGATTACAATTTTTAAATCGGTGTTGAGAAACAAACTTGAGAATTATAGAGGTATTTGCAAGCTATATGCAATTATTCAAGTCTTTGAAGAATTCGTTAAAGATAAGTTACCGTTTCTTTAAAAGGAGTATGCCGCTTAAGTGCATTAAGATTTTTAAAAGTACAAATATTTGTTAAAGTCGACATTTCCGAAACTAAACCGTGGCTTATATCGTCGGCTTCGAGTGTTAACCGTCTAATCTGGTCTTCTAGCGTGACTAATTTTTGGTAAACAGAGTTCAAGTCGTCAAGCTAAATAATACTACATCCGCTTGCTTTGTTTGAAGTTCTGGTGTCCCTTAGGGTGGTCACTGTCATTTATTCTTTTTGTTAATGATGTTACTCGTTCGTTAAAGTTTAGTCATTGTTTGAATTACTATTTTGCTGATTTTGGGGCTCTGTGCCCCAGGAACTACTCATACATAACATTTAAAATGGTGTGGAGCCAGCAAGTGTACGTTAGAGAGGGGAGGTGTAAATGGGTAGTCCCAATGTTGCTAGCGAACTTGGCTGTTCACTACCGTGCTTGGGTGATCCATTTCGAGGTTCCCTACTTTTTTAAAGAAAAAAACACAGAAAATTCAAATTTAATGGAGAATGTTTATTATCATTTGAAAGAACATTCTTTAGCATTTATTTTTTGGAGATTATGTCTATTAAATGTTGGCCGTTGCTACGTCGCAGATGGTCCATCCGTTGAGTCCAATTTTCGATCACTCGTTCTAGCATTTCGACTGGCAACTGGCGAATGACACGCGTGATGTGTTCCTCCAAGGCCTGAATCGAAGCGGCTTTGTCGGCTTAAGCTTTTGACTTTACATATCCCCACAGGAAAAAGTCTAACGGTGTGATATCACACGATCTTGGTGGCCAATCGAACGGCCCAAAACGTGAAATTATGTGCTCACCGAAATGTTCTCTCAATAAGTCCATTGATTGATGCGATGTGTGGGAAGTGGCGCCGTCTTGCTGAAACCAAATATCGCCGAGATCACGAGCTTCAATTTCAGGCATCAAATAGTCGGTTATCATGGCACGATAACGGTCGCCATTGACGGTTACGTTCGCACCGGCATAATTTTTAAAGAAATATGGACCGATGATTCCACCGGCCCACAAACCACACCAAACCGTTGTTTTTTCTGGATGAAGTGGCAGTTCTTCAATCTCTTCAGGTTGCTCTTCGTCCCAAATGCGGCAATTTTGTTTGTTTACATACCCATTGAGCCAGAAATGGGCCTCATCGCTAAACAAAATTTGCCTCGAAAACGTCGGATCTTCTTGGAACTTTTCTAGAGCTCATAGAGCGAAGCGATGTCGCTTGGGAAGGTCGAGCGGCTTCAGTTATTGCACAAGCTGTATTTTGTATGCTTTCAATTTAAGATCTTGACGTAAAATGCGCCAAGTCGTTCCATACGTCAGTCCGAGTTGCTGCGAACGGCGCCGAATCGACTCTCTACGGTCTTCGTGTACACTCTCAGCTACGGCCGCTATATTTTCTTCACAGCGTGCTGGTCGTGGTCTATTCGGTCGAATATTTTCCAATAATGAATGCTGGGTTTCAAAATGGGTGATGGTGTTGCGAATAGTACGCTCAGTAGGCCGATTATGTTGACCATAAGTTGAGCGAAGTGCACGAAACACATTCCTCACAAAACGTGAATTTTCATAATAAAGTTGAACAATTTGTAAACGTTGTTCACGCGTAAGTCTTTCCATTATGAAATGCCAAACAATACTAAAAAAAATTACATGACAGCATGACACGACTCACACGTGATCTGTCAAAAAAGGCTATTGAAAAAAGTATCTCCACTTGGATCACCCGTTACAATAAATATAATTGGCAGTGACGGTTCAGTAGAGATTTAGTCAAGTAAGAGGGTAGATAAAAAAGAAAACGAGTGGGAATTCGGGCTGGTATGTGCAGTCTGCCCGACAATTGAATGATAATGATTAGTTTTTAAATAACACCCAATGAAGACTCGAGGAGGAAAAAGTAAAAAAAAAATATAATGAAAGGCTACAGTCCGCGTGGGGCGAACAGTATGATACCCTATCCAGATCCCTATATGTCGCAAAGAAAAAAGCGTTAAGAAGATGATGGATAGTATTTTATTTCATTCTATAAAATTTATAATAAAAACATAAGAAAAGGCTACAGTCCGCTTGGGGCGAACAGCATGATACCCTATCCCATATCCCTATATGCCGCAAAAAAAGAATGCATTAAGAAGATGATGGATAGCATTTTATTTCATTCTATTAAATTTACAAAAAAAAAAATATTGTTTGATAAAACGCCCTCAAAAAGTGGGCGTGGCCAACAACTTTGTATAGGCGATATATTGGAATAAAATCGAATAAAAATGCATTTTAGTGAAAAACGCCCACAAAAAGTAGGCGTGGCAAAAAACTTTATATAACAAACTTGTAAAGGTGGGCAGTACCTACATATTTTGTAAAGATTACAACACTCTATCTCTCTAACTTTAGCTTTAAAACTGTTTTTTCTAAATTGTGGGCGTGGCAGTGGACTTTATATAACAAACTTGTAAAGGTGGGCAGTTACAACACTCCATCTCTCTAACTTTAGCTTTAAAACTGTTTTTTTCTAAATTGTGGGCGTGGCAGTGGGCGTATCAAAAAAAAATTTACACTACCATTTCGGGTCCCTAGGGAGTATATGTTGCAAATTTCAGCTTTCTGCCTTTAATTTAAAGGCCTATTAATTAGTGACGGACGGACGGACGGACGGTCGGACGGAAATTGCTAAATAGTCTTAGGTTTTAGTCCATAGTCCACTTAGTCCACAGGTTTTAGATCATAAATATATATACTTTTGTGGGTCTACGACGAATATTAAGGGGTGTTACAAACTATGAGTCAAAATTAATATGCCCTTAGGATAGGGTATAAGTACTCTAATAACGGGCTGGTACAAACAAATTTCAATTGGAAATATAATTACCTTGATGTCTTGACTTTGTTTATACACTATCATTTCACTTACCTTAATTTTATATTGTTTGATTTTAACAGTATTCAGTGCCTACATATACACATTTTTTGCTATGCGTACATTTTACAACTTACATTATCCCAAACCATATTTGTAAAAAATGTTAAGAGAGAAAGAGAAATGTACATCGCATTTATCTTCATCATTTTTTATATCAGTTTCAAAGAATTACTTAAGTAAGTGTGTATTTAAGCATGTACTTTTTTATGACAACATACACTTTGCCATTACACAACAACTCTGAACTTATCCTGAAATTCCATTATATCTTTTTTCTACTTTTTCTTACATTCTTTCATTAATGAGTACAATGAGTAAGCTTATTGAAACGTTGGAAAAAGTCGAAACAATGAAATATTTTCTCATTTCCAAGGTAGTATCTTGCTTTTTGTTTCCACCTTCATTACGTAGTTGTTGATGATGGATTCCGGCTTTACTAGAGCGCAATAGCTCATCTAAAGAAAATTATATTCTCCGGGTAAATAAAATGGCAACTTTAATTAAAAACTGTGAAAGCAACCAATTGCACATAGTAGGTATCTAGGTATAACCACAATTGAGTATTCTGCGGAGCAGTTTCATAGTATAGGAGTACACACGCTTCGGGTAGGAATGATCCCTTGAATGCTGGTGAAGTAATTAGTTCCTTCGGATAATGTAAAATAGCTCATTATATTATAGGACAAGAAGCTTTTATATCAAATCACAATGTATGTAGGTAGGTACCTGATATGTATTGAAATTTACTTCAAATAAGATTTTGAAAAATAAATATAGAATACATTTCATATGAGTAATTAGAAAAATTAAATTTAATTCCAATATATTACAATAATTACAATTAATTACAATACAATTTAATTACAATACAATACATGAAACACTAAAAAGATAAATACTTAAATGTAAAGAAAAAGTTCTTTATATGAAAGAATTTTCCATTCAAATTCAGCCGATGAACATGTTCCTTGAATCTAAGAATGGTCGTTCATCAATCAATGAACCCGTTCATTAAATAATGAATTATTCCTTATATTAATGAAAATCAGTTCCTTTATTTCTGTATTTCATTCATTTATAAACGCACTCCAAACATTAAATCGGCTCTAGGAAATAAGGCCCCAAGAAATAAAGCCCCAAAATAAAAATGAAAAAAGGCCCCAAAAATATCAACGCGAAACAACACAAAGGGTTTAGAGAAAGGGAGAAACCGATGCACGTTGGTTTTAAATGTCTGTAAACTATAATGTGCAGGAAACACAAAGCTTGGTAGAGCAGTCCACATTCGCACTGTACGGTTAAGAAACAAATCCTTGTATTTCAGGCTGAAGGGTGAACTGATGCGCATTCCTAGGATGGCGAGTATTGCGGTCGAACTGTTGTAGGGGTGGAATGCAACTGGCTATTTCATTTGAGCACTTGTGGTGGAAATACCGATAAAACAATGACAGGCAGGAGATATTACGACGATGACTACAAGAGGCAAGTGATTTCGCGATGTCTCGATCGACAATAACTTTTACCGCACTTTTTTGAATCCTGTCAAGGAGTTCCAAATATGTTATTGGAGCACCCGACCACAAATGAGCGTTATACTCAAGTTCTGGCCATATAAATTGTTGCCAGATCAAAACGGGTGAAATATTACTTGCATCGCTTAAGGAAGCCTAGACATTTCGCAGCGTTCTTAGCGACATCGAATATGTGGTCATTCCAACGAAGGTTGTCATTAACACACATACCGAGAATAGAAAGTCGGTCGGTTTCAGCGATGCAAGTGCCATTCATGGATAATGGCAGAGAACTAGGGTTTCGCTTCAATGACAGCAGACAGCATTGCGTTTTGGAAGCATTAAATTCTACTTTGTTGGTCTTACCCCATTTAGGTATGCTGTCAAGATCGGAATCTAATGAAATGGAAGGTTGCCTTTCCAGTTCAACGCCCGAAGATGAGGGGCGTTGCCCAGCAAACGAATATGTAAAGCGGAGGGTACTGTCTTCGGCGAAGGAATGAATAGGATTAGAAGTAACAGACAGTAGATCATTAATAAAAATAGGGAAGAGAGTCGGAGACAACACGGAGCCTTAGGGAATACCAGCATTTATTTGGTAAGCTGCAGATTTGAAACCGTCCAAAACAACTTGAATTGAACGTTCCGAAAGAAAATTTCTAATCCATTGAAGAAGGGTGAAGGGTCGATCACAAATGCCCGCATTTTCGACAAATGCCTTTGAAATATCAACGACCTTACTTTCACCTTCATAGTGAATAGATTACTTCCACTTTTTGGTTAGATACATATGTCATCAAATCACCAGTGGACCTGTTGCTGCGAAAACCGTACTACCGGTCATTAAGAAGTTTTCAGGATTCGAGGTATTTTATAAGCTGATGATTAATCAAAATTTGTATAGGCCAAATTTTTTATATTCTTCACAAACGACCAAAAGTTTTTACTACCAGAGGGACTTTGCTGTATTTCTTGCCTCAACTTTTGGTCGTAGGAGGATTTGACAAGATAAATGTGGGCATTGCAGTCATTTCTGTCTCGTTTGAATTTTTTTCGGTTTTCCTCAGTTGGGTCGGCCTTAAATGACCGAAAACTTACCGCTTTAGCCCTGTTAGCTTCTTTACAGCTCAAGTCACACCACGAGTTTTCCTTAGGACTTATACACTTTATACTGTTAAGGATAAAGCGTTTCATACCTAGGTGAATTAAATTTGTAAACATATCGGCAGCGGCATCCACGTCGTTGCTGAGGAAGCAGGTCTGACGAACCTAGAGGCGATAATACTTTTAATGTGTATTTATCAGGGTGAGAGGTAAGAAACAAGTCCAGAGTGTTGGCGTTTTGACCGCTAATGTCCGGTATCCGTGTCGGCTTACTTACCATCTGGGTTAAATTATTAACCTCTGCAAAGATCTCGACATACCTTCCTTCGGGTGTTGTCTGTCCAGAATGTCGAAGCCAACTTGAATTGTATAAATTGAAATCGTCCGCAATGACGATTTCAGTACGAGGATAATGGGTTCTAATTCTAGTGATGGAATCAGACAGTGCATCAAACTCATTGTAAGTTGAATGTCTGTCCTGGTAAGGGCTTCTGTAAATAAAACAGTAGTGAATTAATTGCCTTCGGACATGGAATTTTAGCCAAATAAAATTTAATTCCGGATTGGAACATTGGCTGTATTGAGGTTGGTAGGCTACATCATTACGTATGTAAACGGCGAGACCGCGATGAGAAAAGAATAATGGCACTTAGTTATACCCAGGCAGGCTTAACTCCGTTAAATTGGAATCGATGATGACCTGTGTGTCACTTAGTGCCAAAACAGCTGGTTTATTGTGAATCGCATGGGCGTACGATGAAAAACAATTGGACCTCAACGCACAAATATTGCTTACGTCTACTCTTAAATTCCCACTCATAACAAAAAACAAACACAAAAGACTCAACTCCGTTTTTGTTCTTTTGCACACTTGTTTGTTGTTATTTTTTTTTGTGTGAATAGTGCATGTGCACGTGTCAGGTAGCAAATCGGTGCCTCAGTACAGTAATACGTAAAAAAACTAATGAACTTACTTTTAAGAAGTTCACAATAGAACAATAGAAAGTATTGTTTGTCGGTTGTCCTTTTTTAAATAACACTTTTTATTTTCCACGTTTTTAAAAATGTCACTTTATTATTAAATTTTCTTGAATTTCTCGGCTACCTCATCAGAAGTATAAATTTACCTAAAGACTGACCAATGTTTTCGGTTGTCAGCCAAAAATATAAATAAAATGTTCCCGCAAAACCTTGTTGACTCGACAAAAATACAATTAATTACAGTGAATTATTCAATGAAAACAATACTTTGGTTCAATGTATCGTACGTTAAGTTACGAACATAAATGATGCAAAAAGCGCCCCCAAAATAATACTTTGTTTACATACTTTATGATGAAAAAAAAATGAAGAGTTCAAAGTGTCCGAAAAAATGTCTTTAACCATAGAAAACAAGCTCATCTTTTTTTCTTAAAGAGTAGGGCTCTTTTGTGAACCATAGAAAAGAAGCTCATATAAATTCCTAAGAAGGAATAGAAGAATAGAAATATTAATATATTTGATAGCACATGTACAGTTCTTTAAAGAAAGAAATTCATTAAAAAATAAAGTGCATGGCTGCGTCTTACGAAACTTTCTCGGTACATGAGATGCGTTTTTGAGTCGCAAAATGAATCGAAAATGAATGGTGACAAATTTATTTAAATCACTTTTTAGGTTTTGAAAAATTAGATTTTCTCAAAACCGGCACATACGATTTTGATGTAATTTCGCACATTAGACACTTTTAATATAATTGTTCGAAATACATACATAAATTATCAAAATCGTTAGAGCCGTTTTTGAGAAAAACAATAATATTAAAATTTAAGAAAGTCGTTATACGAAAAGAACATTTTAAAAAAACTATTTCAAAAATCGAAGTAGGCAAATTTGTTTGACTTTATAGTATAAAAAAACTGTAAATTTTTTTGAAGTTCCCTTTATTAGTTTTCGAAATATTCCCGGTTTTATAAATTACGTTAATCGATTTTTTTCCAAAAACTGAGTATGCAGAATTTTTGACCCCATCGCAAATATCCTTAGTAAAAAAAAAATAAGGAACAAACAGGATCTGGAAGCAAACTTCGCCGAAAATCGTTAAAACAGGTTTGAGTTTGTTTGATTATGGTAATAATCGCATTCCAATTATAGGTCTCATGAATGTCGACATCGTTTACAACAAGAAGCGTTTATCAAATCTCTCATCACTGCTGGCCGCCGAACAAGCGTACTTGGTTGTAACTGGTTTGATCCATTGGGAATTGTTGTGCAGGGGGTGCACAATATTCGTTCGCCGCTAGAAGAATTGCTGGAGAAATACTCGTCACTTTTCTCGGATGAGTTGGGCACTTACGTGGGTGAGGAGATTAAACTTACGCTCGATACCACCGTACGGCCAGTCAAGCTGCCAGCGAGAAAGGTTCCCTACGCTCAACGACAAGCAATTGAGGCCGAGATCAACAAGCAAGTTCAACAGGGAATTCTGGAGCCAACCGAATACAGTGACTGGCTACCACCTATTGTTCCGGTTGCTAAGTCTGATGGATCAGTCCGTATTTGTGGAGACTACAGGTGCACTGTAAATAAGGCACTAACGCCCCATTTTTTTCATACACCAACGATCACGGACATTTTGGCGTCCATTCCAGCAGGCACAACGTTCGCTAAAATCGATTTAGCAAAGGCGTATCAGCAAATGGTCATGGACGAGGAGTCATCAAAGGTACTCACGCTTATTACACACAAGGGTGCGTACAAGGTAAGACGGCTGCCATTTGGAATCTCCACCGCTCCAGGGATTTTCCAGATGCGAATTGAGAAGCTTTTGCGGGGTGTACAGGGAGTAACCGTATATTTTGATGACATTGTGGTCATCGGTCAAAACTCATCACAGTTAATCTCAACATTAGAGGAAATTTGTCGACGGTTAAGCGCTGCTGGTTTGCGCCTCCGAAAAGACAAGTGTAAGATTGACTTATCATCTACCTCGTTTCTGGGCTACGATATCGATCATCGTGGGATTCGTCCGTCAGATGATAAGGTCCGAGTAATACAAGACACACCCCGACCTGAGAATAAGAAGCAGCTCCAAGCATTTCTTGGCCTTATAAATTTCTACCATGCTTTTCTGAAGGATAAGGCTACCATCGCTGAACCAATGCACAGGCTGCTAGACAAGAAGGCTGACTGGAAGTGGAATACGCTACATGAAAAGGCATTTAGTCGACTTAAGACCTTACTGTCAGGTGAGAACATTCTAATTACTTACAGTGAGAAACTTCCAATCCCATTGGTCTGCGATGCGTCGCCATATGGGATTGGTGTAGTACTAACGCATGTTATGCCCGATGGTCAAGAGCGCCCAGTCTCGTTCTATTCGCGTACCCTGTCTACTACAGAGCGGAACTATGCTCAGATTGACAAAGAGGCTCTGGCAATTATCGCGGGTGTGAAGAAGTTCCACAGTTTTCTGTATGGGCGACAGTTTTCGATCATTACAGATCATAAACCGCTGATTGGGTTGTTTAACCCGGAAAAGCCAACTCCGGTGATACTTTCGCCCAGGATGCTCAGGTGGAGTGTTTTCTTGAATGGATATAACTTTAGAATTCAACATCGACCAAACAAATTCTTCACTGGGCGTTAAGGGGATGGCCGGATCGCCAGATAGATGAAAAATGCAAGCCATGTCTACAGCACCAGAATGAGATCACAGTAAATAAGAACTGCTTACTCCTTGGATCACGTCTTATAATTCCAGATGCTGCGCGGGGACACCTTCTGAAAACACTACATGCTGGTCATCCGGGTGTGTTAAAGAAGAAAGCTTTCGCCAGAAGCTACATATGGTGGCCAAAAATAGACGCTGATATCGAAGCAACAGCGAAGAAGTGCATAACGTGTCATCAATCACGTCCAGAAAAGCCTAAAACTATTATTCACCCCTGGGAGGAGACATCTAAGCAATGGTCCCGCCTCCATGTGGATTTCCTAGGCCCTTTTCAGTGCCAAACTTTTTTTATTCTAGTTGACTCATATTCCAAATGGGTCGAGGTGAAACCTGTGTCAAAAACCAGTGCAGTGTGTGCAATCAATAGTTTGCGATCCATCTTTGCAACTCATGGGTTACCAGACTCTATCGTCTCCGATAATGGAACGGCCTTCACGTCGGATGAATTTGGCGTATTTTGTAGAAGAAACTTAGTCTCTCATGTGCTAACAGCACCTTTCCATCCAGCGAGCAATGGCCAAGCTGAGAGGATGGTTCGAACTACGAAGGAGTACCTAAAGCGCAACACGGTGGGTAGCTTACAACTTCGACTGGCAAGGTTCTTACTAAGACAACACACATTACCATCAGCAACAACTGTTAAATCACCAGCCGAACTTCTTCTTAAAAGGATACCGGCGACTTATTTCGATAAGCTACAACCGGGCAACAATCCAGTACGATCTACAAAGAAAAGTGATTAAACAACTCATGTCGCACAGCTAAATGTCAACGAACCAGTGTGGGCGAGAAACTATTCCAGCCATAGTTGCAAAACAAAATGGCCCCGTTTCATACGCGGTGACTACAGAAGATGGAAACACAATGCGGCGACACTTAGATCAACTTCGCGCTAGAAGCCAAGACAACAACGCAGAGACAGCTCCACAGCTTCACCAAGAGCAGCGAGAGGAAACAACAAGACCACCGGATCAATATGAGCAACCAATACCAGAACTGAGACGTTCGGAAAGAATTCGCAGCAGGAACGCTACTTCAAGCTAAGTTGGGGGAGGTGTTGTGTCTGAACACAATCATCGTTTAGCCAAGTAGCTAGAAGCGGCCACTGTTTTCTCTGTCACAACAAACGGACGAACCTAACCTCGCTGCGACTTGTCATGGCACTTTCTTTTCCTTTTTTTTCTGCCGCCACCTTCAACCAATTCTCTATTCTAACTCAACCATTCTATTAAATAAATTAACTTGTATTATTATTTGAATATTTGAAATTATCATTATTAAAACTACTGAATTGGATTTGATCTAGTATTCTTCAGCTACAGTCCGCTTGGGGCGAACAGTACGATACCCTATCCATATCCCTATATCCCCCAAAGAAAAAAGCATTAAGAAGGTGATGGATATCATTTATAAAAAAAAGGGCAGTGCCTACATATCTTGTAAAGGTTCCAATACTCTATCTCTCTAACTTTAGCCTTAAAATGTTTTTTTAAAAATTGTGGGCGTGTCAGTGGGCGGATTTGAAAACTTTTAACACTTTACCATTTCGGGACCCTAAGGAGTGTATGCTCTAAATTTCAGCTTCCTAGCATAAATTTAATGGCCTCAAAGGTTGATACGGACGGACGGACGGACGGACATTGCTAAATAGTCTTAGAATTAGGTCCGGATCATAAATATATATACTTTTATGGGTCTACGACAAATATTAAGGAGTGTTACATATTATGTGTCAAAATTAATATACCCTTAGGATAGGGTATAAAGACCGAAATCCTTGCAACCACATTCGAGAAAAATAATGATAAGTGATTTCACCAAAAAAATTGTATGCCAGGTAGCGTTATTTCAAAAGTTAAAGCAAAACATAAAAAGATGTCCCGTAATGTAACCCCAAAAGCCTTATATACGAATTTTGAAGCAAATCCGTCAAACCGTTTCGAATACGGCGCCTGGACAGACAGACAGACAGACCGACCGATGGACGGCATTGGTGGACCCACTGTTTTGCACTTCTCTATAGTCGTAATATCATCCCTCAAACTCAGTTTGAGTTCGAAATTTCCGCACGATCGCAATAACTTTCTCTTTAGTATACTAATGTATACGAAAGAAGGATAATTTTATGAAATTAATATTTAAATATTATTTCAGGCATGTGACCTGCCGATGTTCAATGTGTCGGCAATAACGCCACGAATGTTGGCTTCCAAGTCCCATAACGGTTCTAGTTTGTTGGTGTAGGCGATCGATTTTACATATCCCCAAAGAAAATAATCTAATGGTGTCAAATCACACCATCAAGGTGGCCAATTGACAGGTCCATTCCGCGAAATTATGCGCTCATCGAATGTTTCCTTCAATAGATCGATTGTGACGTGCGCTGTGTGGCATGTACCGCCGTCTGGTTGCAACCACATCTCATCCACATTCATGCCATCCAATTTGGGAACAAAATAGTCGGTTCTCATGGCTCTATACCGGTCTCCATTAACGGTAACTGACTCTCCAGCATCATTTCGGAAGACGTATGGCCCAATGACTTCACCAGCCCATAGGGCACACCAAACAGTCAGTTTTTGTGGATGTAATGGCGTTTTAAGGGTCTCTTGTGGATTCTCTTCACTCCAAATGCGGCAATTTTGCTTGTTGACGTAGCCATTCAACCCATGAGCCTCATCACTGAACAAAATTTTGCGATGAAAATCAGCATTGATATCAATCTCATTTTCGGCCCATACACCAAAATCACGACGCATTGCATGGTCTCGCGGCTTTAATTCTTGAACAAGCTCGATTTTGTAAGGTCGTAAGAAGAGATCTTTGCGCAAAATCTTCCATAAAGTTGATGGACAAAGCTCCAATTACTGTGCACGGTGGCGAATCGATTCATTCGGGTAATCTTCAACACTTTGCTCTACTGCTTAAATTGTTCTGTTTCTTCTGTGCGCACTGTTCGACGTCTCTGCGGAAGCGTATTATCACATAGAGTAAATGTAAATGTAAATGTAGAGTAAATGTCTGATGGATGATTATGTCAACCATAAAATAAGCGGAGCTTTGCAAGCGTTGTTCATTTGTCAACCTGTTCATGATGAAATGGCAAACCAAACTGAACATAAATGACATTAGAGTTGCCACGAAATGTCAGTTTTATCTTTTATTTTTATTATTTATGTAAAATTTTTTTTAATAAGCCCACTGCCACGCCCAACAATTTAGTAAAACCCGTTTTAAAGCTAAAGTTAGAGAGATAGAGTATTATAACCTTCACCTACTTTTTGTGGGCGTTTTTCACTAAAATGCTGTTTCCCTCGAACATTATCATAGAAACCGAAAAAAAAATGTTTAAGAATATATTTAGCCAATATTCTTTGCAATATATCACCTATACAAAGTTTTTGGCCACGCCCACTTTTTGGGGGCGGTTTTTTTTAAATATATATATATATTTTTTTTTAATTAATAAAATCAAATAAAATGCTACATCTTCTTTATGCTTTCTTCTTTGGGGCATATAGGGATATGGATAGGGTATCATACTGTTCGCCTCAAGCGTACTGTAGCCTTTTCTTATGTTTTTTTATTACCTTTTTATTTACCAATAAATTCTTTTTTTTTCTTTAAAAAGACTGTACAATAGATTTTTCATAGGTTAATAAAAAAATCTATATAAAAATCAAATTGTTTGATTGGATGGTTACAATCAGTAAATAAATACCTTATAGTTACTGCGTTTGTAGCTAGTTGATGCCTTCTTGTTCTGGATCAACAAGTGGTTAAGCCAAAAGGAAGACAATAGCCTCTTGGTTGGTTTGTGAAACTTGCAAATATTTGTGCAAAGTAAAGCAGCATAGTATCAAATGTTTGGCAACTATAGGTTGGACTTAAATTGGGTTTAAAAGTATTCTTCATGTATGAGCAAGAATGCCGAAGATAATGTCTACAATGGATCAACGTAAAATATTCGCCGTGGAGTTTTCCAGCACGATCCAAGGGATGCACTTAAATTACGACTTCGCGTACTATAAAACTTTCTTTTTGTTATAAAATTGAACACACTCAGTAATAATAATTTTTTTTTTCTTTTTTAACAATACCATAATCCATTATTTGTAATACAGATTCATTTGCTTCCGAATAAATTTGTATTTGCGTTTTTCTTGGACTCGAAATCTTGACAGAAAGTTAGTATCATACCTCCGAGGGAAATATTGAAAACTTATTTCAAAAGTAAGTTCTGTGTAGCCCAAATAGTTAGTTTTTTGAAAAGAAGTTTTGGCCGAAATGCAACACCCACCGCAGCTGCTGTACGCATGCTTGCGCAAAAATTTCGTGAGACTAGTATGCTAGTGGACAACACTCATGGTCCCCGTCGTCGTACGGTGCGCACAGACGCGAATGTGTGAGACTCAATTCACAAACATCAACTCGCCATCAATCTTAACAGCTCAACATTTCACACACAAACATTTCGCTTACAAGGTCCAATTGATTCAGGCTTAGCAGCTTGAAGTGGACAACCATTTTGGGCGAGAATTCATATTTTCTGAACAGGCGCATTTTCATCTCAACGTCTCCATTAATAAACAAATACACCGAATTTCATAAATCGTGTTATCAGCTGTGTTGGCGATATCAATTGGCCACGTCGGAGCTGCGATTAGACTCCTCTGGACTTTTTTTGTGGGGAACCATGAAGGACCGATGGTATGACAACAATCCGGATACGATTTAAGCACTTAACCCCAATATCATCCCAGCAATCCTTGAGATAAAGCCCGAGACCAAACCTAACCAAAATCCAAATGTCGTGTGGACCCTGTAAGGACGATACCCACTGCAGGTCTAGAGATAGTACTCGATCTCGCGCCATTGGATCTCTACTGCAGAGCAAGGAGGCTAAAACAGCCATCAGACTTGTAGAGTATGGTCCCGGAGACCTTACGGGCACGCCTCTGTAGAATATCGGTACAGACGCTGGAATCTTCTGCGAACACGTACGATTAAGCAAATCCTTTAGAATAAACGATGACTGTAGTGTCTTTCAGGCGGAGATAGCTGCCATTATCCATGCTGCAGCCGAACTGAGAAGGCACGACCTTGCAAACAGGACAATCACCATCTACTTCTATAGTCAAGCGGCCATAAAAGCCTTGAAATCAGATGTGGTGAAGTCAATGGCTGTGAGCCATTGCAGAAAGTTTTTAGACGAGCTATCAGCTGTCAACGCATTAACCCTATGCTGGATGCCAGGGCAAACTCATATCCCGGGAAACGAGAAAGCGGACAAGCTTGCAGATCAGGGTCAGAAATAAATGCATCACAATGAATGCAATCCCGCTTAGTCCAATCGCACGTAAAATCGACACCGAGTTCTTGGGTGGAATTAACCTATGTTGGATACAACTCGACACGTGCAGACAGCTATCAACAAAAGCAGATCAAAATGCATGATCGGGTTAAACTGCAAGGACATCTGAATACTCACGGAAGTCCTTACGGGTCACTACGCTGTGGGTCTACATGCGAAATGGTTGGGCATACTGCATAACGACTACTGTGAAGCTGCAGGGATGTTGAAGAAATTGTCATTGCCCAGCTTTAAATTGCATAAGGCTTAAGACTCTCGACAGATACTTCTATGATGAGCTGAAGGATGTGGGCAAAGTCGAGCTAAAACCCTTCTCAGATTGAATGCGAGAGAAGTGGGACAAATAGTAGGGCTTGGTAGTATGTAATTGAAGACTCTTGGATCTTGGATATTTGAAGTATTCGGCGTGGACATCCTTTTCAATAATCTGATTGGAAATCTGCCCCAAAAACAGAAATATAAATATAAGGAAAGGCTACAGTCCACTTGGGGCGAAAAGTATGACACCCTATCCACATTCCTATATGCCCCAAAGAAAAAAGCATTAAGAAGATGATGAATAGCATTTTATTTTATTCTATGAAATTTAGAAAAAAAAAAACAAAATTTTAAAAAACGGCCTCAAAAAGTAGGCGTGGCCAAAAACTTTGTATTGGAATTTTTTTTGGCTAAATATCTAGTTAAACATTTTTTTTCGGTTTCTATGAAAATTTTCGAAAAAACAGCATTTTAATAAATATGATGCCCACAAAAAGTAGGTGTGGCAAAAAACTTTATATGACAAACTTATAAAGTTTATTATGTTACAACTTACATATCTGCGTGGCGTAGCTGTGGGCGTGGCAGTGGGCGTATTCCAATTTTTTTTATATTTAATCATTTTGGAACCCTATGGAATACGTGGTCTAAATTTATGCTTCATAGCTTAATTTTAAAGGCCTAAAAATTGCGTACGGACGGACAGATGGGCATTGCTAAATAGTCTTAGGATTTGGTCCTGATTATAAATATATATACTTTTAGGGGTCTACGATGAATAGTAAGGGGTGTTACATAGCTTACTGGAACCCCTAACTTTTGACACAATTATAGGCACCGCATCATTCAACAGTAATTTACTCAGCAACCCTTTCTCCGCATAAGTCGATTTATTTTAGATTTTGAACTTGCATATTTTCCTCACACTTCTGTCTCTTTAGTTCGAAGATATTCCCTTTCAGTTTTGTTTGATAAGACAAAAAGAAATATTTTTGAAATTCGATTGTTTTGGTTAAGGCCCTATAATTTATCTAAATATAATATAATTTTCTAATTGTTTTTACACTAATTCCTTTTATTAATGAACTATTTTTATTTCAAAATAACAATGCATAAAAAATTAAGTTGGTAAATATATATTGCTAAAATTGTTATTGTTTTATTAATAAAAGGGGTGCCAATAATTGGGTGCGAAAGGAACTAGGTTCCAATTATTGGCATAGGGTGCCAACAATTATAGGATGTAATTATTGGCACTGACAATAGTTGTACTTTTGGTACTTTATCTACTGACAGTTTTTCGCTTTATATTAAAAAATAAATGCAAACAATATCATATCTTACTCTTTTGAAGAATTTTCTTTTGGTCGTATTATGTACTTATTTAGTTTACATGTACTTATTTTACAATGTAAAATATTTGTAAAATATATGTATTTACGGTTTATTGTTATAAACGTAGTTTTGTATAAAATAAATATAAAATATATAAAAGGGTGCCAATAACTGTAATTCTTTTGGTCCCAATAATTATATCAGGTTCCAATAACTGTAGTTTTTGTTAAGCTTTTTTTAAATTTGCATACTAAATATATTTTCAATAATAAAAGCTTTATTTATAATACTTAATCAATGCGGAATTTTATTATACTGTTATACAACAGATTCAAATCAGTCTACATGAAAATGTTATTAACATCAAATTTGAGATTTTCTGAGGGGTACAAACGTCACGCTAGGGCCGTTTTTGTGGCGGCGCCGTATAGAAAAATTAAACCAAGATCCTTTTATACATAATAAACATATAAAGGGTGATCCATTTCGAGGTTCCCTCCTTTTTTAAAGGAAAAAACACAGAAAATTCAAATTTAATGGAGAATGTTTATTATCATTTGAAAGAACATTCTTTGGCATTCATTTTTTGAAGATTATGTCTATCAAATGTTGGCCGTTGCTACGTCGCAGATGATCCATCCATTGAGTCCAACTTTCGTTCACTCGTTCGAGCATTTCGACTGGTAACTGGCGAATGACACGCGTGATGTTTTCCTCCAAGGCCTGAATCGAAGCGGGTTTATCGGCATAAGCTTTTGACTTTACATATCCCCACAGGAAAAAGTCTAACGGTGTGATATCACACGATCTTGGTGGCCAATCGACCGGCCCAAAACGTGAAATTATGTGCTCACCGAAATGTTCTCTCAATAAGTCCATTGATTGATGCGATGTGTGGGAAGTGGCGCCGTCTTGCTGAAACCAAATGTCGCCGAGATCACGAGCTTCAATTTCAGGCATCAAATAATCGGTTATCATGGCACGATAACGGTCGCCATTGACGGTTACGTTCGCACCGGCATAATTTTTAAAGAAATATGGACCAATGATTCCACCGGCCCACAAACCACACCAAATCGTTGTTTTTTCTGGATGAAGTGGCAGTTCTTCAATCTCTTCAGGTTGCTCTTCGTCCCAAATGCGGCAATTTTGTTTGTTTACATACCCATTAAGCCAGAAATGGGCCTCATCGCTAAACAAAATTTGCCTCGAAAACTTCGGAAATTCTTGGAGCTTTTCAAGAGCCCATAGAGCGAAGCGATGTCGCTTGGGAAGGTCGAGCGGCTTCAGTTGTTGCACAAGCTGTATTTTGTACGCTTTCAATTTAAGATCTTGACGTAAAATGCGCCAAGTCGTTCCATACGTCAGTCCAAGTTGCTGCGAACGGCGCCGAATCGACTCTCTACGGTCTTCGTGTACACTCTCAGCTACGGCCGCTATATTTTCTTCATGATAGCATGACACGACTCACACGTGATCTGTCAAAAAAGGCTATTGAAAAAAGTATCTCAACTTGGATCACTCGTTATATATACATACATATACATGATAAGCATAATATATTATGTATGCAAAGTTTAAAGTTAAAAAATAATCTATGAATTTCATTTCTGATTTTTAAATTAAGAAAAGTGAATACAGTTGCCTCCGCATATCTAAACTCCGCTTTAATAAACAAATCTGTTAATTGCAACACCGAATTAAGCACGCTCAATTTTGAAATTAATTCAACCTTATTTGGTAAATTTGTGAAGTAGTTCAGAGTCTACATATTTTGTTAAGGATCTTACCCTTTATCTGTCTGTTTGTCCGGGTTTTTGTAGAATTCACTTATCACTTTTTTTCTCAAAGATGTTTCCAAGGATGTAAGTTTTTTGTACTTTGGATACTTGAGATGGGGTCAAAAATACTACATCCACAGGTAATCTATAAAACCGCCAACATCTCAACATCTCAAAAAAGGAAATTTCAAAACATTTTACATTTTTTTTATGAAGTTAAGTTGAACATTGTTGTAGGTGATTGCTGAAATATCTCATATAACGATTATCTTTAATTAGAATTACGTTCGTTATCTCAACAACGGCTCTAACGTTTTTAATCTGTTTTTGTATTTAAGACGATTATGTTAATAGTATCGTAATCGTAAAATAAAATTACATCAAAATCATTAAAGCCGTAAGGAGTTGAAAAAATTTAAGGTTTCAAAATTAAATAACTGATTTTAACAAATTTGGTATGTGATCAAATGTTTCCATTTTGTTTGAGGCGATTCAAAACTGCATTTAATGTAGCGGGACAGGTTCGTATGATGCAGGCATGCCATATAATTTTTCCTTCAGATTTTCATAAGAAATAAAGCAAAGCGAATATTTTTCTATAACGTTAAACAGCTAAAAGAACTTAAGTCGACTTTAGATTTTTTACCTTTTAAGCACAGATATGTCGACCGATATTTGTATTTAGAATATTTTAAGTATGTATGTAAATGTCGGTGTACATGAAAGGGGAAGGCCTTTCATACTATATAAGAGAAAGTTTGAAGTTACCGACATTCAAATTAAAATATTTTGAATCGATATATAACAATATATTTTCGAAATAGCCATGTTTGAACATATATTTTGAATAACCGATTTCTTAAATAAAAATTTGTGCTCCAAAATCAACAAGAACAAAAAATTGATGGGTGTCGCTGCTTTTTTTTGGAAGCAGAATCATAAGAATTAAGGACGTGATCATTGTGATAAAATCTAGCAGAAATAAATTATAGTTACTTATGCATTCCATTTATTCTGTCATAGATTTGCGACTACAAAATTAAGATAAGAGCTATGAATGCTAACTATCAAAAAATCAATCACGACTCTCATATTTGCACTTTGATGCCGGAACGTCGTTTCTTTGAAAAACGCTTTTTAAGTGGGGCTAGGTGAGTCATTTTATTTCTATTGTTGGCAAAGAATGTCGGACAAAAAATTGTGTGAAACTGTCACAAATGTCATTGAAAATGCATTTCATCACACTGCGTTATTTTCTGTGGGTACAATTTCCGAACACATATTCCAAGGAATACCTCGAAGCATAAGTCATCCGAATCGGAGAATTTTTGGTCCTGAAACTCGCTGGGGCCGATTAACTTTTAATAAATATAATAATAACAGAAACGTTTTCATTGGTATTTGTTGGGCCCATTTGGTGCGGACAAAAAGTTATTATATGTGAGAATTCTCAATCACCAAAAAAAAATATCAATTGCAAATCTCAAACACTATATTAATTTTCCGCTATTTCAATTTAAAAAATGCACAGGCTACAGCTAGTAGTATTAAGATTTGTATACATAATCAGCCGTATTTATTTGAATTTACTAAAATGCCTCTTAACAAATTTACCGGCACAAAAAATGCACCCAGAGGCTCACCACTTAGTGCAGGTGTTAGAACATACATACATTAAACAAATAACGGGTGATCCAAGAAGAGATACTCGTTTTAATAGCCTTTTTTGACAGATCACGTGTGAGTCGTGTCATGCTATTTTTGTTTAGTATTGTTTGGCATTTCATAATGGAAAGACCTACGCGTGAACAACGTTTACAAATTGTTCAACTTTATTATGAAAATTCACGTTCTGTGAGGAATGTGTTTCGTGCACTTCGCTCAACTTATGGTCAACATAATCGGCCTACTGAGCGTACTATTCGCAACACCATCACCCATTTTGAGACCCAACATTCATTATTGGATAATATTCGACCGAATAGAACACGTCCAGCACGCTGTGAAAAGCTGAGAGTTTACACAAAGACCGTAGAGAGTCGATTCGGCGCCGTTCGCAGCAACTCGGACTGACGTATGGAACGACTTGGCGCATTTTACGTCAAGATCTTAAATTGAAAGCGTACGAAATACAGCTTGTGCAACAACTGAAGCCGCTCGACCTTTCCAAGCGACATCGCTTCGCTCTATGGGCTCTTGAAAAGTTCCAAGAAGATCCGACGTTTTCGAGGCAAATTTTGTTTAGCGATGAGGCCCATTTCTGGCTCAATGGGTATGTAAACAAACAAAATTGCCGCATTTGGGACGAAGAGCAACCTGAAGATATTGAAGAACTGCCACTTCATCAAGAAAAAACAACGGTTTGGTGTGGTTTGTGGGCCGGTGGAATCATCGGTCCATATTTCTTTTAAAATTATGTCGTGCCATGATAACCGACTATTTGATGCCTGAAATTGAAGCTCGTGATCTCGGCGACATTTGGTTTCAGCAAGACGGCGCCACTTCCCACACATCGCATCAATCAATGGACTTATTGAGAGAACATTTCGGTGAGCACATAATTTCACGTTTTGGGCCGGTCGATTGGCCACCAAGATCGTGTGATATCACACCGTAAGACTTTTTCCTGTGGGAATATGTAAAGTCAAAAGCTTATGCCGATAAACCTGCTTCGATTCAGGCCTTGGAGGAAAACCTCACGCGTGTCATTCGCCAGTTACCAGTCGAAATGCTCGAACGAGTGAACGAAAATTGGACTCAAAGGATGGATCATCTGCGACGTAGCAACGGCCAACATTTGATAGGCATAATCTTCAAAAAATAAATGCCAAAGAATGTTCTTTCAAATGATAATAAACATTCTCCATTAAATTTGAAGTTTCTGTGTTTTTTTCTTTAAAAAAGGAGGGAACCTCGAAATGGATCACCCTTTATAACAGGCATATAAGTATAAAGAGCAAACACAACGGACGCAAAATTAACTTAGACAATAGAACATGAATATTTTTAACTTTCTCGTATACATTAGTATACTAAACAGAAAGTTATTGCGATCGGGCGGAAATTTCGAACTCAAACTGAGTGTGGGGGATAATATTGCGACTAACGATTGGACGGATTTGCTTCAAAGTTCGTATATAAGTTTTTTTGGGTTACATCTCGGGCAGTTTTTTATTTTTTCTTTATCGTTTGAAATAACGGTTCCTGCAATACATTTTTTTTTGTGAAAATGTTACTTACTTTTACTTACTTAACGGACTCCCGACCCGTGAAGAGTCCCTGCCTGAGATACGGCAGCCTTCCACCCTCTGTGATCCCGAGCGCGCTGCTTCCAGTTGTCAGGACCAAGCGCTCTGGCATCCGCGATGTCTTGGTCTTTAAAACAGAGGTTCGGTCTTCCTTATCGTCTCGAACCAGGGGGCTGGGATTCGAAGATCCTCTTGGCTGGAGCGTTGTTGTCCATTCGCTCTATGTGGCGGAGCCAATGTAGTCGACGAGTTTTGGCTTTTCGGACTACATCCACATCTTGGTACAGCTCATAGAGTTCGCGGTTTTATCTTTTACTCCATTCGCCCTCCTCCACACAGGAACAAATATTCGTCGAAGGATTTTTCTTTCAAAGGATCCCAGTATTAACTCTCCTTTCCTGCTTATCGTCCAGCACTCGGCGCCGTATAGCAGAACTGGCAGGATAAGCGTTCTGTAGAGCATGCACTTTGTCCTTCGAGTTAGGAGTTTTGAACCCATTTGTTTTGCCAAACCGAAGTAGCAGCGGTTTCCTAGGGTAATTCTTCGACGGATCTCCACTAAGATGTCATTTGTGGAGTTGATGTTTACCCCGAGGTAGATGAACTCCTTAACTATCTCGAAGTTGCTGCTATCAACAGTGACATTTTGTCCTAGTCGGTGGACAGATGATTGTTTGTTTGTTGATAGCATATATTTAGTGTTATCCTTATTCACTTCAAGGCCAAGTTTCGCCTGTTCTTTGATAGCCGTGAAAGCCTCTATCACGGCACGCTGGGATCGACCGCTCATATCTATATCAGTTGGACTGATCTGTTGAAGATAGTGCCTTCGGTGTTGACACCTGCCCTGTGCGCTATCTGCTCAAGAACAAGATTGAAGAAATCACCCGACAGCGCATCTCCTTGCCGAAATCCGGTGTATGTTTGAAAGAGTTCAGATGAGCTGCTGCCAAACTGCACATTGCATCGCGTGTTATCTTGTGTCATGCGACACATCTGGATCAGTTTTGATGGGATCCCGAATTCGGCAATCGCCACAAAAAGCTCCTGACGATCAATGCTGTCATATGCGGCTTTAATGTCGATGAAGAGATGGCGTGTCTCGACTTGAAACTCGTTGGTCTTTTCCAGGATTTGCCTTAGTGTGAAGATTTGGTCTACAGTTGATCAGCCATGGTGGAAGCCATACTGGTACGTGCCGATTAGTGTGTTTGCAGAAAGGTTTGAGACATTCATACAGTACGTTGGATAGGATCCTATATGCGACATTAAGCAGGGATATGCCTCGATAGTTCTTGCAAGACATAGGATCGCCTTTCTTGTAGAGGGGACATATGGAGCTGATGGTCCAGGCATCGGGCATGCTTTCCTCCACCCAAACTTGGTTGATGATTTGGTGCATGCGCCCTACCATAACATCACCTCCGTATTTGAAAAGCTCTGCAGGTAGACCATCAGAGCCGGCGGCCTTGTTGCTCTTTAGATTTTTTATAGCTTAGCCAACCTCTTCTATACTGGGTGAAGGGACTGGTTGTTCATTGACTGGACGTGGGTGCTCTTCTTGCCCCATCAGTCTCTCTACATTTTGTCCGTTAAGCAGCTGGAAATGCTGCTTAAATACATCTACTATTCCCTGCGCGTCGGTGACTGGGTTTCCATCGCTGTTACGAAGTGCCTGCGTTCCGGTCTTAAAGCCAGCAGCCAGTTGCTTGGCTTTCTTATAAAACATCCGAAAGTTGTTTCGGTCGCGAGACTCTCCGATTTCCTTGAGCTGGGAGACTGCGTACTCTCTTTTCTTCCTACGGAGGATCTTCTTCTCCTCCCTGCTCCTGGCATTCCTCTGCAGCGTACTAATGTATGCAGCTTCTGTCGGCTTTTTCCGGTATACGCACACATTATCATACCACGGGCTTTTTCTCTGGGGTAGCTGGAATACCACCTAGTTTGGTTTCGGCTACCTCCTCGATGATGTCGCAATACTGAGGCCACTGGTAGTTGGCGTCTGCGTTGGGTGAATGCACGGTGGAGAGTTTCTCTCTCAGGCGCTCTTTGTAGGCTCTGGCGACTCCAGATGTGCTAAGGCGTCAAACGTCGAATTTCTTCTTTTGGGCAGTTCGTACCTTCTTCTCGTTGGACAGTCGAGCTCTGAATCTATCTGCAACAAGAAAATGGTCAGAGTCGACGTTAGCCCCTGGGTAAATGTGCACGTTCAAGATGTTGGATGCGTGCCTCGCATCGATTAGCACATGGCCGATTTGGTTGGCGGTTCGACCGTCTGGAGAGCGCCAGGTTGCTGGGTGGATCCTTAGTCGCGGAAACCTAGTGTTACTAATCACCGTATTACAAGCTGCTGCAAAGTCCATTAGTCGGTAGCCGTTCCAAGAGGTCATAGAATTCCTCCTTGATATGGTCCTTAGCCTCGTCGGTACGGGTGTGTGCACATATTAGGCTAATGTTTTGGAATGTAGCTCTGACGCGGATCACTGCCAGGCGATCACTTATCGGCTTGAAGTCCATTACTTTGGACCTAAGCCAATTTCCCACGACGAATCCGCATCCTAACACGTGCAAACTTTGTTACAACTGTAAAAAATGTCTGATCCTATCCATCGTATCTCCTGGATTGCGGTAATGTCGGCCTTGTACCGTGAGAGGACAGACTCAAGTTTTTGAGTAGCACCTGGAATGTAGAGTGTCCGCACATTCCAGGTACATACTCGCATGTCCGTTATCGTTTCAGGGTCTGGTTGCCGTTTGAGGGAAATTGTTATTCGAGGATACCTTTGTCTCTCTCATAACTATATTTTTTCGCGTGGTCGGGAAGTTACCCCGACGGCATAACCCCCAACCTGGAAGGCCAGGACCTGGTATTGACCCTAGGACTTCGGGGATTTGTGTGCTGCCGTTGGCCTCTCCAGTCGAGGTACTAGGCACCCAACAGTCACCACGGGGAGGTGAGAAGTAGGAGTTGATGGTGATATGCTAAAGTGAGAATACTTGTGTTCTCATATAATCGCAATCAGGATGGTGACCACCTTTGTGGTTGACTACCTTTGTGAAAATAGTAATAAGTGATTTGTGAAAATCACTTATCACTATTTTTTCTAGAAAATGATTGAAATAATATTGGTCATTGTTCTACGAAAGATAGCTGGGGGCCAAAAATACTGCGCACTCAGATTTTGGGAAAAAAAACCGATTAACAGTAATTTATAAATCCGCCAATATCTCGAAAACTTATAATGGAAGATGCAAAAATGTATCCAGTTTTATAAAGTTGAACAAATTTGCATACTTCGTTATAACGATTTTCTTAAATTTTAATTAAATTCGTTTTCTCAAAACGGCTATAACGATTTTGATTAGCTTTTGTATTAATCGTGTCCGATGTGCGAAATTACATCGAAATCTTATATGCCGTTTTTGAGAATATCTAATTTTTCTAAGCCAAAATGTGATTTAAATAAATTTGGTATGTGATCAAATGTTTTCATTTTGTATGATGCATTGCATTTAGCGAGAAAGTTTCATATGACGCAGTTGTGCACTTTATTAAGTTTCTGCTTACTAACATGCAGATCAATCACGTGGACATTAAAATTATAAATTCTACCCATTCGACTGAAAGGTTCATTGCTGCCATAATTCGTCCTATGATAAGGACTGAATAATAATATTCACACATCGTATGTTGTGAGCACCTCCACGTAAGTTAAAGTGAATTGAAGACAGCAAATCTGGTGCATCAATTATACCAGATATAAGCTGCTGTGAGAAATCAATTTCACTATTAACTCTACGTTGAGAATTTGTAGAAATTTGATACGTTGAGTGTAGAGGGGAATGTTATACGGATCTTCCCATAAAAGACCTCTGAGAGCAAATGGAATAAAGCTACGTTGAATGGCTTCAATTCGATTTGAGTGAATGTTGTAGTACGGAGTCCAAACTTGTGAAGCATACTCAAGATGCGGACGGACGAAGGAATTGTACAATGCCTGAGTAACGTAGGGATCATCAAATTCTTTGGACCACCTCTTCACACAGCCAAGCATAGAATTTGACTTATTTACAATGAAATTAATATGTCCTATAAAGGTAAGTTTGGGGTCAAAATAAACTCTAATGAGATACAAAACCCTGAAAGCTGGAAGGAATGCGCTTTAGATGGGTTTAGAAGGATAGAAGGATTAAAACGTTCATAGCACACCAAGTATCCAAACTATTAATGTCGTTTTGGATAAGATTTCTGCGTTAGTAGCTAGTATAAACAATTGGGTCCCAAATGACTTCCTTGGATTAGATTCGGATAACGAACCTCTAAACTTGACTCGATAATCTCTTAGCTTAAGATATGAGTTAATCTAATTGACGAAAAGCGGTGGAAAACCGTAAGCAATGTGCCTAAATTCGATTATTTCATGGGATAACTGGTCAAAAGCTTTAGAGAAGTCTGTGTATATGCATCCGACTTTATTTTTATTTGCTAAGGAGTTTGAACCAGTGTTCAGGAAACATAACAAATTTGTGACAGTAGTACGGTTTTGTACAAACCCATGCTGTTTATAACAGATCACATTGCGATATAGAAATATTAATGTTTCGCAGACAATAGGCTTAAAAAGCTTTGAAATTGGTCTATTATAAGTAATATCACCCCTTCCAAACTTTTTAAATACATGTGTGACATGCGCACTTTTCCACAAATTGGAGAATTTGCCTATACTTATGGCCAAATCAAACAAGTTCTTTAGTTGTGGACCAATAGCTTGACTAAATTTTTTAATCCCATCGGGACCGGACGAGTAGTCGTTATTTAAAGAGGACACAAATCTCAGATGTTAGATTTTTTTTGGGGTTTCTCCGCAAACCGTATTACTGTGCCAAATTTCAAGGTTTTATAATGATGAGAAGTGCTCCATAGTTTTGATATGAGGCAGTGAATCACTTTTAACTCAGGAACCGCTCATATTAATCTGCTGAAATTTGGTATGCTGCTGTGCGTCCCAATAAATCTTAAATTTTATGTCTCTAGCATTGTTGTAAGCGAAGATAGAGGGGTGGTCAAAATGACCCCAGTTGCTAAAGAACTTGGCTGGGCACTACCATGGTCCTTAATTATTTTTTTTTAGTTGAGACTCGGAAATTAAGCACAGCATGAAAACGAAGTAAACGTTTTTCAATAGAATTTAAGTGGTTGTGCATTTTTTGTAAGAACACATTATTCAATCCGTCACCAAATCCCTATCATAACTTTAATTTTGAACTGCACACGAATTATTCCTACACTATTGTATTCCTGCAACACATTATTATTTTTCACACACACACAAATTATTTTTCTTACTATTCATTATCAGTTGCACATACACATACACTTAACAATTATTATTGATAATTGAAAATTTGAAATATTTTTTACATTGGAAAAAATTTCGTCGAACTCAAATTCGATCAAGTGGGTAGGAAGAGAGGAAGAAAAATAAAATGACATTCCCATACAAAAACAAACTTAAGGGGGCGCGAAACAACCTCCAAACGCGTTAAAGTTAGACAACTAAATGCGTTGCATAAATACAACTTTTATAAATAACGTTTTAGCTTTTAGAGTCATTTAAAAGCGTGCAAAATTTTGTACGCCTTTTAAAATATGTATATAAATAAGGCTAAATATGTTTTTTAATCTCATCTAAAATACGTGCTTTTTATTATTTTATTTTGTTTATTATCTACAAACAAAATCGTTTTCCTCTAAAACTCACTTTGTAGAGTTGAGTTGACGATGGCAAAGGTAAGAGTAAGGTTAGCTTTTATTCAAACAGAACGAAATAACCTGTACAATTCTAGATATTTTTGAAAATATATGCGATAAAAAAATATTTGTAGCAACTACAACTTATCCACTATTTAATACTATCCCCATCTTTTTGACGTATCCTCTATTCTGTCTGTGAAAGCTCACCACCCTAGTTGGGTCCAAATTATTGTGATTTTAAGAACTGTATATTTTATTAAACTTTTTTTTTTGAATGTAGGGAGACAACATTGATGTATATTCCAAATTCAAACAACACAATCGCCTTATATTTGTATAGGTATGTGGAGTCGGGTATTTCTCTTCTATTAATTTATTTGATTTCTTTGTCCAGTTTACATTGAATGTTCTTATTTTACTTCAAATGACCGTAACTTCAATAAAGAGCGGCAATTTATTTAGTTTTATTTTCAAACTAAGATACATTTATTTAACTTCTAATTATTAGTTTTTTTTTTTGTCAAATGCTTCATTGCTTCGATCAGTTCGCAGGCCCTATAATTTTATCGTAGGAAAGTTTTTGTCATTAAACCATTAACAGAAATAAGCAATCGAAAAAATTAAGAAATCCATTAAATCTCGGAATTAATTGATTATATTTCTTAAAATCTGCTAATTTAATTCACTAGACATATTGAATTTGAAATTTAGAAAGCAACTTTGAGGCTTCTTAATTAAATTATTTCAAAAAGGAAATCTCTGCTGATTAATATCTTGTCTATCCTTTATTTATTTGAAACAAAGATCGTACGACAAATAATGCTTTTCGTATCCCTAGGGTGCTTTTAGGTAACGAACAAGAACAACAATTAAGCTTATGTCCTTAGGGAAAGGATTTTGGAATAATTGTACTGCTTTTGAAAAGTCGTATCCTGTGCGTAGAAGTTATATTTGCATATTGAATTTGTCAACCCTCTGCTTTGATAAGATTATGGTGTTTTGTAAATAACAGCAAGGACTAGGTTGACGTATAACAATAACATTTCCGATTTGGTTAAATGATTACAAACATCTTTTGAATCTTATATTGGATGATATGGAGCGCAAATTAAATTGAACTGATTCGTTTGATGTTGAGGTAAGTATGTAGTAACAAATTTGTAGCATAAGTAAGTAACTAAGTATATATTTATAACTACATACTATATGATAACTATACCGACGGCGACATCTAGGTAGTAATTGCGGTATAATTATTCAAATCATATGCTAACATAGGCGTGTAATAGCGAATTATTTAGTTTACTATGGGAGTGCTTATAGGCGATTACGGAGGCCAGGATTCTAATACAGCAATTATTTGATTTGACAGAACATTATAACACACAGTAATCCCTTAATCAAAATAAAGCCTTTTCTTAAACTTTTTCGTATACATTAGTATAATAAAGAGAAAGTTATTGCGATCGTGCGGAAATTTTGAATTCAAACTGAGTATGAGGGATAATAATATGACTATAGAGAAGCCCAAAAAAGTGGGTCCGTCAATGCCGTCCGTCGGTCTGTCTGTCTGTCCGCGCGCCGTATGGCGAAACGGTTGAAGTAGGTGAAGTTTTTGAGAAATTAAATTTTTTAAAAACTAAAAACTGGTTTAAATAAATTTTGTATGTGATCAAATGTTACAATACCTTTTGAGGCGATTTTAAAATACACATCATGTAGCGAGAAAGTTTCGTATGACCCAGTCATGCTTTTTATTTCGTAATGTACGCGCACTTAAGGGATGATGTAACACAGTGCGGGCATTAGGAAAGTGAAGGATTAAGAAAAAAAAGACACCAATGCACGTTGGTCATAAATGTCTTTAAACTATTTATAATGTGTAGAAAAAACATGAGGACGAACCCGCTTGGGCGACCAGTATTGGGGGGGATGGGGTAATCCCTATCTCTATATGCCCCAAAGAAAAATGCATTAAGAACATGATGGATGGCATTTTATTTCTTTTTTTGATATTTATAACAAAAAATTATTTTTTTTGAAAAAACACGCTCAAAAAGTGGGCGTGGCCAAAATCTTCATATAGGCGATATAATAAAAAAAATATTGGCTTAATATTTTGTTATACATTTTTTTTGTGTTCCATAGATACAAGTTTTTGAAGAAATTAGTTTTTGTTAAAAAAAAACCACAAAAGTGTCAAAAAACTTTATATGGCAAACTATGGCAAAGGAGTTCAGTGCCTACATATTTTTGTTAAGGTTCTAACCCTGTATTTCTTCAATTACAGCTTTTAAACGGTTTTTCTCTAAATTGTAGGCGTGGCAGTGGGCCCTAGGGAGTATATGTTCCAAATTTCAGCCTCCTAGCATAAATTTAAAGACCTCAAAAGTGGATACGAACGGACGAAAGGACGGACATTGCTAAATAGTCTTAGGTTTTGGTCCTGATCATAAATATATTACATTTTAGGTGTCACAAACTATTTGTCAAAATTAATATACCCTTAGGGTAGGGTATACAAAAAAAACTTACAAACTTTCTTCATTTACTTATTCATTAATTAAAGTTAACACTTATGCTAAAAAAAATAGATCCAATCATTGGGTTAATTAAAGGATATGCTACCTATAAATTAAAATTTTTTTGGCAGTCTTCACAGAGTGGCTTAGAGCAAAAATATCTGGTTACGCTCTTTATTTTTGTTTGACAAATAGAGCATAGTTTTCGTCCACGTGGTTGAATCGATTGAGTTATTGGTGGTGGAGGGATAAGATCTTTACCCAAAACTCTACTGACCGTCATCCGCAGTTCTCTTGGCCTGCCTTTCATGTGATCTAGCACTAATGCTCTTGCCGTATTCAAAATAAAAGTTCCTCTTCTCATTTTGTCACCACTGTCTCTACACATTTGAAACAATACAAGGCTGTTTATGACTGCCATATTTACTATTCTTTGGAAAATTGCCATAGGCTAACGACGAGTTTTGCGGCTGCAAGAATATATTAAACATTTCTTGTCGACTTCATTTAACTCCCCCCTTTAGTGTATTGGTATGCTGTAATCATAACTGGCTTTCTTGTTACAGTATCTTTCAGTGGTGTAAAGAGGGGATCAATATGACAGCTTTGGTTTTTTTCGATACATATGAAAACAATGTATAGTCTTTCGTGAAACCATACAGGGAACTCTCCAGTTCTCGATTCATGTTCGACAAGAAGTATGGTGGTATCTCAGTTTTGTTCTTCCTTAGCGTACCTATGTATGTAGGTCAGTTCCTATTGCAGCAATATTTCCATAAGTGGAATCGAACTGAGCCAATTATCAGCAGTAATGTTGCGGTTTAAAAAAGCAACATTTCATCGATGCAAAGGTATGGTCCAAGGGTATACTGAGACTGGCTGTTTCACATAACAACATATCCGATATAGGGGCAAATAGATCTTCCTTCAGACGATGCTCTCTGGTAGTGGAATCATCAAATCGCACAGATGACCCAACAAGAAAAACGCCATTTGGACATTACACACCGGATTATTTCGTACTCAGTTCCATCGGTGGTAAAGATTATGATAAAAGATCACAGTCATTACACTTAAGTACAGACGAGTAGTGCATAAGACCTATAAATACTTTTATTTCGCTGAAATCAGTGCCCATAAGTTCTTATTTAGTGTTATTCTTGAACTGGGCTGAGTAAGTACTGAGTTTTCCAACATGGAATGATCAAAAGTCTTGGACCAAAGTTCAAAATAGCCTTCAATATTAGGAGTAGGTATGCAAACGGCCAGGTAATCTTATTATATTTTGTGCTGCAGTTCGTGATGTTCTGGAGCACTTTTGTCTATTCCAAATGAATTCTTTCTTACCTTTATAATATCTAGATGCCTCTCTTGAGGTTTCTTGATGCACATTTTCAGAGTTGGATACATGTGGCACTTCTTCACGTGGTTCTTGATTCTCTTCCTCACCTGAAACTTCATCGGCTTTCAAGATGCATTGCTGAAAATACGGGCCATCAACTTCATCGTCAAAATAGCTGAACTCGTATTCGCTGTCTTCGTCGACCCAATCTTCTATTAGCTGGTCCTGACATACAAAGTGTCCAGTCGACGTTATTTTAGATCTATAAGACCCTTGATTGCTACCTGAGTAATCCATCTAAGAGACAAACAACAAATTGAATTTAACAAAACAATTTTACTGACATATTGCTAAGGAGACACTATGAACACATAACTATTACACTGGGGCGGTTGTAAGACATATACCTTAACTCCACAGTTCCAGTTAGGCGGAACAAGTGATTTCCCTATATGAGCTACTTCGACTTATTTGAAGCCCAGGTCTATAGGGATCTCCAATACTAAGCCAGGGCGTTGGAAAAGAGTTGGTAGCGGATGAGCCCTTGATGGGCCAACGGCAGCACTCACATCCCCGAAGTGGGTTACTGGCACCGGATTTACCGGCCTGCTGTCCTAGGGTCAAAACCAGGGCCTGGTTCTCCAGGTTGGGGATTATGCCGTCGGTGTAACTTCCCGACCATGTGAAAAAAAATTAGTTATGAGAGAGACAGGGACAGCCTCGGATAACAATTTCCCTCAAACTGCCATTCCTGTCCGCGATCCAGGAGATACGATGGATTGGACCAGAACTTATGAAAAAAAAATTGCGACATTTATTACAGCTGTAACAAAAGATTGCATATGTTAGGATGCGGATTAGTCGTGGGAAATCGGCTTGGATCCAAAATAATGGACTTCAAGCCGATGAGTGATCGCCTGGCTGTGATCCGCATCAGAGCTACATTCCAAAACATTAGCCTTATATGTGCACACGCTCCTACCGACGAGGCTGAGGACCCTATCAAGGAGGAATTCTATGACCTCTTGGAAAAAGCCAACGAAGCCTGTCCGGAGTACGACGTCAAAATTGTACTCAGGGACTTCAATGCTAAAGTCGGCAAGGAAAACATCTTCGACGGATTAGTTGGTAAGCACGGCCTCCTCGAAACGACAACAGAAACGGCTTCCGACTAATTGACTTCGTAGTAGCATGTAATAGGGTGATAACTAGCACTAGGTGTCCGCGACTAAGGATCCACACAGCAACCTGGCGCTGTCTAGACGATCGAACCGCCAACCAAATTGCTAATCGATGCGAGGCACTCATCCAACATCTTGAATGAGCACATTTACCGAGGGCAAACGTCGCTAACTACCAGTGGTCTCAGTATCTCATCAAGGAGGAGGAGCCCCCAAGTTCGTGACGACAAGGAAGACCAAACCTCCGTTATAAAGACCAAGCCATCGCGGATGCCAGAGCGCTTGGTCTGGACAACTGGAAGCAGTGTACCCGGGATCGCAGAGGATGGAAGTCTGCCGTGTCTCAGGCAGGGACTCTTCACGGGTCGGGAGCCCGTTAACTATAAGTAAGTACTTAAACTGTTATGAATTATTTTATTCATTCAGTTTTATTTCATCTTTGTTTCGAAAGAAAATAAAACACTGCTTTATGAATATCGTAAAAGACCCAAATAATAATAAGTTTGTTCTTAATTGATTAATCCATTACGTAATTGTTTTTACTGTAATAAATTCGATGATTCCAATAGTTGTTGATTGCAGTTTTTCCAATTGGTTTTAGAGCCACTGATTACAGAAGAAAACTGGATTGTTCTTTTGCTTATTTCACACTTTTAGCCACTTTTTGTTAAATAGTAATATTTTTCTTTCGTTTGCTTCCAATAATTAATGTTCAACCTTGGAACACAGAATTAAAATTGTCTAAATTATTCTCACAGACACAGAATTTCACCAATACAATGAAAAAAAGTAATTAATTTTTTGCCCACAAAAAAACACATTTCAGATGAAAATCTGGTGTTGGTGTCTAACCAACTTGAATAGATCTGTTTTGATCTATAAACAAAGACTTGGACTGATTTGTGACAAGTGATTTTATTTACAAATTTCCAAAGCTTAAATACTATTTTTCTTACACCTAGATCGTGGGAATACATTTTTAGAGTTGGGAAAATTGGGAATTTGCTTATCAGCGTCAGACGAAATCCGATACAATGTCTGGGCTTGGGGCAGGTGTCTATTTTATTGTATGAAATGTGCGAAACTTAATGTGCTTAAGGTGAAAATATTGAATCGTGCATTTGGGAATGAGTGTGTTGGGAAAATCTAATAGGAAGGTCAGATTGCGTAGACTTAAGTTTCAACATTCTCCCCGGCGTTGAGATCCTGGAGCTCAAATACTATGTTTTTTGGATTAAGATCTATCTTGTTTTTTCTTCTTTGGGAAAATATGACAAAAATCAGCAACAAAACAGCAAAAAACGATATGTATCCAATGGTGTATTGATGTATGTCATGATGAGTTAATAAGTTTGGTAGGTTTTGTTGAGTTTTTTGATCTGCAATCTTCTTAATTAATAGGGCTAGGTCATCATCTCCGCGAATGATGGATTCATCTACTTCAATCGTCTCCTGAAGATTATCTTGAAGTGATTTTCTAAGTGGTATTCCTAAGAGCTGACTAAGGTTTAGAGCTGGTAAAAATGAGAACGATGAGTTTGCTGTGTAGAAATTGTGAGAATTGATTGTCATTGTTGGTTGCTTTATGGCACAATTTTGGGCCAATTTTAATAGTCCTACTCCAAGTAACTTGGTGCTGCTTATATCGGATCCACACACTATAGAAATAGTTTCTTCTTGTTGAAAGGCGAAGATCCAGTGATTCGGGTTGTGTAATTGGATCCACATCTTTCCTGGACTGGTAGTTTTGATGGTACAGAAAGGTGATAACTGTTTTCTGTGATTGAGCAAATGTATTTCACACTGATTTTCCACTGAATGTGTGTTAAAAATTGGATGGCGTTGCTTGCAGATATATTTCCGCTCATCGATTTGTAGACATCCTTGGTATTCGACTTGTGAAACTGGAAAGTATTGGTCTCTATATGGGGTTATGGCCAGAAACGATGTCGATGGTTGTATGAATACGAAAGAGCCGTTGTGTGGAACAGGTAATGGTAGCAGTTTGAACAGCATGAAGACTTGGTTGCCTAACAGTGGTAGTTTGACGAGAAACAGTATTGTGGTCGAGGTTACACGGACCTTCACTCTTAAAAGTTCGTATAACTTTGGTAGATTGTGCTCATCGTATCCAGGCAAGGTTAAGTTGGGTGGTATATCTTTCCGGATTTTGTTGAGCTCCTTGTACAGTTGGCTTGGTGATAAAAGGAGTGAACTAATTCTTCCTTGGTGAGTATCAGTAACTGCCTCGAGAATCGCTAGTTGAGTCCGTTGAAATCTGTCTATTAACTTAGACACATAAATTGTAACTGAGCTAAGTACTTCTGCTTCTATTAGTGTTTGGTTGAGGGTATCGACAGCGTGGTGCGTTTGAGTCAATTGTTGTTTCACAATAATGAACTGGGTACTTATTGCAGTTATAGACTTGTTGAGAACGTTTGCTGTTGATTCGATAATAGATGTTTGGTTCTTGCTCAATTCCAGTAGGTGTTTCTCGTTCTGGTTTGCCTTTTCGATGTTATCTTCAATGAAATGTGCATAATCTTGATCCAGAATACCGAACAATTTGTTTGCGATCGTGCCGATAACATCAAATGGAGATCGTTTTGTCCGTATAGCTACACCATTTCTATGTTTCAAGATATCGTTCAAGGCTTCAGATTCCTGTAGTTGTTGTTCTAGTTGCATGATAATTGGGTTACAAATGATAGTTGGGTGTCGTTGCAAAGTTTCACATTTTTGTTTCAATCTATTGACGCCATCTTTGAGTCCCTGATACTCGTACCAATAGTTGGACATGTTGATATAAACGAAGAGATTCCACTCATCAGTGATTAAATTAGCTTCACCTAGGTCTTCGAAGTATATTCCAGGGTTGTCATCGAATGTTTTAACTTCCACTGCACCTTGTGGTGCTGTTTGTGCTAAAGCTGTTCCAATTATTAATAAGCCCATTAAAAGTGTTTTGAGTGGGTTTAATTTTGGCTGTTGATTTGTAAAAGATACTGAACGTTTTCGTTTAAGAGCTGAATTATCAGCTCTAGTGTTTATAGGAAGGAATCTGCCTTTGAGAGGATGATTTACGCCTGAAGTTCTTAATACTACTGTAGGCTTAGTAAGGGACTCCTTTGGCGGTTTTGTCTGTATTTCTGAAGGCAGTGGACAGATCTTAGCTATGGATCTTCGTACTTCTCCATTAGATGTCTTGATATCGACTACCCGTGCCCTTTTGTCGGGACCTGGAAGTGTCCTGATAATTCTTTCCATTAGCCATTTTAGAGGGGGTAGGTTATCTTCCTTTATTAGTACAAGGGTTCCTGGTTGGATATCTTCTTGGGGATGCTTCCACTTATACTTCTGCTGGATATCTTGCAGGTATTCGCTGCTCCATCTACGCCAAAACTCTCGGTGTATTGATGTAACTAGATTCCAGCGTGCTACGTGCGTGATGGAAGATGTCTTGTAATCTGGATCGATGATAGTTGTCAGTGGGGCCCCAATTAAAAAATGTCCTGGAGTGAGAACCTCTAGATCGTTTGGATCTGAAGACATCGGAGTCAATGGTCTTGAATTGAGAACAGCTTCTATTTGCGCAAGACCAGTGGTGAATTCTTCTTGTGTTAAAGCTGCACCAGAGAATACCCGTTTTATGTGGTGTTTAGCCGACTTGACCGCGGCTTCCCATAAACCTCCGAAATGTGGTGATCTTGGAGGAATCGGTGTCCACTCGATACATTTTTCGGCGCAGTGGTTTTTAATAGCTGCTGTTCCTTTATTCGCAAAGATTTTTGAGTAAACTTCGTTTAATTCATTCCGGGCTCCCATGAAGTTTGTTGCATTGTCCGAAAATATTTTAGCTGGACATCCTCGTCGCGCCACGAATCTTTTTAGTGCTCCAATAAATGCTTGTGTTGTGAGATCCGTTACTAATTCCAGATGTACCGCCTTGGTAGAAAAGCATATGAATACAGACACATATGCTTTTGTTGGTTGTTTACCACGGATTTTATAATGTATGTAGACTGGGCCAAGAAAGTCTACTCCTACATTTTGAAATGGTCTTGACGGTTGAACTCTTTCGGGGGGTAAATTGCCCATTAATTGCTCGATACCCTTTGGTTTTGCTCGAAAACAGCGTATACAGTTGTGTACGATGGTTTGAGCCAGTTGTTTCCCTCTCAAAATCCAGTAATATTGTCTTGATGCAGCGAGTAATGCTTGCGGTCCTGCATGTAGGTTATCGTAATGCAATTGTGTCATTAATAATCTGGTGAAAACATGAGAGCTTGGTAGAATAACCTGATGTTTGGCATCATATGGGAGACCGGACGCTTCCAAACGCCCTCCCACTCTAATGATAGTTTTGTCATCTAGGAAGGGTGACAATGAGCTTAG
The DNA here is from genome assembly GCA_963576555.1 of Ferdinandea cuprea. Classification (NCBI taxonomy): domain Eukaryota; kingdom Metazoa; phylum Arthropoda; class Insecta; order Diptera; family Syrphidae; genus Ferdinandea; species Ferdinandea cuprea. Next base: position 74,177,884 of record OY754960.1, read on the forward strand.
GCGGCTTTTTCCTGATACTTGTCCGCATTTCTTGAGTAACTTCATCTCTTCCGAAAATGCTGTTTCTTGTAAATGTTTAATTATAACAATTTTGGCTGCTTTTAGTTCTTGTACTGAGAGAACTTTGTCCAAAAGCCTGTAAGTTCTTGCTCTTTTGAGGTTACTTATGAACCTTATGACATATGCTGTTATTTTTCGTAGTGTTGAGAAAGAATTTCGATGGTTGATGTGCTCAAGAAAGTGCATTCCTGTGTTCGCTGCTGCTAAGACTGTTTTAATTTGCTTAATTTCGGGCACCTCTTCTTCTTTTATCAGCTGCGGTTGTGCTGGCCAGTCGTCTCGAGTTTGTTGTAAGAATGGGGGTCCATGGAACCACATGCAGGACCTTATTAGTTGCTCTGGAAATAAGCCCCGAGATAGTAGATCCGCTGGATTAAGATCAGTGTTGACGAATTTCCATTGGCCTTTCCTAGTTTCGTCTTGAATGATGGAAACACGATTAGCTACGAATGTTTGCAAGGGCGATTGCGTGTGTATCCATGCTAATACAATTCGTGAGTCCGTCCAGAAAGTGGTTTCCTTGATTTCGATTGGTAAGTTTTCTTTCACAAACTTTATCAATTTTGTCATGAGTTTAGCGGCACATAGTTCCAGACGGGGTATGGTCTGTTGTTTGATTGGGGCTACACGGGATTTTGAGCATACCAATTGTACACTGACTTCTCCTCGATGATTTGTAGACTTCAGATATACTACGGCTCCGTATGCCCGCTGAGAAGCGTCGGAGAAAGCATGAAGCTCCGCACTAGTTGAATCTGCTAACATTATGTGCCGTGGTATCTTTAGGTTGTTGAGTTGGAGCAGGCTCTTTCTAAAGGCAGTCCATTTAGTGTGCATCGACATTGGTAATGCAGCGTCCCAATCTAATTTTGAGATCCATAACTCTTGTATAAATACTTTGGCTAGTATAACTACTGGACCCATAATTCCCATTGGATCGAAAATATGAGCAGTGTCCGCCAATATTGATCGCTTTGTCACCCTTGTTGCTTCTGTCCATTTAGTTTTGATGAGGAATTGATCCGATGACGGCAACCAGGTCATACCAAGAGTTTTAACTGATCCTTCCTTTTGATCGGGTAGCACATTTTCCGCTTCACAGTCTGCCTTGGGTATATCCGCAAGGAGTGCTGGTGTATTTGAACACCATTTTCGCAGATGAAATTGTCCTTCTGCTAGTAAACCTGTAAGCTCCTTCTTCATGCGAAGAGCCTCATTGAGGTCGTTGGTGCCCGTTAAGATATCATCCATGTAGATATCTTGCTGAATAATGGTCGCTGCCAGTGTATGCCTGCTATCTGCTGTTTCGGCCAAATCTTGAAGACATCTTATCGCTAGGTAAGGTGCAGATTTGGTTCCGTAGGTAACGGTGTTTAGCTGATAAACCTTCAGTGGTTGATTCGCAGTATCTCTCCAAATGATATGCTGGAACTGTTTGCTGTAGTCATCCATCAATATTTGGCGATACATCTTGGAGATGTCGGTCGTAAATACATACGTATGGACTCTGAAGCGTAGAAGAATGGAGAGTAGGTCATTCTGCAATGCTGGTCCAGTGTGCAAAATATCGTTGAGTGATATATTCGTTGATGTCTTTGAGGATCCATCGAATACCACCCGTAACTTTGTGGTACTGCTTTCTGGCCTCAGCACGCAATGGTGTGGTAGAAAGAAATTAGGAGTTTTTATTGATTTTCCATCAACTTCCTTCATATGACCTAATTCGATATATTCCGTCATGAACTCAGAATACTGTTGACGAATTAGCGGCAGTTTACTCAATCTCTTCTCCAAGCTGAGAAATCTTCGAGTAGCTATTTCCCTCGATTCCCCAAGACTGCTTGGGTTATGTTTGAACGGCAGCTTCACAATATAACGACCAGAATTTGTTCTTTTTGTTGATGTTGTGAACACTTCCTCACACTGCCGATCCACTTTTGACAATTGCTTTTGTTTAAATGCAGATGTAACTGGAGCTTCCTCCAAGTTCCAAAACCGTTCCACCAGATTATCCAATGATGAAGTGTCGACTCCGATGCCGCAAAATAATGTTGATGGTACTTCAAATGTAGTCCTTCCAATGACTACCCATCCCAGTAAAGTATTCTGCAACGTGGGCCCTCCGTTATTGATTTTTATCTGTCCTATCGACAGAAGCTCGGGATAAAGTTCTGCTCCGATGAGAATATCCACTTCTTGAGGTTGGTTAAACGTTTGATCGGCTAGTTTGATATTCTTTGGTAGTCGCCATTGACTATTATCGACGTATTGGCTGGGTTGCCTGGATGTTATCGTTTTCAGCACATAAACTTGTAAATTTGTACTGTAGCCAGTAACGCGTGACTGAAGGTACAGATTCACTGTCTTACTGACCTGGATAGGGTAATCTCCCATTCCAGAAACTTGCAATGATTCATGTTTAGAAGCTAGCCCAAGTTGATTTGCTAGTTTTTCGGTGATGAAACTCATTTGCGATCCCGAATCCAGCAATGCTCTTGCCTTGGTAGGACTGTTATTCCGTGAAAGAACATTAATTACAGCTGTTCCCAGGAAAACATATTTTGATACCATATCGTCTGAATTAGTTGTTGACAAGCTAGTTCTATTGTCGATTGTTGGTATTTGAGTGTTCATTTGTTTCTCTTTAACCTCTGGTGTTTGGATATGGAGCAGTGTGTGGTGAAATTTCTCGCATTTAGTGCAATGTCCCGAAGTACAATTTGAGGTTTGATGACCGAATCTTAAGCAATTGAAGCATCTGCTCAACACCTTCACTTGCTTGAGTCTTTCCACTGGCGTGAGTTGTAGAAATTTGGGACATTTGAAAATGGGATGATTATGTTCATCGCAAATGGCACATCTAATACCTGTCTCTTTCTTCGCTGCAAGAGTTACTCGCGCCAATCGTTTGGTATCATCGACATTTAATTTGTTGGTTTTAGTACCCAGTGCCTCCAATGATTGGAATCTAGTCTCCAAAAATGAAAGAAACTCATGGAAACTGGGTAGCGCCTTCGGTTTCTTCAGGGATTGTTCCCAAATGGTCAGTGTGTTTCGATCCAACTTCCTCAGAAGTATATTCATTAAAAGTGGATCCCAATTTGATGTCTCGATTTCGAGGTTTTGCAGACTCAATAGGCATTCCAATGTCGTGTCGTGCAATGATTTTATTTGACTCGCTCCTTCGTGCTGAATTACGGGCTGGGCCATAAGCTTATTTATTAAAGCGGTGACTAACAGCCGTGTATTTTCATACCGCTCTGTGATTACTTTCCACGCAGCAATATAGTTGGCGTCAGAGGTTGTGAAGTGCCGAATTAATTTCTCGGCTTCCCCAGTAAGTGTTGTCTTAAGATAGAACAACTTCTGGCAGTTAGCAATTGGTTGATTATGCACTAATTCAGTGAACAAGTCACTATACTGTCGCCACTGTAGGTAGTCCCCATCGAACTTCGGTAGGGTGATTTTAGGTAAATTCAATGTGGCGCTAGGCATGCTTATTGCAGATGTCGATGTAGCTTGGGATGTCATTCGATGAGTTGTTAACTCTTCTAGTCGTGTGGATAACGCAATCATATTGCTGTTTACTTTATCCTCCAACGTTAGATATCCCTCCAATTGGTATTCTTCTGCATGAGTGTCTTCTAATAGTTCTGCGATTTGTTGATGTATTTCCTCTATTTGGCCCCAATATTTATTTATTGTATTTAACTGCAGCTGACAGAACGTAGTAGTCCATGCTTCCATAGACCTTTCGTCAAGCTTGGTAAACACCCGTTGCAATATTTGTGCAATCGACTTCTGCCGTCGAACAATTTTTACCACCTCGGGTATCGGATTGATGCCTGTGTATAGCTCTTCAGTTGATCCAGACAATAGTTGCTTGCCGCTTGTGGGATTCGCATCTTTGTCGTCTGGAATTGAGAGCAAATATTTCTTTATCTCTTCGTAAATCTGCTTTACCTTAGCGAAGGTGTTGCATTGCATATAGGGTGTGTCAGCCTTGACAGAATCTTTTACTCGTTCATGATTCTCGCTGAACTCCAGCCATATGCCTTCGATGAGACTCAATCTCTTGTCCCGGTATGAGCTTGTTTTCCTGCCGGGACCATCTTTTCCAGTGTTTATCTGCAACTTCTGCAGCTCGTCCGATAACGCCTTCTGCCTGGCAATGATGCGGAATACTTCAATCTCATCCATGACTGTAGTTATCCGTTGATATATGTTGTGTTGATACCAGTGTTGTAGCCCTGGTTACGCTTTGATTTATTCTGAGAGTACGATCCGAAAACAACAAAAAAAAAAGGAACCAATGTTTGAAGCCCTGGTTACGCTTATTTCGGATAGAATGATTTGCCCCTTACCACTGGTGGGGGGAAGCAAGATCACGTCGGGGTCACCAAAAATGAATAGATCTGTTTTGATCTATAAACAAAGACTTGGACTGATTTGTGACAAGTGATTTTATTTACAAATTTCCAAAGCTTAAATACTATTTTTCTTACACCTAGATCGTGGGAATACATTTTTAGAGTTGGGAAAATTGGGAATTTGCTTATCAGCGTCAGACGAAATCCGATACAATGTCTGGGCTTGGGGCAGGTGTCTATTTTATTGTATGAAATGTGCGAAACTTAATGTGCTTAAGGTGAAAATATTGAATCGTGCATTTGGGAATGAGTGTGTTGGGAAAATCTAATAGGAAGGTCAGATTGCGTAGACTTAAGTTTCAACACAACTATTATTTGTGCATGCTGTCCGGCCGATTTATAAGTTGTACGACTCAGGGAGAGGCTCAGGCAGTATTTAGATACACTTTGGCGATGATTATTGAATTTGGTCAATTGTGTCCGTTTCTGTTAATTCACATAAAAACGGATTGTTAACAAATAATGGAAATAGCCCTACAGAAAAATATCTTTCAATCGATCGATCAATCATATATCGTCCCATGTGTAGGCGCTCACAACATACATATAGTGAACACACTACATATTTCGTCCAAACCACGAGTAAAATTTAAAATTATAAATAGACGAAAGCATCTGGGTAACTACTTCCTGGAAGATATAGCAGGAAGGTGAGGACATGGTATAGGATGTTTTTTGATTAGTTGATGTTGGAGATATTTTGTTCTCATTATCACTCATTATCAGAGTTAAATATTGACAGATGCCACTGATGTTGTCTGTATAGGACTCTTCGAGAGGCGGGAAGATATGCGGTGGTCAAAGCTTCCAGCGGTTTGCTGCCATTGCATGAATTCCAAATTTAATCGTCTCAAAGAATTTGCACGTAAATCACTGCGATTGCATGCAAATAGAATTAGATATTTCAATTGGACTGATCCTGTTATTTTTTAACTTTCTCGTATACATTAGTATACTTAAGAGAAAGCTATTGCGATCGTGCGGAAAATTTGAACACAAACTAAGTATGACTATAGATAAGTCCATAAAAGTGGGTCCGCCAATACCATCCGTCGGTCTGTCTGTCCGGGCCCCGTATGGCGAAACGGTTCGACGGATTTGCTTCAAAGTTCGTATATAAGGTGTGTTGTGTTACATCTCGGGGCCTCTATTTAGTTTTTGCTTTATCGTTTGAAATAACGGTACCTGACAAACAATTTTTTTGGTGAAAATCACTTACCCTTATTTTTCTAGAAAATGGTTCCAAAGATTTTGGTCTTTTTTAGTACTAAAGATACATGAAATGGGACCAAAAATACTGTTTACTCAGTTTTTGAAAAAAACATATATAAAGGGTAATTTATAAAACTGGCAATATCTCGAAAACTAACGAAGCGAACTCCAATAAATTTTACATATTTTTTTATACTTAGTTTTTTTATACCTTTTATATTAAGTCGAATGAATTTACATACTTCGGTTTTTGAAATAATTCTTTTTATTTTTTTTTTACGTATACCGATTTTCTGAAATTCGTTTTCTCAAAAACGGCTTTAACGATTTTGATAATTTTTTATATTTTGAACAATTATGTCATATGTGTCCAATGGGCGAAATTACATCAAAATCGTATGTGCCGTTATTCAAAACCTAAAAATTGATTTCAATAAATTTTTCACCATTCACTTTGCGAATCAAAAACGCGTTTAATATTACTGAGTTGCTTATATTAAAATTGTTTAATCGCTATAATGCGAATCAAAGAGTACTTAGACCAGAGGTAAAAATAAATATTAGTAAGATTGTTCTTAAGTTATATGTAGATTGTTCTTAATTTTTTATCAATTAAAAACAACTGTTGATACGGTTAAAATTCACAGTAGAGACGCTCTGTTGTGATGTAAATTACGATAGTGAAAGAGATAATCCTGCAACAAAATAGAAAGAGTACTTTTGCGATTAAGTGTTATGTATTTATTTTGCTGAAAATGTAATTATTCCCAGTTTTGGTAGTTTCGTTTCAACGCAACCAGCATCTCTATGAATTCGTTCTATCCTTCTTCCTGGGACTATGTTTGCGGTTTTTTTGTTTACCAGAATTTGCCGCAGCTGCAGTAGATTTCTTCCTGCTATTTCTGAGGATACTCTTTCCTTTATTGGCGGCATTGTTTGGTGGTGGTTTTGGTTTTGGTGGTCTTAGTTCAACTCGCACAAACAAATCATAATTGAAATCCGTGCATGTTCGTCCTGTTACAAACAAAACAAAAACAATGGATAAAACATTCAAATTTTTGAACATCACACAGAAATGTTGATCAACATTCATTCCATCATAGGAACATACCATAGCACATCTCTTCGCCACATTCAGTACATGTCAGCAGTCTGGTCTCGATGACCCCGGACTTGTTTTTAACTTTTTTTATGCCATTGTTTAGGGTGAATTCTCTCTTGTCACGTGCTTCCGTTTTCAGCTGGAGCTTACCCATTTCAACGAGACGACTGAAGTACTCTTCTTCAAGTTTGGATTTTGGCCGCAGTGTGGTCAGCATTTTCCAATCAATGGGAACAGCACATAGCTCCATCAGGACAACATCGCGCATTTCGTTTGGTATTGGGTCGACGTACGTATACATGGGCTCACGTTCGCCATTATGCTTCAGTAATTTTCGCACTTCCTTTCTTTGTGTTTTAAAAGAGAAATCCTTATCCTTAATTTTTATTTCTTCTGAGCGAACCTTGATGGGACGCATTTTATAGTCAGGGACCTTTTCCATTAAGCGCTTAAATTCATCCTTTGATTGTATAATGTTTTTACTCAAGTCCAAGACTGGAACAACGGTTTTCTTTTTAGCAAGAATATCCTCCAGTTTATTCATTCTTTTGAATTAATTTTGCAACTAAGCCTTTTTAATTAAACTATTTTAGATTGAAACTAACAACCGACCACAAGAAAACGGACTAATATCGATTTAACAAACAGTATCCATCAGCTGTAAAAATTGTTGCTATGTTACACGAAAGGAAATACCTACTTGTTTGTTGGTTAGTTCTGAGAATCATTGAATGTTTATATAAAATGTTTTATATAAAACAAAAAGTTAATTTCAATAATTTTAATCTGGCTTGGCCACATGTAATTTCCGCGTTAAAGAGTTACATCTACCACAAACAACCCGCGGCAAAATCAAGATGAGCGCGTATTTCCCTCAAGTTTTCAAAAAATACATTTTAACCTACCTTCTTGTTTTTCACCTAGGACTACAACGGTAAAGCACGCTCTTCCCTGCCTTCTTCCCGCTCTTCTTTTTAATAGCCTCATAACTTATTGGGTTGAGCAAGAAATAAGCTTAACCCATTAACGCTCAGCGTCCTATTTATAGTACAGCAGGGAAAAAATTCTAGCGACCAAGGAAATATTTAAAAGTATTTCTTTTCTAATTTTAGCGTGTAGTTTGATCCATGATCGAAGCAACTGAGGAATAAAAAAACAAAAATAACGAACACAATTATTTAGTTTTAATTTTAAAATCAACTAGTGTTGTTGTCCTTGTCGAAAAATATAGTTTAAATATACAAGGTTTTAATATAAATGGATGCAACTTCAAATTTGATTAACTTTTTGATGCAACATTCAAATAGTTTGTCAAATTAAATAAAAAACATATATTATACTTATAAGAAAGGATTCCAAACAGGTGTCCTAGAATTATGACGCTGAGCAGACATGATAGCTTTACATAAAAGAAAAAACATTATCTGAAAAATACTTGAAAATGTCGTACGCAATGGAGTAGGCCATCATTTCGCTTCAAATTTGAGTTGGTATTTGGTTGCTATAACCATAACTTCATAGTTGCGCTTTGGTATTTGGCTTGCAGTTGCAGATTTTATTAGTTCGTTTCACTATATTTCTCCGATATTTCTAAATACAGCTACGTACAATACAACATATTCAAACATATTATAATTTTTATCATCTGAAGGTAAGTTGTTACTTTGCGCTCTATTGTGGTGTTGTTTTATTGTTTAATTCACATGTCTAATTGTAAGTATCATGTCTCAAAATCAATTCGTTGGTTTGACTGTTGACCAAATTACCGATATGCAAAAGTAACTTGAGAAAGAATCAAAAGTCTAAGAAGCAAATGTTGAAGTTTTACCTCTGCCTTTAGTCTATATAAATGAGGAGGATGAAATTGACGAAGAAGATATGGGCCCAATACACGTCAATGATGTTCCAGGTTTTGTCGAGCTAACATGTCAAGTGGAAGAATTAATTCAGGAAGATATCCGCGTGGGGCGAATAGTATGATACCCTCTCCATATCTCCATATGCCGCAAAGAAAAATGCGTTAAGAAGATGATGGATAGCATTTAAGTAAAAAACGCCCAAAAAAATGTAGGCGTGGCAAAAAACTTTATATGACAAACTTGTAAAGGTGGGCAATACCTACATATCTTGTAAAAATTACAACACTCTATCTCTCTAACTTAAGCTTTAAAACTGTTTTTTCTAAATTGTACACGTGGCAGTGGGCGTATCAAAAAAAATTTTACACTCTAACATTTAGGGATTCTAGGGGGTATATGTTCCAATTTCAGCTTTCTAGCCTTAATTTAAAGGCCTATAAATTGGTGACGGACGGACGGACGGACGGACATTGCTAAATAGTTTTAGGTTTTAGTCCTGATCATAAATATATATACTTTTGTTGGTCTACGACCAATATTAAGGGGTATTACAAAATATGAGTCAAAATTAATATACTATTAGGATAGGTTATAAAAACGCCTGCAAAAAGTGGGCATGGCCAAAAACTTTGTAAAAGTTAAATGTTCAGAAGAATATTATATGATGTTATACAAGCTTGTAACATGGTTGGGTGTTTCGGAGAATAGGGTAGTCACTGATTGATATAAACATGGAGAGTAATGACAATGTCACTACACAGAAAAGAAGCAACTAACCACCCAATATAAATAAATTTAACGTTGGGTGCCTTAGCATGATTGGAACAGCCAGAATCTTTAGAGAGCGCCTCCGCGAGAAACTCTCCGCAGTGCGCTCACAATCCACACCATGTCGTTCGAACCAGTATCGCAACCTCAGATGAAGGATTAGACAGATAGTCAACTTTTAAGAATCACTCAATTCACCCTTAAACGTAAGCTCAGCTGTCTATCCATATAATTTGCACTTAAATGGGCTTTTATGTGCGAATTTAATTAGAAGCTTGCACACATGTAGGGAATTATTTGAATTTGAGCAGATAACAATAACCGTACAATATGAATGTTTAATGTTTTACCACGCTTTGCTTTTCCTACACATTACAGTTTACAGACATTTAAAACCAACGTGCATCGCTTTCTCCCCTTCTCTAATCCTTCATTTCCCCAATACCCGCACTGTGTGACCTCATTATAAATCCAAAATCCCTTAGTGCGCGTACATTGTAAAAAAATACTTAGCACACAACTAATAACATAACAAAATATTATAATATTGAGAATACTGCTATGCTTTAACAATTTAGTAATATATTCTAAGTTTTCATGAAATATAGGATCCTCCAAATAATAGTCCAACGGTGTCAAATCGCAGCTCCGCGGTGGCCAAACGACATCAGCTCTGCGGCTGATAATGCGATCTTCAAAAACAGGGCGCAAAACATGGAGTGTAACTTCGGCTGTGTGGCACGTAGCGCCGTCCTGTTGAAAACAAATGTTGCCAATATCCTCCTCTTCAATTTTCGTGAACAAAAATTCGTTCAACATGGCCCGATAACGATCGCCATTGACTGTAACGGCCACTCCTTGCTCATTTTCGAAGAAAAGTGGCTCAATTATGCTTCTCTTTTGAGAAAATAATTCTTCGAAGAATTTATGGCCGTGTGTGCGAGGAAGGCGAATGGATTTGGATGTATTCTAGAAAGCCAAAATACTCCAACTACATTGGCTCTGCCACATCGAATGAATGGAGAATCAAGACTCAGCCAAGTGGATCTTCGAATCCCAGCCCCCAGATTCGAGACGACAAGGAAGACGGAACCTCCGTTTCAAACACCAAGCCATCGCGGATGCCAGAGAGCTTGGCCTGGACAACTGGAAGCAGCGTGCCCGGGATCGCAGAGGATGGAAGGCTACTCTGTCTCAGGCAGAGCTTCTTCACGGATCGGGAACCCGTTAAGTAGTATAGGGATATAGATAGGGTAACATACTGTTCACTACCGGATTATCTTCGTCAAATTATGAAGAGTTACTTTTCGAGTAGAGTTCTTCTCTACGACTCGGACGAGGGAATAAAATAGTATAAAGTTACTGGCAGTGTGCTACAAGGATCGGTTGTAGGACCCTTGATGTGGAACGTTATGTATGACGAAATTCTGCGACTAGCGATTCGAAGAGAAGCGTCAATTATCGGCTTTGTAGACGACATCGCCGTGGCGGTTCCGACCACAAGACGGAAGCAGTACTTATTACAAGTAGGAAAATTCGAGAAACGATAACGCTTAGACTAGGAGAGGACGAAGTAGTTTCCCAACCATTTAGAAAAGGTTAGATTAAAAAGCGAGCGAGTCCTTAATGGTCGGGTAGATAGAGATAAAAGAAACAACAAAAGTAATTGTAAGTTACGGCAACCTGGCAACAACAATGAAGCGAATGGAAAGGATATCATACTGTTCGCCCCAAGCGGACTATAGGCCTTCCTTATGTTTTTCCATTGCCCACATTATGAAGTCAAGAGAATCGCCCTACGGAACCAATTCGGAGAGCGGCCTAATCCGGATAATGTCATAAGCTACATGCTTCAGAACAACGATAACTGGACCATTGTGAGTAACGCGGCGGTCCGTATACTCAGTAATCTTAGACGCTTAGAACACCAACAGAAAACTAATAGTTTCATGAATAGAGTAAGAAAAGTTTTAATACCGACCCCGGCGAAGTAATGCCTTGCGGCGGTCCCGCGGGAGACACAAATCGGCCACGTAGAGCTCCTGATGATGAGACACAAGTCGGCGTCCAGTGATGTGATACATACCTTTCCTTAAAGCAAGCATTAATTATAAGCTTGAGTTTCAATAATACAGTTGGAGGAAGTTCCTTCAAGATTTGAGCAGTTATAAGATAATAACCTGGTGATTTTCCATTATTTAGTTTATGAATATATGTTTCGATCTCTCTAAACGAAACTTAAGAAATTTCATTTTCATCTACTACATTATAGATATGAAGATCTACATTTGCTGCCCTAGGTGGAAACAGTTTGAAAATATTTGAAAGGTGCTGACAAAAGAGTTTAACATTTTCCCTTGGTTCGCCGATCCATTTTTGCATCATATGTTTTCAACGTGGAATCTTGCGCTTGAGTTCTCTTTGAACGTTTAGCAGCCTTCTCGATTATTTAGCTAGAGAATCATTTTTGAATTCAGTAATCGTTTGTTTAAGTCTTGAGTATATTAAAAATAGTTTTAACGCAGGATTTCTTGTCGCTTGGCATTTTCTACGAGCTCTTCCCTTTTCAAGTATAATCTGCTTGATTTCTGAGGGGTATTTCACCGAAACCTTTTTTTTTTTGTTGATAAATCGGTGGAATATCTTCTGTTGCCTCTTGCACATCGGCAATAAATTGTTTGTTTAAATGTCAATATGTTTTGTTGTGACTAGTGGGGATCTAAGGTTAATAAAACATTCGAGAAGTTCTCTGAATTTACAGCAGATCGTTCCTTTGTATGTTTTTTTGTGGGTTTTTTTTATTAGTTCTATCAATTAGCCATTGACTGTTAGGTTTACAGGTGTATCATCTGATGAAAGATCATCAATGCTTTTAACTTTAGCTTCTTTTGTAATAATACCTTTCATCATGAAGAAATCGATAACATCTCGTATGTTCTTTACCAACTAATTAGCTAGTTGGTGATCCAGTCGAAATTAATTCACAGTTAAAATTTTGCTCATTTTTAGAGCTTCCTGCCTTTTCTTGTTATAAGTCTTGACTTGCATTAAAATCACCACCGATGATGCAGTTGTTACATAATATTTGAAAGAGATCAATTGGGTCTGTAGGCGAGTGCTTGGGTGGGCAATAAATCGCAGATTTAAAACTCCTTGCCTTTAGTTGCTATGTTTATTCTTGCATTGTTTGTTTTGCTATTTTTTGCAGTTCGTAATGATCCAAGTTTCTTTTCACAATCCCGAAACCCCCCTATATCTCTTTAAGTTGGCGAGGAGAGTGAAAACAAAGTTACCCAAGAATTTAAATCTTAGTTGACTGTTGGAAATGGTGAAATAGAAAATAGAATAGAAAAACCTCAAATTCAGGTATGTGTAAACCATTTGCGTTCCATGTTGCCACACTTAGGGTCCCGAAATGGTAAAGTGTTAAAAGTTTATAAGTCCGCCCACTGCCACGTCCACGATTTAGAAAAAAATCTTTTAAGGCTAAAGTTAGAGAGATAGAGTGCTAGAACCTTCACAAGATATGTAGGCACTGCCCTCCTTTAAAGGTCTGTTATATAAATATTTTGCCACGCCTACATTTTGTGGGCGTTTTTCACTAAAAAGCAGTTTTCCTTAAAAATGTTCATAGAAAGCGAAAAAAAATTTTAACCAGATATTTAGCCAATATTTTCTGCCAACATATCGCCCATACAAAGTTTTTAGCCATGCCCACTTTTTGGGGGCGTTTTTTCAAAAAATATATTTTTTTTTTAAATTTAATAGAATGACATAAAATGCTATCCATCATCTTCGTAATGCTTTTTACTTTGGGGCATATAGGGATTTGGATAGGGTATCATACTGTTTGCCCCAAGCGGACTGTAGCCTTTCCTTATGTTTTTTCTCACTTCTTTGTTTAGCAGTTTAATAATTTTATCCTGATTATCAAATCTTTGGATAACAGTAATAAGCATTTCCATAATACATGGACAAAAATTAAATTTTGTTCATTTTATTGCATTTTTAAAATGGAACTGGTAGGTATTTGGCCCAGCCTGTATAGGTACTGTATTTTTGTTGAATACGTAGAGGTTTCAAAATATTATATATTTCTTGGAAAACTGGTGCTACATATCACCGTTTTAACATTATTACAAATTCAATAACTGACTGTTGACCTTCAACTATAACTGCTTACTCTATGTGAAAAAAAACTTTGACAACGTTTACACAGAACATTTAACAGTTTGTTATTCCCATTTTAATTTACTTACAAGTTTTAAATTGAATTATTGTACAGATAAACATACGTAAATTGCTTAAGATTGTTATAAAAACAAGTTTGTCTACTCCGACCATATATCATATCCCTAAGAACCATATACCTTTATACATTACCACTTAGAAATCCAATTTTATTAACGTTTAGCGCGATGATAGCATCGTTTTGCTACTGCTGGACATACTAAATGTTTTTCTTTATGAATTACGCCTTGTAATTTTCACAATCCATAAAACTCAATTAACGGCTCTTTTATATTAACACAAACTCACTTCTAATTTATTTTGAGAGCAGAGCAAAATTGCTGATTCCTCGAACCTAAGGACAACTGTATGAATAACCATTCACATTACAAAAAGAAGTAAATAAAATGAATCTGGAAAACATGATAAACATTTCTAATCTAAATGAAAAAAAAAGTGTGCTGCAAAAATGAAAAAGCAGTTAACGCCGAGGCAAAACAAAAAACGATAAAAATGAGGAAGAGATTTTCTTGTAATGGTCATGTAATTTACTTGTAAGATTAATGCGAGTACATTTAGCTGAACATACAACGAGAAACTTCTCTTTGCTGATGGAATTCCTTTTTGTGTTTAATGGACAGACTTAAATTTCCATTTGCAGACTTCTTTTCTTCTATTCATGTAGCTTAAAAGAAAAAGCAAATAGCGGAAAAAATACTTAAAGTTTATTCATTTAAATTCAACTATAAAGTGTCCATTATGTATAGGAACAAACTTACCTTGATGGATGAACTTGTAAACTATATACAGTACTACGTTGTCAAAAATTTTAATGAAATAGTAAAGACATTTTAAACAAACATAGAATGGTACAACTCCTATTTTACAAATTCCAATGTGGGAATAAATTCAACTTGGTTGAATTAAAAAGTAGCTACTCAGAGATCACTTATTATTAACAGATCGTAGATTAAAAAACGTTAGATACTGAAAAATTTGCTCTACAAGGATAAAAATCAACCACTTCAAAATAAGACGATGCTCATCTTAACACCAATATACTAAAATACACAAGATTTCATATAAAAATAAATTGATTCCATTCTGCTATATTCAAAATGGACTGTATTTCTTTACTAAAAGATATGTCTTTTTATATTAATCTGACTTTATCATTTCGAAATGAACTGATGTCTTAATAATTCAGTGCTGACATATTGATATAAGAAGATTTCCTTAAAAAAAGGACAATCATATCAAATTTATGTGAATATCTGCTTAACATAGACACATTTGCTTGTATTATTTGTGTTCTTGCACGGGTGCCGCGTTCAACGGATTTTTTGTAGAAAGTATGTGCTGACATTTTATTTAGCCGATGTTCATCTTAATTAAATATAATTCTCTTATTCTATACGTGTTTTTGCAAGCATTTTTGCAAGGTGGACTCATTATTCTTCCACATTTCCATCAGTTAAGTGCGGTAGCAGTTGCTTTTAGTTGCGAAACTTCTTTGTAAAGGTAAAAAAAATTAATTACATATAAAGGGTGTTTTTTTAGAGGTTGGTTTTTCGAAGAAAGATAAAACTGAAATTTTGTGGTCAAATCTTATGTTCAGTTTGGTTTGCCATTTCATCATGAACAGGTTGACAATGAACAACGATTGCAAATCGTGCAAATTTATTTCGGAAATAATGGTTCAGTTCGCGAAGTTTACCGCAAGCTCCGTTCATTTTATGGTCGACATAATCGTCCATCAGAGCAATTAATTCGGTTAACCATTGATCGTGTTCGCACTACGTTTACTCTTTGTGATAATACGCATCGGCAGAGACGTTGAACAGTGCGCACCGAAGAAACAAAACGATTGCCGCTGTAGAGCAAACTGTTGAAGAGAACCCGAAAGAATCGATTCGCCACCGTGCACAGCAATTGGAGCTTTGTCCATCCACTTTATGGAAGATTTTGCGCATAGATCTCTTCTTACAACCTTACAAGATCGTGTGATTTGACATCATTGGATTATTTTCTTTTGGGATATGTGAAGTCGCTCGCCTACGCCAACAAACTAGAAACATAAGGGGACTTGGAAGCCAATATTCGTGGCGTTATTGCCGACATACAGGCCCAAATGCTTGAAAAAGTGGTTGAAAATTAGACCTCTAGACTTTATTCGAACCAGCGGCGGTGGCCAAATGCCCAAAATCATATTTAAACATTAATAGCATAAAGTTATCCTTCCAATAAAGTCAAATTGATGGACATTAAAACGATTTTCTTGTGTTTTATTTGAATTCGAATTAAAAAAAACACCCTTTACAATTTTAAAAACAGAGTGATAAAAATTAGTGATTTATTAAATGTCGGACCTTAAAATGGAAAATATTGTGTACTAAGTAGTATACGCGAATATAAAATCGAAGACTTTCTACTTGAATGGGGACTCTCCGCAGCCTCGATTTCATTACTCCACGAGCAGGGTATTGATACAAATATAGGTACTCTGCAAAATGAAGCGCAGCGATTTTCAAATACTTTGCTCGCTAAATTTAAACTTTCGGATATATGTATATGTTATTAAAAGACTGATTGTAAGACTGGCGCATTGCACAGGCACGTATTGAGAAAATTTATTTTTAACTTTCTGCTAACTAGGAATACACTTTCAATGTCCAAGTCGGTTTTGCTTGATAGCAGTCTTCATCTTTAACATCTTTCTCAGAAACACTGTCTAATATAGATATAATAAATATCGAACGCATTTTAAGAAAAACAATTAAGGGCCAGTTGATAATTGAGTTTGATAAGGACAACAATATTTTAAATAACAGATGTCAAAAGGACTTAGTGCAGTGCACCGTTGACGAGTGCCTAATTAAGGGAATTGTATTAACCTACAATTTCATGAAACAAATTTCAGAAAGCATTGTTAAATTTTTTTAATTAATTTTTATATTTTAAATAACGTGCTCAAAGTTATTTTTCTGAAAATAAATGATGTTAAATAAAACAAAAACAATCTATTAATATCAAATTTGCAGCATTGGGACAACGGATAACTATTTAAAGTTTCAATTTAAATTTAAAGAGTTATAAACTTAAAAATGAAAATTGTTTTAGGTAAAAAGGCCATATAAGATAAGAGGTAAATCATACTTATAGTCTTAAGGTGTCGAAAATATTATTTTTTTAGGAGTGCATAAATTGCAATAGGCTTCACTTTATTTTCTACTAAAATTTACCGGTAAACGTCAATTGCAAAACATCTTATTTAAACGGTAAACGGGTAATATTTAAGTGTCGAATATTTTTTTTTATCTGAATGCTCTTGAAATTAACGGGCATACCCATATAATCGGAAGGAGGTATCCCATAGCACACGTCGATTTTCATTCATTCTCTTAAGAAGGCATCGTACAAATTCCGTAGGTACGCAAATGAAGCTCAATATTTTGGAATGAAATTAGAAGCGATACTTAAATGGAAATCGCAAAGAAAAAGCATAAGGAAAGGCTACGGTCTGCTTGGGGCGAACAGTATGATACTCTATCCATATCCATATAAGCCCCAAAGAAAAAATGTTAAGAAGATGATGGATAGCATTTTATTTCATTATATAAAATTTAAAAACAAATATTTTTTGAAAAACGCCCCCAAAAGTGAGTGTGGCCAAAAACTTTGTATGAGCGATATGTTAGGAAAAATATTTGCTAAATATCTTGTTAAACATTTGTTTTCCCTTTCTATGCAAATTTTCGAATAAAACAGCATTTTAGTGAAAAACGCCCACAAAAAGTAGGCGTGGCAAAAAACTTTATTTGACAAACTTATGAAGGAGGGCAGTGCCTACGTATCTCGTACAGTTTTTAACACTCTGTCTCTCTTACTTAAGATTTAAAACGGTTTTTTATAAATTGTGGGCGTGGCAAAAACACTCTACCACTTCGGGACCCTAGGAAGTATACGTTCTAAATTTTAGCTTCCTAGCTTTAATTTAACTATAAATTGGTGACGGACGGACATTGCTAAATAGTCTTAGGATTTGGTCCTGAACATAAATATATATTCTTTTACCCATGAATATTAAGGGGTGTTACAAACTATGAGTCAAAATTAATATACCCTTGGGATAGGGTGTTCACAGTATTAGTATGTGCGTTCGCTGGGTGATTGCCTTCTAAAAACTAATATTATAGCTACTGTATAGGATATTATACATAACTTTGTTGTAGTTAAAATAATAATAAACCGTGAAACAGGTTTATGAAAAAATTACATTGTGATATTTTTTTGGGCAAAAAAGGTCACGAAAGTTGAGGTTCTACTAAAATAATGAAGAAAGAGTTGGGAACTACAACCATTTCGGGACCCTGGAGAGTATATGTTCTAAATTTCAGCTTCCTGGCTTTGATTTAAAGGGCTATAAATTAGTGATGGACGGATGGACGGACGGACGGACATTGTTAAGAAGGCTTAGATTTTGATGCTGATCATAGATATATAAACTTAGGGGTCTTGTGGGCGTGGCAGAGGGCGTATCAAAAACTTTTTACACTCTACCATTTCGTGACCGTAGGGAGTATATGTTACAATTTTAGCTTTTTAGCTTTAATTTAAAGAGCTAAAAATTGGTAACGGACGGACGGACATTGCTAAATTATCTTAGACTTTTATGCTGATCATAAATATAGGGGTGATAAATGATAGGGTTTTTACAAACTAAGTGTCAAAATTAATATACCCTTAGAATAGGGTATAAAAATAAGTCAAGTGGGTTAGGGCTTTTCTTAAATCCTCAGTAACAAGGGTTAAATCACACTTACTGTAGATTTTTTTAGAATGTGTCCAAAAATCATATCCCAAGGAATGTGACCTGCAAGCCTTACATTAAATTTCTAGAGACACTTTTAACTGAATTATTTGCATTAATATGGATCACGGTAGACTTTAAATCGCAAGTGGGGTAAAAAATGAAACGATTTTGCTTAAAATCACCACGGTAACACCCTGTATAACAACAGCTTTAAAGTTAAGCGCTTTCTTTTTATTTTTAGTTACCAAAACAGCTTGCAGCAAATAATATTACTTTACTATAATAAAATATCTAAGTCTTAAACCTAGTATACAGCCACAACGGACTATTTAAATTTCGGGCCTTAGTGTACTTTGGTTGATAGTAGAAAAACGAATAGTTTGGACTTGCACCATTCTATGCAATTATGGCTTTTTGTAGCTATTTAAATTATACTAAAGATGTTATTTAAATTTTATACCAGCCTGAAAATAACAAGATACTCCTTAATTGTGTTGCGAACATACGTTTTTAAATATTTGCTCTTCCATACACCCACATACAGTGATGGACAAAAATATAAACACGCATTTTTTTCCAGCACGAAATTTTTCTTCATATAATACAACATGTACATCACGGTGTCACAACAAAAAAAAAGGCTATTAGGACTATATTCCTGGGTTTAAAAAAAAATTTAAAGTGGTATGATGGGGTCTACTTCCTTAACACACAGCAAATACTGGAAGGATGTACACAGCGCAATATTTCAGTTGCAGCGGTGGGAGTTCCTGTCATTGCAGCTGCAAACACACGCAAGATGATGCACCTTATTCAGATGTACAGACGGCTCCTCTGTATCAGGACTAACAGGGACATGCGTCTTTATCTCTGTATTTATGGACGGATTCATTTCCGCTTTATGTCCAAGAGAATAAGGACAGTACCCACTGTAATTATCATGATTTCTACTTATTGTTAGCTAAAATTACAACATTCATGTCGGTGACGTCGGCTAGAATATCGCGTTGTACCTAGGATGGGCGTGGGCCTAGTCATTTGCTGCGAAGCGAATGCTCAAATAGTGTTTTGGGACAGTAGCAAATACTATTTATATTCGTTAAAATTGCTTCTAAACTTTATACTATCGTCTAAGCTTTCCTTGTACCATTGGCAACGGCTCCGTACCAACCCTTTTTACAGCTAGTCGACAGGAGGTGATCGATTCCACTTTATCGAAAAGATGTGTTTACCTTAACTTGCTTGGAGTTATAACTTGGAGTTATCCTCAATAGCAAGTTCCTTTTAACGAAGCATGTTGAGACGAAGATATCTAAGGTATTGTCCGCTTTCTGGCAGTGCTATGATGTCTTTAAGAAAACGTAAACCTCTGTGCGGTCTGCCCACATCCATAGTAAGGGCATTATTGACTTGGTTTCCAAAAAGGCGCATTATTCGATACCACGCTTCTTTGGGCTGCAGACAGACTAAACTAATTCGACTGAATATCTTTGGGATTTCTGGTATGTTGTGGGTGACTCACTTCGCTTCCCAACAGTACTTTAACCCTTTGCCCCGCAGAGCGTAGCCGCTCACGTAACGTTAAAAGTTAAAAGACTAAAAGTTAAAAGACTACATTAAATATAGCCTCATGAAAAATGGCCCCAAACCAAAAATTTGATACACCCAGGTACTGTTTGCTTCGCAAAACAAACTTTTTGTAAGCTTTACCTATAAACAAATTAAAAATTACCCCCTTAATATGAAAAATATCCCCAAAGAAAAACATTTTCCAAATAGCGTAATTTTTGCGTGGGACCATTTTTAATTTATTTTCGAAAAGTTTGGGGTCCCTTTTTCAGTTATTAAGATATTGTGGGCTTAAGAATTATAGTTAATCGTTTTTTGCAAAAAAAAAAAACTGATTATGCGGTATTTTCGGTCCAATCACAAGTACCTATACAAAAAAACCAAAACCCTTGCAAACATTTTGATTTGATTACATACCAAATTTATTTAAATCACTTTTTAGGCTTCAAAAAATTCGATTTTTCGTAAACGTCGTCTACGATTTTGATGTAATTTCGCACATTGGACATGTTTAATATAATTGCTCAAGGCAAAACTTATCACAATCGATAGAGCCGTTTTTGAGAAAACGAATTTAATTAAGTTAGTTTTAATTATTCCCAAAACCACAGTATGCAAATTTGTTATCTCTCTTCGAAAGACGGGAAAACTAAGTACATTAATGTAAGGTGTCTGAATGGAAGTAAATACAATAGACCTGTAGTTGTGTCTGAGCGCTACATCGTATAGCAGCCGACAAAAAAAATGCAAATTTGTTCAACTTTATAGTATAAAAAGAATTAATTTTTTTGGAGTTCCCTTTATTAGTTTTCGAGATATTGGGGGTTTTATAAATTACTTTTAATCGATTTTTTTCCACAAACAGTACTGCAATACTTTTGGCCCCATCCCAAATATCCATATTACAAAGAAAGATCAAAATCCTTAAAATCAAATTCTTGTTGCAAGTGATTTTAACCAAAAAAAATATATGGCAGGTACCATTATTTCAAACGATAAAGCAAAAAATAAAACAATGCTCCTATATGTAACCCAAAAATCTTAATTTACGAATTTTGAAGCAAATCCGTCGAATCGTTTCGACATACGGTGCCCAGACAGACAGACAGACCAACGGACGCCATTTTTTTGGACTTCTCTATAGTCGTAATATCATCCCTCATACTCAGTTTAAGCTTGAAATTTCTGCACGAACGCAATAACTTTCTCTTTAGTATACTAATGTATACGCAAAAGTTAAAAAATCGCCGCGAAATGTTACCCAAATTTATATAAGAACTTTGAAGCAGATCTGTTTCGCCATACGGCTCCCATACAGACAGACTCAGGCACGATCGCAAAAACTTTCCCTTTAAATGCATCTATACTAATATATTCGAGAAAGTTAACAAGAAATTGTTAGCTCATCAGTATTTATTATTTATTAGTTATTATGGGGAGAGTACGATAACTTTGGTGCTAAAAATTGAAAACTGTTTTTTGTTGAGGGGTTAAATACAAGCATTTTTTACTATGAGAGGGGAGAGAGGTCTATCTTACTCCGTTTAGGCAAAATGACTTAAAATGGAAAACAGTGTACTAAAAGACAATGGCAACACTTTCAAAAAAAGTCAAAAAAGCCATAAATCTGTTCTTTAATCCAAAATTTAAATTAATTTATTTGTGTCGTTAGTTTTTAAAAAATTCGCAAACAAAGACGAAATTTTGCTAAAAAAAACTTTAAAAAAAAGTTTAGATCATTTTTTTTTCAAAATTGTGAAATGAAGTGATAAATTGGCTTTTTGTGATCAATGCTAAAATCAATTCTAAATCGAAAACAACATATGTCTTCTAGTTTTTAATAGTTTTTAAAACTACTTTTTTATCATTTATTTTTTGTGTTGCTATTTACTGTGATCTCACTTTAAGTATTAATGTTAGTAATCGGTTCATCTTTGTAAGTATCCACTGTTTTCCATTTTAAGTATTTTTTTGCATTGCCCCTCCCGCCTAAACGGAGCAAGATAGGCCCCTACCCCCTCCAGTAGTAAAAAATGCTTGTATTAAACCCCTCTACAAAAAACCGTTATCATTTTTTGGCGCCAAAGTTATCGTACTCGTGCCGTTATTATAGTTATATATATTAGTTTTTCCAGTCAAAACAATTTAAAACGTTCAGATTCGATTCGTGTTTTTTACATGCCTAAAGTTGTTTTTATATGACGAAGCCTTGAAGGGGCCCCTAGACGCTAAATATTATTGCGTAAAATTATTGTTGAGGATCAAATACTTTTTGATATTTATTGGGCAATATGAAAACATTGGACGTCTGTGAGTATTAGTTCAATGCTTAGGCTTATAGTAGGAGAGCTAGTGAGCGGTTGGGTATACGGTTTAATTTAAAAGGATAACATTTTTTTGACTAGTTATTTTGGACCGACAAATCAAGAAAATAACGGTTTGGTGGCATTTGGTGAGTGCGTCACTATGCAAATTACAAAAAATTAGTGAAAAAAAAACATAATTTTGTATGTAAGTGCTTAAAAATAATCGTCTGGCAGGGTTCTGTTGGTTGCAAGTGCTTGCCAGGCGAGAGTTTTACAGGCACAGTTTTTTAAGTGCAATATCTTTTTGACTAATTACCCTATCGATTTGAAATTAATACTCACACGTCTTAAAGCCCTAAGCTTCTACTTTTTAAATCCGCTAGCAGAATATTCTGATGAGTTATGTTTATTATCGCAATTAAAAGAAAAGGAGTAAGACAAGTATTTCCTATTTTCTTCATGTCTTATTTTGAGGTCCACAAACCTTAGAAAATTTTCTTTTGTAAAATCAATATAAATATTACTCAGATAGTTTCTTACAGATTTAGTTTACTATATTTTAGGTCTCTGTACGTCAATAAATATCTGAGATATCCCACTTTGAATGGAAAAGCATATTTTTTTCTTTGATCATCGCATGGTAAATCTAAGAACAATTTTAGAAACTTGACATACTACAAACCACAATACTTCAACTTTTCGCATTCAAAGAATGATCGGACAACTAGAAAAAGAAGCTACATCAATTCGCAGCAGGCGGTTTTTTAAATTTTTTGTTGAACATTTCTACATTCATTCTACACTAATTCTGTACTTCTTCACTTAATTCAACGTGATTATCAGTCGTGGTCCCAAACGGAAAACAAAACACTTTCAAAGTCCGCTAATTTATCGTTAAAATTAATGGAGAAGTAAAAACAGTCCGAGAAATTCCTGAATTAGTCAGAAAACGTCGTTCGACTTTACCTTTTTATGTACTGTGAGAAATTTAAACTGTCTTATAAAGCATATTTTAAACGAAATAAGGAAAGATTCTTTTCAAAATTGTATGAGAGTTAAGAATTTACATGAAAAATAGGACCACGTAAGTTGCGTATTTGAGCTCCACTTGCAATATTTTGAATAGGCATGGTTAATATGACGGAATTGCAAGAAAAATACCATTTATTAGCCAAAAATTATATTCGTCAAATAAAGCCAATTTAAAGCAGATGACTTTTAAAAGGCTGCAAGGAATTTAGATAGTGTAAATTTTTGTTGATTTATATTAAAGGTCCTGTATTCAGATGAAAGCAAATTTAATCTGCGTAATCTGTCTTATGTGTGGTGAAGGTCGAATGAAAAATTTGACTATAAAAACACTCTTATAATTGTTTAGTACGGAAGACAGCTCTGTGATGGTTTGGCGCTGTATGTCTAGTCAATCACTGCATTTCATAAATATTAAATTGACATAGTTATCAATGTCAAGCAGGGCGCACAAAAATTGGATATTTTGACAATTTCAGTTTACAGCAAGACAACGATGCCAAGCACTAAAAGCACTTTGGTTGCCCCAAACCGTTACAGACACCTCATCAGTTACCGGACTTAAAAGTAATTGAGCGCTTGCGGAAGAGCGTACTAATAGAAGTTTAAGCACGCCTTATCAGCAACGATGGAATCATGGATCCAAATGCCTTCAAGTAGTACTACAAGCTAAAGGGCACTCTAACAAGTTCTAAACGTTTTATTATATTTGTTTCTAATATGCTTGAAGTGAGTTGGGCAGCTTTTTCCTATTATTCGTTGGGGCCACTGTACATAATAATATTTAAAAAAAAAATTATAAAAGCATCTATAAGTAAATAATTTTGAGTTTCTAAAACTGTTCTTACATTTACTATGCAATAATAATTGGTTACTGAGCTATCGATGATCACAGAAAAAAAATGTTTGCTTAAAGTTGGATATCTCAGATATTTATTGACGTAGGGAGACCTAAAATTTATCAAAATATATCTGTGGAAACAAACTATCTGAATTTTACTAAAGAAAATTTTCTAAGGTTTGTCTACCTTAAACTAGGATATTAAACAATTAGGAAATATGTACTCCTTTTACTCATTTAACTGAAACATACTAAATGTAGCCATATAAAAGCAAGTTTTTTTCACTCATTTCTTAAAATTTCAAAAATACGGTGCATAATGATGCACCCACCGAATGCCAGACCAATATTTTCTTGATTTGTCGGTCCAAAATTACTAGTCAAAAAAATGTTATCCTTGAAAAAACACGTTACTCAAATCGTTCACAAGCTCCTGGCCTATTACGCCACCCACTGAGTGGCGAGCGACGGAGTGATTGAGGGATAAGTTAACTTTTTCTTAAGCCGCCTTGTCTTGGTTACTGCAAAATCGATTGTCGCTTAACACAATTTTTACAGAATAGATGGCGAGACATCGGAATATTATTGATTGATTGGCGTTTCTTGCCAGGAAGTCCTTGCAATTCTGGAATAAAAGGTAACTGTAACTTTTTAATTACATCTTCCAAACTGATGTATCAAAATACACCAAAATATATACTAGATGTAGTAGATAAAATACATACATCCCAGTCGCGCCGATGTGTAAATTTGTAAAATAGTATTTATTAACAAACATGTTGGAAATATTTTCTTTTATTCCTATAGCCAATGCACTTATCTGAAAATATAATCAGAAAAATGTATTTCAAATATATATGTTTTACAGAAATCCACGCCTTCAGTCAAGTTACATTAAGAGTTTGCTCTGCTAATTCTTTTTCTAACGGTCATAGCAAATCGCGGCACCTTAAAATTGAATATTCACTTTTTTCGCTCAAAATAAAACACCTGCGCCATGCGCTGGAAAAAAAATCGATTGAAAAATTGAATCTTGCTCTACATGGTAAACACAGGTATAACTTCAAAGTGATTTAACGCTAGTCCAGATATTACGTCAAGTGTTTTCTTTAAGCGGCACAATTAATTTCAACCACAAATTCCAAGGAGCTGCAGCGAGTAAGAAACCCCTAAAGCGTTTTTACTTCAATGAACGCATAAAGCATTGCATGATATAAAAGGCACGGTTCTCTACTGTGGTAAGGCTTGTCCATGTGTAGTACAGCGTGGGAGGAACGCTATATTCCAATGGTAAATTATGAGCAAATTCACATGAAAAATATTCCCAAATAAGAACACCATCCTGCGCAGCAGCGATGGGTGTATACGCCCGGGCCGGCAGAAACCTTTTCTTTAAATATTTTGCACGATGGAGACATTCAGTCAAGAGTGTTAAAAGACATTCGTGCTGT
Organism: Ferdinandea cuprea; assembly: GCA_963576555.1. Taxonomy (NCBI): domain Eukaryota; kingdom Metazoa; phylum Arthropoda; class Insecta; order Diptera; family Syrphidae; genus Ferdinandea; species Ferdinandea cuprea. The sequence continues at coordinate 74,203,554 of OY754960.1, forward strand.
AAATGAGATTTAAGTGTATACTTACGGTTGGACCGCTTGCCGAAAATAATGTATCAACCGCGTTCATCGACCACCTGAACAACCTGCAATGATAAACTGCCACTAATCGCATAAAGTGGTCAGTAAGGTAACAGCCTTATAAAAACGGTAAAATGCAATTAGACCCACACCCAAAGTAAATGCAGCGGGAGTATCTTTTCACCGAAATAAATTATAAATGCGGATCGTGACTTGTTCATTAAGAGGCAACTTCCCATTGGCGCGCTTGATAGGTACAGAAACTACACAGAGGCATCAGAGATATATATACGTACATTATAAAGAAGCTTTCTCCTCAGGTTTCATAGAGAGAGTGTTTTCTCTGGGGCACATTGAAGCCTTTTAATAAAGCAAACGAGTCAAGCCGTTCGTATTGTCTGGATATACAGGGTGTTAAAGACTTGATGTTTAATAATTTGGGACATGATTTATTATAAGAAAAAAATAGTTCTATCGTAAAAGTCTATCTCTAAGGTGTACCTCAGAAAGTCGAAAATTTGCATGATTAAGAAAATCGCTAGTGGTTTAAAAATGTAATATCCCGAAACTCAAATAAGATATTGATATAATATCAACGCAATTCCACATAATTTCATCTAAAACAGTGCCTAAAATAAAGCTACTTCTAGAATTTTAAACAAAATTATTTGCATTAATGTGGGTCAGTGTATATAAAATTTAAGGAATTTTCAATAACTTTCAACAATTTTTTTTTCTTACAATATGTTCACAAATAATATCCTAAAGTACTGAAAATTAAGACGGTAACACCCTGTATAAAGGAGGCGAGTGACGTTGACAATGTCACGCGTTTGATGCTAAACTTGTTACCCGAATAAAAGTATGAATGAATAGTGGTGGCACATTCCAAATCGCACTCGCCTTCTGTGTGGAAGTCACTTAAATATGGACGTAGGAGTTAGACGAAGGACGACTAACGATAGAGATACAAACACCGTCTGTCAGATAGTAATCTTTATAATAATGCCTTTTGGCATTACTACATTACATTACATTACACTAGGATTAAGCTGAGAAATCGGGTTAGTCAAACCGATGTTGAGTGTATTGGCTCTATTTAGGTGATCGTCTTCGACTGATCGCATTGCACCCAGCACTAAGTGTTGCAATACAGAGGTATTCCATGTGACAGAGGGTATGGATGATAAGATTTTCGACATGGATTATCTCTGAAGTGAAAACACAGGATATCAATGAAAAACCATCACTTGCGAGAACGCTCATTTGTAACAGCCATTTGCACAAAAGACTCAATAGATATAGTCAAGGGACTGCTCTACAGTGGTCAAAGCGAATATTTCTTACTTTATAAGTTGAGTTAAATGGAGTGTACTGCAGTCCGGTAGTACGATCTTTTGTTAAGGTGACTGCATGATCTGCGCACCATCATCGATAAGATCCTGACTCAATTGCTGTAATCAATCCATTTTGAAGAAGCAGTTATTTCTCTGCGATCTTCTTCTTTGGGACTGATGTTCGGCTTTGTTTGTTCTCTTCTTCCGCAGCTGTAACTCCTTTTCAGCAAAACCGTGTATTGTGGCTGCAGGGTTGACGGAACGACGATCGTTTAGATATCTATCATCACTATTGGTATTCGCATTCATATATAAATAACGCGTTCGACTTTGATGACAAAAAGAGCGTGAATAAGCTATCACTGGAGTTCGATTGTCGATTGTAAATATAAATCGATTTCTTTTTTCTGATTAGCTAATAAATATATAATCAGTAGATATCTGCAGAAATTAAGTTTTGACATTGTGAATGTAAAAAATTAGGTAAAAACACCTTTTTCATCATTGTGAAGTTCACGAACGACAAAATTTTGTATATAAATATCATTTATTACCAAACTTCAGAGTCGTTGGCGGAACTTTAGGAGTGGTTCAATCGAAAAATAAGTGGTGAAGCGCACTTTTGGTTAAACGGCTTCTTCAACAAACAGAATTCGGGTGATTGGTTAGGTGAAAACCTTCCTGTGCTTCAAAAAATAAAACTTCACCCAACAAATGAAAATGGCCGTCACCTTACAGTCAACGGAGAACAGTACAGAAACATATTATATATAACAATATATTTTTTGGCCAATTGCATGGACTAGACCAGGGCTTCCCTAACTGTGAGTATCGTCGCCCTGGCAATTAAATCGAATGATGTGCTAATTATTAATTGTCAATTTTTTAATATCAGTGAAAATTGACCTTATACTTGCTAAAGGTGGAAAAATTTAATAATATTTTAACATTTCATAAACCTATAACCGTATACATACAAATAAGGTCTTGTCCTAGTTGTGGATGGTGATCCTTTAGGCTTATGTGGATAAACCTATCATCGTTAACATACAAATAAGGTGTTGTCCTAGTGACGACGGTTGTCCGACGGTTACCGGTAAGGTAAAGGTAACTTTTGAGGTAAATTAGGAGAAAACAAAATAAATTAACTCAAGTGATTTCCTTTTGTAGGAGTACCAGCATTTTCATTTTCATTTTGTTAGTTTTTGAAGATGGCTGGCGATTTAAACGCAGTTGGACGTGGATGCTTATTTATTGTAAAAATATTACCGATTGAGTTTTAATATAATTAAGATATATAGATATTTTTTTGTTAGCACCCATCAACTGATAATACTATATTCCGAAGTCTCCAAAGATATTTTGGGGAAATAGTTTTTCAAGCAAGATTTTAGCGTTGTCAAAACCTCTTAGGCTATAACGAACTTTTTCAAGGTTAAAGAGAATATTTTCAAAAAATGTCGCTAGAATCTCGTAGAATACGAAGGTCCTTGGAACCATGAAAAAGGTCCTCGGGGCCTTAAAACATACATTTTTGAATATGTACCTATAATCTCGTGACTATTTGCTGATTTTATGATTTTTCATTTGGAGGTCCTTGGAACATTAAAAAATATGTTAGGTTATCAAAAATTACATTTTACTAAAATGGCCTCAAAATTAAATGAGTACTTTCGTTTGATATGAAATGTAATTGAGGTAAACAATGCTTCCTGTGGGTATTTTCTTTTCCTTAAATAAGGACCCGCACGTAAAATATTCTAAAATCATAAATGCTATCTTTCTTTTGAAAATATTTCCTTAGATTTTAGTTTTTTTTAGTCCTCTTTGAGTTTTTAAGGTAAAATATTTTTGAAAGCAGCGATACTCAGATGACTCAAAGAAAAATTTTAAAATAGCAATTAAAATACTTATTAATTATTAATTTAGTTTCACCTTTAGTCGCATTTAGATAGTACCACCACAGATAAGTAATTATACAGATAATCGACTTCCATATGGCGGTGGAATTCTCTCATAAATTTTGTATCTGTGAATACGTGTGACTCACAGAGGGTACTGTTGATGTTTGAAATGACTGGTACCATATTTGGTGTTTGAACCCCAGTTTAACATTAATGATACGTACATAACATTTTTCCAAAATGGATTCCATGGCGCAGTACTATAATTGTGTGCGTGAACTGGCTCAATTTTATTTGCATGCAAAAAACTAATACAGCCACGGTTCGACGCCTTTTTCAAACAAATAAAAAAGGGAGTGCGAGAGAGCCACAATTTCTTTCAGTCGACTATCCGCATAATTACTCATCCGAGGTATCACTTTTGATGTACACCCAAAGTGAACTAAGTAGTTTGAAATCATACAGAGCAATCATCCTTGTTTACATAATTTCATCCAAACGATTCAAAACGAATCGAAACGACTGGATTAGATATCGTCTCCAACGACTCAACCCCCATTAGGAAGAACAACTCGAGAAAAAACAACATAAAAATACAATTAATACAAATAAAACTAGAAATACATAGACAAACTATTTAAATTTTGGAAACTATGTCCAGAAAACAAGCTCATCCTTCTCATTGATAACCTACTGTTACATTATATATAATAATAATATGATTATTTAAAGACTTATTCGAATTTTCTTTAATTAAATACTGTAAAGAGAGCCGCAGTATAAAATATATTGGGAACCCCTGGACTAGACATTAATGATATATGATATCAACAACTACATGGCAGGAGTAACAAACGATTCATTGAAAACTCAATTCAATAATCGTGATATATTGCGAAATAGCCCTGTTGATAGGACGCCTTAATCGTGTGATTTAACAGCTCTAAATTTTTTTTGATCTGAGGTAAGTTTGAAATTGCTTGCAGCAAATTTTGTTCACATTCGAATGAATTCCTGTACGTAATAAATAAATGAGAACGCACTTTCAACAATTGCAAACTGACTTAGCTCTTAAGAATCAAGGTACCAAAACTGTTTGTTATTGATTCGGGCTGAAACTCTTCTAACCAGTTCAAAAACATTGATTTATAGAGCCAAGATCATATAAAGTGTAATTTTTTAAGAGCTATGTTTTTCAGGTTGGCACCACTGGTTAGTAATAGTATCCAAATTTCATCTGTAAAAGTGAAAAGTTTTAGCATCTCGCCTCAAATTGGTAATATTTGGTCACATACTAAATTAACTTAAATCACTTATTATGTTTTGAAAAATTTGATTTTCTCAAAGACGGCACTACGAATTTGTGTAATTTCGCATATTGGACACTTTCAACTTAACATCATAAAAAAATAGTAAAATTTTTCGGAATTTCCATTATAAGTTTTTGAGATATAAGCGGTTTTTTAAATTATCGTTATTCGATTTTTTTCCCAAAAACTTAGTACAAATAAAGACCAAAATCCTTTGAACCATTTTATAGAAAAAAAGTGATAAGTCAATTTCCCAAAAAAAATGTCATGGCATGTACCGTTATTTCAAACGATAAAGTAAAAAAATAAAAAACCGACGCGAGATGTAACCCTTAAAAACCTTATCGACGAAGCATATCCGTCAAACATTTCGCCATACGGCGCCCGGACATGCAGACAGACAGATCGGCGGACGGCATTGGCGGACCCACTTCTTCGGACTTCTCTATAGACATAATATCATACATCATACTCAGTTTGAGTTCGAAATTTTCGCACGATATTTCTCTTTAGTATACTAATGTATAAGAGAAAGTGAATTACAACAAGATATTCAGATAACACAAAGTCTTTGGCCGCGTTTTTTCGAATATTGCATTTTTTTATAAATTTCATAATGGTTCCTATATTAATTTTGACGTATAGTTTTTTCGCCCCTTAATAATTTAAAATTCTGATACGAAAAGGTATGAAGAAAAGGTAAAGTGATGAGGGGTAAAACGGGCGCCACACAATCTTTGAAAAAAAAAGGAATTGTGAAACCTTTTTAAGGAGAAGTCAATGATTGATTGCTAAAAAAAGGAATTAAATAAAAAAAGGCAAGGTTTTCAAAACGTTACAAAGCTCGAATGAGCAACGGTCAATTTATTGAAGTGACGTTAGATTGCGGAACAACAAAAGAAAATATCGCCGTTTGAAATAGCCCGCTATCGCTATTTCCCGAAAGTTAATAAAAAAAACAAAATGAAGGGGGCGCGTGTCCCGTGATTTCCGGGATTTTACCGTGACAAAAGCCTACCGGGTTCTTAAAATAAAATGCCTAACTAAACGAAACTTTTTTTTTCACCAAAGCACTATACTTAGCTTTTACAAAAAAATCTGCTCCTCTAGGAATCCTGATAATTTTACCCCTGGGAATCAGCTGCCTGTCCTGCCGCTATATCCTTTGTCGGCCGTCTTCTTTCTTTTTCTCCTCTTTTTTTTTGTGTGGGATTCTGATCTCGATCAGAAATCCCAGATAAAAATATATATATAACCAAACAAGCGCACTCCGCAAAACTATATTAAAAAAACTTCCTCGATTCTCTCCAAGTCTTCTACAACCTTTGATGGTCAATCAAGAAGAGTCGGTTTGTCCACTTCCAGGTTTCTTTGTCCGTGATGGACCATTCACTCTCTCTTTCATACCCCCACATTCAGCAATTGAAAGAATCGAGAAATGTTTGAAACGCGAAAATGTCCCCAACGAATAAAAGTTAATAGCAAAACAATACCGAAGTAAACCTAAAATGAAAAAGAAAGAAGAAACGAAGACGGATTTTAGTTTTGGGACAATATTTGCTGGTGTCCCAATTTAGTACAACCCCAGGAGTCTTTGAGAAGGAGTGTAAAATCAATGACCGAAAAACTATTCTAACCCGGTGGGCTTTCGCGCAGATTTGGGCGAAGGGGAATCTGTAAAACGTGCTATTTCTTACATACATGTTTAATTGTTGGGCTCTTGGCCATGGAAGTCTTCGTTAGGTTTTCTTATATGAGTGGTTGGTGAATGTTGTTGAAGTTGTTGACAGAGTGTTATAGTGTTGTATATTAATGTTTTGTTGGTTTTGTGGTTTTGGTGTTGATGTTAATGTGTGGGCCATCTGCCAGATCGATTTGTTTCGTTGGGGGAAAGATCATTATTTCTCATCTTCCCCCACCCATCGTTGTACAGACAAACAGTCTGTCTGGCTCTAACGGGGTCTTCATCCCGACCCGTTTGGAATCACGTTGGGGTGTGCTAAGGGATCGTCCTCCCCCACCCATCGTTGTCGAGATGCCAACACGCCGTCAATCTGAGGCGGCCAGTTAACCAATCTCCCTGCAGGATGACGGAAATAAAAATGAGAGGATAGGGCGTAAAAGTGGATTGGGTATGGGAGTGGAAGGGTTGGAGGGGAAACAAATTTTTGTGGCGTTTTTTTAACGCAACAAACTCCATCTTTACCTCCCGAAGAGGAGAAATTGGCTTTTCGTAAGAAAGGCCGAAGTAAAAAGGGTAAAACATCACAACTTAGACAGACAAAACATCAACTTCTCGATCGCTTTTGCGAGAGGTAGTTCACATCACAGAGCATAACCTCTCAGTTACTCTTAGCTTAACCTTCCCGTTACGCGACTTATATACTGGTCATCTTCAGGGTCATCGCAATAGGGCTTGAGGTCTTTGACGTTCCACGTCCCTCGCTCATTGCCATCTTCGTCCTCTAAGGTATAGGTCCATGGCGATACCTTATCTCGTATGCGGAATGGGCCGACATACTTTGGCGCTAGTTTGGCCGCATAATATTTTGCCGCATCAGACAACATGAAGTTTCGTCTCCAAACAAGTTCATGTCGAAGGAACTGTACATCCCTTCGCCTAAGGTTGTACGTATTCGCCGCCTTCTTGGTTGCCGCTGCTTTTTCCCTATTTCTAGCCTAAGCTCCCTGAACCTATTTTCTCTATTGCTCGTATTACTGCCGTTGGAACACGGGATAGTGGTTAAGGGAGTTTTCCCCAAAGTCACCATTCCTCGACCGAAATTGGCGTAATACGGCGATACTCCCAAAACTGCATGCTGGGCTGTGCGAATACTGCACGCCACCTTCGCTAATTGAAGATCCCAATGCCTATGATTTTCCGATACATACGTCCGAAGTGTCGTCTTGATAATTTGATTAATCCGTTCCGCCGGATTAGCCTGAGGATGGTAGTGAGCGGTAAACCTAATCGTAGACCCGTACCCTTCACAAAGAGCCTTCAACTCCCTGCTCTTAAATTGCGGACCGTTGTCGCAGACTACGAGCTTTGGAACACCAAACAACAAAAAGACATTATCCTCTAATTCCCTACAGACCGATTTGGCCATCGCAGACCTCAAGGGGAACAAGAGTGGAAATTTGGTAAAATAATCAACAACAGTTAAAATGTAGATATAACCTCTACTTGATTTAGGAAGTGGACCAACAAGATCTATGCAAACCATCCCACGGATCAGTTACCCCTTTCCTCTCCGTCATCAATCCAGCCGGCTTATCGTTGAGCGGTTTAACACTCTGACAAATTTTACAGTTTCTGACATATTTAGTAATATCTGACCGCATTTTCAGCCAGTAATACTTTTCTGCAACCCTACCAAACGTTTTCTTAACCCCCATGTGCCCTGAAAGCGGATTGTCATGACACTGAACTAAAATATTTGCCCTATCGTTTTTCGCTACAACTATTTTCTATTCGGAGCAATTATCCTGCACTAATATATGACTAGCCCTAACATATTTATACAAAAGTCCCTGTTCGACACGCCACGACGGAAAGTCTAACGGCTTAGCTTCGACTTTTTCGATCATCCTTCTTATCCAAGGGTCGGAGTTGTGCTCTAAAATCCCAGCCACGGCCGGTACGCTTCTCGAAAGCATATCTGGCACAACATGTTCCTTCCCTTTCCGATGAATAATATCGAAGTCGAATTGCTGTAAACGTACAGCCCACCTAGCGGGTCTACCCGCGGGATCCTTCAGCTTGCTTAACCACACCAACGAGTAGTGGTCAGTTATGACCCTGAATTGTACACCCCCCCGAGGTATGGTCGCAGTTTTTCTATCGCCCACAACACAGCTAAACACTCCTTCTCGGTGGTTGAGTAGTTCCTTTCGCATCGGTTAAGCGACCTACTCAAATAGCATATCACCTTCTCGCCCTCCTCAAACGTCTGACTCAAGACAGCCCCAATCCCGAAATCTGAGGCATCCGTTTGGACCACAAACGGCCTTGTAAAATCCGGACAGGATGGGCGCCGCTACCAAACATTCCTTGGCCTTTCTGAAGCTTTCCTCGCAAGCATCAGTCCAGCAAAATTTCTTGCTCTTCTGAAGCAAGTCGGATAACGGTTTTACCAAAACTGCAAAGTTCGGCACAAATCTCCTATACCAGGATACTGTTCCGATAAAGCTTCGAACTTCCTTGACATTCTTGGGCGCAGGGATGTTCACCATGCTCTCCACCTTTTCAGGATCAACATGCAAGCCGTTGCGATCAACGATGTACCCTAAAAATTTCAAAGAGGGTCTGCAAAAATTGCATTTTTCCTCGCTAACCTTTAAACCTGCCAGGCACAAACGCCTAAAAACTTTTCCTAAAATATCTAAATGCTGTTCAAAAGAGTTTGTTACAATAATAATGTCGTCTAAATAGACGAACACGTGTGGTTCCAAATCGGCCTCAAGCACAGTGTCTATAAACCGCTGCCAGGTCGCTGGTGCGTTATGTAACCCGAACGGCATTCTCTTAAACTGGAAGAGTCCTCTACCGGGAACTGTAAAAGCCGTATAAGGCCGCGAACTTTCCTCTACCGGGATCTGCCAATACGCTGACTTAATATCCAAGGAGGAAAGAAACTTCGCATCCCTAAGCTTATCTAAAGTCGCCGATATATAAGGGAGAGGATAAGCATCCCTCTCAGTAACTTTATTAAGCTTCCTATAATCTACGCAAAACCTATACGAGTTGTCCTTCTTCCTAATCATGACTATGGGAGAAGCCCAAGGGCTATTCGATTTCTCAACGATACCGTCCCTAATCATTTCAGCTAATTCCCTATCGATGTGAACCTGGACTGCTGGAGAAACCGGATAATACCGTTGCTTTATCGGCTCAGCATTTGTCTTAATTTTGTGTTCCACCAGATGGGTGCAACCAAGACCTTCAGGCATATCTTTAAAAACCCTATCGATAAAATTCCCTAACCTTTGTTGTTGTGTCTCGTCTAATTCCGACAAATCCGGCGCATCCGAAATTGCAGCCAATGAACTTTGTCTTGAAAAATGCCACTGTCCTGTTCTCAAATCCGGGACGATCCCCGAAAGAGCCCAAAAATCTGCTCCAAGAATTAGGACATGTGGGAAACTCGGTATGACAAGACACTCCAACAAAATAACTTTTCCCCGCACTAATATCGGCAACGAAACTACACCTTCTACAGCTATACCTGCACCATCCGTTAATGAAACCGAATCTATGTTGCCTTTAGTTAAACCTATACCCAAATCTTTTAAAATTCTCCAACCATCCCTACAAATTATCGACCGCGATGCTCCGGAATCTAAAAGCCCTAACAAGTTAACCCGCGTGTCATGACTATTTGCCTCGAGTGTATAACCTAATTGGATAATACGGTGAGCCGACTGGTTGCCAGCAGGCAACCTTACAAAACTCAACGGCGCCCTCGTCCTGCTGACCCGAGAGTGCGTTGCTCGTTTCCCGAACACGACCTACAATCTCTGCGAGAGACCCCTGCTCTCCCACAGCCCAAACAACGCCTAGGAGCGGAACAATTATTAGCGTAATGGCCTTCACCATTACAATTAAAACAACGAATGACTCTATTAGGTTGAGCGTTCCTTTCAACGACAGCAACCATTGGTTCTTCCTCAACCGCTACATAAGCCAAATCCGGCTCAAGAAGATGACGACTACGAATACTAGGAGGGGGAGTAAATGTTTCCACAATCGCCCTCACCGTCTCCAACCGCCTTCCCAGTACAACCATATCATTGACCGACTTGGGATCGGCCAATCCAAGTTGTGTCTGGTAGAACGGGGCCAGATTCCTTTGAAGAATCGCCAGCTGCCGCTTTTCAGAAAGAGGTTCAGATAACCTCCGAAACATATTTGCCATTGTCGCCACGTATACGCCGATGGATTCTTCCTTGCGTACGACGTCTGATCTCATCCAACAAGAGATTGTCGTAGTTAGGAGGAAGAAATTCTTCTTTTAATTCCCTAACCAGTTCTTACCACGTACTAATTGTGACCCTAATCGCCCTAAACCAAAGAAGTGCCTTTCCGATGAACAAATCAACAGCCGACCTAAACAAATGTGCTTCTGTCACCCCCCTGGCTTGACGAAGCTCCTTAACCCTCTCCAAGAACGCGTTCACTGACGCTCCACAGCGTTCACCTGTGAACTTCACGTCCCATTTCTCAATTCTCTTCGCACATCGTTCAGATGTTTGGAAAGTTAACTCGCGAACTGTTGGAATCAGTTCGGCTGACACTTGAGGAACACTATTTCTCACCATACCGAACTTGGTCGCCTTTTCCTCTTCTTCAGCATTATGCTCATCTCCTTCGCAATCGGTTAAGATACCTAACAGCACTATTAAACGATTGCGAAGTTTCCCCTTATCGGTAACCTCTTCTGGTTTCTCCGCGATTGCCCTTCCTAAACGCGCCAATGCCCATTCGATCTTAGTTAAGATCCTTAAATATTCCCCTGACTTGGGATTGGTTGGCGGGTTCTGTAGTAGAACTTGAATTTCCGCTATTTTCCCCTCAATAGCCTCACAGTCCGCTTGAAAACTAAACGGATAATCCCCTTGTGTGTCCATAGACCCCCGACGTTCAAGCAACCTTGATGCTCTAAGCGCTCGCCGCATAGAGTCTACATTTCCCCGTGGAAGACCTCGAACATCTATTTCGTATTGGAGTTCCTCTTACGCTAATCTATTTATTTCCATTATCGCGAAAAAAAATTTAAAAAAAGTAAAACAAATTATTCCTACCCGAAATTATTTAAAAAAACTCTCCACAAAAAATTGAAATTTAATATAATAAGAATCAGTCGAAACGCGATTATACACCAATCCAATAAAAAGAATAAGTGTATCACCAAAAAAAAAATTCTTAAAAAAGAAAAAAAGTTGATTGTTGGTAACCCTAACACACGAAAATAAATTGAAGACCAATTATCCACAAAAAGCAAAAAAGAAACAAATTCAAAGTAAAATTAAATTCCAAAAACAATAAAACAAAATCTACGCATAAAGTAAAACTATTGGCAACTCTAACCAAACAGAAATATAATTAATACTAGTACAGCAACAACAAGAAAAAGAAACAAGAATCGGTTGCCCACAATTTAAGCAAGGAAAACAAAAACAACAATCGTATGTAAAATGCCGTATAAAAAAATTATGTTGGTATAGCAAAGGGTACCGTATATATGTGCATATAATATAAATAAATATATGTAGGTAATGTTATTCAATTCAATCAAAAGACATCAATGAAAACAAAATAATATAACGTATGAGCATGAAAATGGAAATATAAATGAAAATAAAAACGATCTTACTTGGGAAACATAGGCAAAAATAATTCGTCCAAATCCAATTGCGGATTTTATTTGGAGATTCTCGGCGCTGGTCTCAATCCTCGGCACAAAACAAAATGATGGGGCACCAAATGTAAATCACTAAATATAAGAAAAAAAAATTAAAGTAAAGTAAAACAGAATATATGTTACAAGAAACTTCCTTGAAAATTCACTGAACAGGGGGAACACAAAACGGCACAGCAATCACAGAAGGGTTCAATTTATTTTTCTTTTTATGTAATCAATCGATCGATTTGATTTAGGTGGGAATTAAAACGGATATATTTTGTTAAAATCAAAAGCCCCACGTTGGGCGCCAATTGCTGCACTTTATTTCGGGGTGGGTAAGAAAAAAAATAACCGAGTTTAAATGCTCAAAAAAATAAAACGCGAGAAGATTACAGCCGCCGGTGGTAAACAGTCGAATTCTGGCGGATAGGGAAACATCAACTGGAATTCGGCGAAAGAGAAGTGCAACAGGTAGGCTGTTGAATGCTACCGTCCCGGTTGCTCAGCTGGGGTGGGTTCGGAGATGGAAATAATTTTAGGGAAGGAGAAAATTCTGAAACGAAAAGGTAAAGTGATGGTGGGTAAAACGGGCGCCACACAATCTTTGAAAAAAAAGGAATTGTGAAACCTTTTTAAGAAGAAGTCAATGATTGATTGCTAAAAAAAGGAATTTAATAAAAAAAGGCAAGGTTTTCAAAACGTTACAAAGCTCGAATGAGCAATGGTCAATTTATTGAAGTGGCGTTAGATTGCGGAACAACAAAAGAAAATATCGCCGTTTGAAATAGCCCGCTATCGCTATTTCCCGAAAGTTAATAAAAAAAACAAAATGAAGGGGGCGCGTGTCCCGTGATTTCCGGGATTTTACCGTGACAAAAGCCTACCGGGTTCTTAAAATAAAATGCCTAACTAAACGAAACTTTTTTTTTCACCAAAGCACTATACTTAGCTTTTACAAAAAAATCTGCTCCTCTAGGAATCCTGATAATTGTACCCCTGGGAATCAGCTGCCTGTCCTGCCGCTATATCCTTTGTCGGCCGTCTTCTTTCTTTTTCTCCTCTTTTTTTTTGTGTGGGATTCTGATCTTGATCAGAAATCCCAGATAAAAATATATATATAACCAAACAAGCGCACTCCGCAAAACTATATTAAAAAAACTTCCTCGATTCTCTCCAAGTCTTCTACAACCTTTGATGGTCAATCAAGAAGAGTCGGTTTGTCCACTTCCAGGTTTCTTTGTCCGTGATGGACCATTCACTCTCTCTTTCATACCCCCACATTCAGCAATTACGGAATCCACTGCGGCTTTTTCTAGCATGCACTCTGGCACTTTACTGGAGTGTGCCACCGCCTCCGTCTCATACTCTCTTTCGAATTCGCTGCAACTCTGGGGCTGAGCGAATCGATGGCCAGATTCACACCAGTTTCCCCCAAGAGGACGTGTTCACAAACACTTAAACAATTCGACAAGATAAAAGGTTGAAAGAATCGAGAAATGTTTGAAACGCGAAAATGTCCCCAACGAATAAAAGTTAATAGCAAAACAATACCGAAGTAAACCAAAAATGAAAAAGAAAGAAGAAACGAAGACGGATTTTAGTTTTGGGACAATATTTGCTGGTGTCCCAATTTAGTACAACCCCAGGAGTCTTTGAGGAGGAGTGTAAAATCAATGACCGAAAAACTATTCTAACCCGGTGGGCTTTCGCGCAGATTTGGGGGAAGGGGAATCTGTATAGCGTGCTATTTCTTACATACATGTTTAATTGTTGGGCTCTTGGCCATGGAAGTCTTCGTTAGGTTTTCTTATATGAGTGGTTGGTGAATGTTGTTGAAGTTGTTGACAGTGTGTTATAGTGTTGTATATTAATGTTTTGTTGGTTTTGTGGTTTTGGTGTTGATGTTAATGTGTGGGCCATCTGCCAGATCGATTTGTTTCGTTGGGGGAAAGATCATTATTTCTCATCTTCCCCCACCCATCGTTGTATAGACAAACAGTCTGTCTGGCTCTAACGGGGTCTTCATCCCGACCCGTTTGGAATCACGTTGGGGTGTGCTAAGGGATCGTCCTCCCCCACCCATCGTTGTCGAGATGCCGTTGGGCTCCATACCTGTTTTTGTCATCCTCCGGGTCTCATCGAAACGAGCCAGCTTGATTGGGATAAAAGGTCAATCAGAAGCGGCCAGTTAAACAATCTCCCAGCAGGATGACGGAAATAAAAATGAGAGGATAGGGCGCAAAAGTGGATTGGGTATGGTATGGTTGGAGGGGAAACAAATTTTGGTGGCGTTTTTTTAACGCAACAAGATGAATAATAATCTTTGAAAAATAAACTTAACTGATCCTGAAAGCTACCGCTTTACAATGATACACATACGAAAATAAATCGGAAAATCCATATGGCGTTAAAGCCCGACGCTTGGATTTATCGTGCTGCAAAGAAGACGTTGTGCAAGATCTTAAAATAAAAGGCTCCAAAATTATCGATGCAGTTAACCTTCTCAAAAATGAAAGGCAAAAAAAAGAGCGAGATAAGGATAGCATAGCGTGGAATTCCGCGGTTCATTTGAAAAATATTGAAAAAATTTTCAATATCAAAAGTATAATAAATATTGTAGTCGAAATTAAACCGGTGCGACAAAGTACTAGACTCATTCCTCAGTGTAAGCGCTGCCAAGGTTTCTATCATACTAACACATTGTCAAAAAGAACCGCGTTGCGTAAAATGTGCTAGTAAATACTTATCGCAAGAGTGCAGTCTAAACAGAAACGGTAAATCGTATAAATTTGCATAAATCGCCCGGTGAACTATAGTGACTGCGAGCGACAAATTAGGCGTGATTTAATTAAGAAAAGATCTCCACCCGTCGAAACAAAATCAAATGACAAATGGTTGACCGACAGGACAGGCACTGTTTTCGGAAAAAAAATTAAAGGAAAAGTCCGCAAATTCTGGATCGAAGGCTTAGAACTTAACGAAACAGCCATGAGAAAGAAAAATTATATATAAAAAGTCATTAAATACTCGATATCAGACATATGCTAAAGCCGCACTGCAAACGAATCTAACAAAATGATCTGCCTGTCGCTGAAGTTTCCACCGCTATACTTGCCAGACTGAAAAGAAACAAATTCAAAGTAAAATTAAATTCCAAAAACAATAAAACAAAATCTACGCATAAAGTAAAACTATTGGCAACTCTAACCAAACAGAAATATAATTAATACTAGTACAGCAACAACAAGAAAAAGAAACAAGAATCGGTTGCCCACAATTTAAGCAAGGAAAACAAAAACAACAATCGTATGTAAAATGCCGTATAAAAAAATTATGTTGGTATAGCAAAGGGTACCGTATATATGTGCATATAATATAAATAAATATATGTAGGTAATGTTATTCAATTCAATCAAAAGACATCAATGAAAACAAAATAATATAACGTATGAGCATGAAAATGGAAATATAAATGAAAATAAAAACGATCTTACTTGGGAAACATAGGCAAAAATAATTCGTCCAAATCCAATTGCGGATTTTATTTGGAGATTCTCGGCGCTGGTCTCAATCCTCGGCACAAAACAAAATGATGGGGCACCAAATGTAAATCACTAAATATAAGAAAAAAAAATTAAAGTAAAGTAAAACAGAATATATGTTACAAGAAACTTCCTTGAAAATTCACTGAACAGGGGGAACACAAAACGGCACAGCAATCACAGAAGGGTTCAATTTATTTTTCTTTTTATGTAATCAATCGATCGATTTGATTTAGGTGGGAATTAAAACGGATATATTTTGTTAAAATCAAAAGCCCCACGTTGGGCGCCAATTGCTGCACTTTATTTCGGGGTGGGTAAGAAAAAAAATAACCGAGTTTAAATGCTCAAAAAAATAAAACGCGAGAAGATTACAGCCGCCGGTGGTAAACAGTCGAATTCTGGCGGATAGGGAAACATCAACTGGAATTCGGCGAAAGAGAAGTGCAACAGGTAGGCTGTTGAATGCTACCGTCCCGGTTGCTCAGCTGGGGTGGGTTCGGAGATGGAAATAATTTTAGGGAAGGAGAAAATTCTGAAACGAAAAGGTAAAGTGATGGTGGGTAAAACGGGCGCCACACAATCTTTGAAAAAAAAGGAATTGTGAAACCTTTTTAAGAAGAAGTCAATGATTGATTGCTAAAAAAAGGAATTTAATAAAAAAAGGCAAGGTTTTCAAAACGTTACAAAGCTCGAATGAGCAATGGTCAATTTATTGAAGTGGCGTTAGATTGCGGAACAACAAAAGAAAATATCGCCGTTTGAAATAGCCCGCTATCGCTATTTCCCGAAAGTTAATAAAAAAAACAAAATGAAGGGGGCGCGTGTCCCGTGATTTCCGGGATTTTACCGTGACAAAAGCCTACCGGGTTCTTAAAATAAAATGCCTAACTAAACGAAACTTTTTTTTTCACCAAAGCACTATACTTAGCTTTTACAAAAAAATCTGCTCCTCTAGGAATCCTGATAATTGTACCCCTGGGAATCAGCTGCCTGTCCTGCCGCTATATCCTTTGTCGGCCGTCTTCTTTCTTTTTCTCCTCTTTTTTTTTGTGTGGGATTCTGATCTTGATCAGAAATCCCAGATAAAAATATATATATAACCAAACAAGCGCACTCCGCAAAACTATATTAAAAAAACTTCCTCGATTCTCTCCAAGTCTTCTACAACCTTTGATGGTCAATCAAGAAGAGTCGGTTTGTCCACTTCCAGGTTTCTTTGTCCGTGATGGACCATTCACTCTCTCTTTCATACCCCCACATTCAGCAATTACGGAATCCACTGCGGCTTTTTCTAGCATGCACTCTGGCACTTTACTGGAGTGTGCCACCGCCTCCGTCTCATACTCTCTTTCGAATTCGCTGCAACTCTGGGGCTGAGCGAATCGATGGCCAGATTCACACCAGTTTCCCCCAAGAGGACGTGTTCACAAACACTTAAACAATTCGACAAGATAAAAGGTTGAAAGAATCGAGAAATGTTTGAAACGCGAAAATGTCCCCAACGAATAAAAGTTAATAGCAAAACAATACCGAAGTAAACCAAAAATGAAAAAGAAAGAAGAAACGAAGACGGATTTTAGTTTTGGGACAATATTTGCTGGTGTCCCAATTTAGTACAACCCCAGGAGTCTTTGAGGAGGAGTGTAAAATCAATGACCGAAAAACTATTCTAACCCGGTGGGCTTTCGCGCAGATTTGGGGGAAGGGGAATCTGTATAGCGTGCTATTTCTTACATACATGTTTAATTGTTGGGCTCTTGGCCATGGAAGTCTTCGTTAGGTTTTCTTATATGAGTGGTTGGTGAATGTTGTTGAAGTTGTTGACAGTGTGTTATAGTGTTGTATATTAATGTTTTGTTGGTTTTGTGGTTTTGGTGTTGATGTTAATGTGTGGGCCATCTGCCAGATCGATTTGTTTCGTTGGGGGAAAGATCATTATTTCTCATCTTCCCCCACCCATCGTTGTATAGACAAACAGTCTGTCTGGCTCTAACGGGGTCTTCATCCCGACCCGTTTGGAATCACGTTGGGGTGTGCTAAGGGATCGTCCTCCCCCACCCATCGTTGTCGAGATGCCGTTGGGCTCCATACCTGTTTTTGTCATCCTCCGGGTCTCATCGAAACGAGCCAGCTTGATTGGGATAAAAGGTCAATCAGAAGCGGCCAGTTAAACAATCTCCCAGCAGGATGACGGAAATAAAAATGAGAGGATAGGGCGCAAAAGTGGATTGGGTATGGTATGGTTGGAGGGGAAACAAATTTTGGTGGCGTTTTTTTAACGCAACAAGATGAATAATAATCTTTGAAAAATAAACTTAACTGATCCTGAAAGCTACCGCTTTACAATGATACACATACGAAAATAAATCGGAAAATCCATATGGCGTTAAAGCCCGACGCTTGGATTTATCGTGCTGCAAAGAAGACGTTGTGCAAGATCTTAAAATAAAAGGCTCCAAAATTATCGATGCAGTTAACCTTCTCAAAAATGAAAGGCAAAAAAAAGAGCGAGATAAGGATAGCATAGCGTGGAATTCCGCGGTTCATTTGAAAAATATTGAAAAAATTTTCAATATCAAAAGTATAATAAATATTGTAGTCGAAATTAAACCGGTGCGACAAAGTACTAGACTCATTCCTCAGTGTAAGCGCTGCCAAGGTTTCTATCATACTAACACATTGTCAAAAAGAACCGCGTTGCGTAAAATGTGCTAGTAAATACTTATCGCAAGAGTGCAGTCTAAACAGAAACGGTAAATCGTATAAATTTGCATAAATCGCCCGGTGAACTATAGTGACTGCGAGCGACAAATTAGGCGTGATTTAATTAAGAAAAGATCTCCACCCGTCGAAACAAAATCAAATGACAAATGGTTGACCGACAGGACAGGCACTGTTTTCGGAAAAAAAATTAAAGGAAAAGTCCGCAAATTCTGGATCGAAGGCTTAGAACTTAACGAAACAGCCATGAGAAAGAAAAATTATATATAAAAAGTCATTAAATACTCGATATCAGACATATGCTAAAGCCGCACTGCAAACGAATCTAACAAAATGATCTGCCTGTCGCTGAAGTTTCCACCGCTATACTTGCCAGACTGGATGAACAGAGTCGGTTAAACAAACGTCTGTTTGAAAATCTAGACGAGCTCAGACATAAATTTCGAGGAACTCATCATACAACATAAATATGAAATACGCAACCAAATTAAAAATCGTAAAAGAGAGAAAAGAAAAGCTAGAGGTTTTCACTATTGTTAATACTACATGTTTTTTTCACATGTAGGAATTTTTTTTTAAGTAAAAATAATGACCAAAATCCTTTGCATCATTTTCTAAAAAAATAAGTGAATTTCAGAAAAAAAATTGTATCAGGTACCGTTATTTCAAACGATAAAGCAAACATAAGGGAAGGCTACAGTACGCTTGGAGCGAACAGTATGATACCCTATCCCTATCCCTATATGCCCCAAAAAAAACCTTAAGAAGATGATGGATAGCATTTTATTTCATTCTATAAAATTTAGAAAAAAAAAAACAGTTTTTGAAAAAACGCCCCCAAAAAGTGGGCGTGGCCAAAAACTTTGTATGGGCGATATATTGGAAAAAATATTGGCTAAATATCTTGTTAAACACTTTTTTTCGGTTTCTATGAAAATTATCGAAGAAAACAGCATTTTAGTGAAAAACGCCCACAAAAAGTAGGCGTGGCAAAAAACTTTATATGACAAACTTATAAAGGAGGGCAGTGCCTACATATCTTGTGAAGGTTATAACCCTCTATCTGTCCATCTGTAGCTTTAAATCGGTTTTTTCTAAATTGTGGGCGTGGCAGTGGGCGTATTCCAAAAAATTTTACACTTAACCATTTCGGAGCCCTAGGGAGTATGTGGTCCAAATTTCAGCTTTCTAGCTTGAATTTAAAGGCCTAAAAATTGCGTACGGACGGACGGACGGACGGACATTGCTAGATAGTCTTAGGATTTGGTCCTGATCATAAATATATATACTTTTATGGGTCTACGACGAATATTAAGGGGTGTTACAAACTATGTGTCAAAATTAATATACCCTTAGGATAGGGTATAAAAAATAAAAAGATGCCTCGAGATGTAACCCAAAAAAAACTTATATACGAACTTTGAAACAGATACGTCCAACCGTTTCGCCATACGGCGCCCGGACACACAGACTGACAGACCGACGGATGGCATTGGGGGACCCACTTTTTTGGACTTTTCTATAGTCGTAATATCATCTCTCATACTCAGTTTGAGTTCGGAATTTCCGCATGATCGCAATAAGCATTAAGCAGATGATGGATAGAATTTATTTCATTCTATTAAATTTAAAAAAATATATATATTTTTTGAAAAAACGCTCCCAAAAAGTGGGCTTGGCCAACAACTTTGTATGGGCGATATATTGGAAAAATATTGCCTAAATATCTTGTTAGACATTTTTTTTCAGTTTCTCTAAAAATGTTCGAAGAAAACAGGACTTTAGTGAAAAACACCCACAAAAAGTAGGTCAGTGCCTAATACCTTTTGCATACGGACGGACGGTCGGAAATTGCTAAATAGTCTTAGGTTTTGGTCCTGATCATAAATATATATACTTTTAGGGGTCTACGATAAATATTAAGGGGTGTTACAAACTATATGTCAAAATTAATATACCCTGGGATATGGTATAAAAAGTCTCGCAACTGTTTGTACCAGCCATTTATTTATATTTATTCTTCTCCAAATCTATTATATAAGTACATATTTGGCATATATTTAGCAAGTAAGTCATTCGCCTCTAGTCTATATAAGGCTATAGAATGTAAATCCATCATTTTATTCCGAACCTTTGTGTTATTTATATCTATTAAAAACATCATCCCTGGAATTACTATATTAATACTAAACACAAACAAGGTAACAATAAGACTTATTTATTTAAATGTTATCGTCAAAAACAAATGCCTGGCCTGGTCTAATACAAGAAATCTATTCACTGTAATTTTTTTATTATACGATGAACAAGTGTCAGAATTTAAATCACTGCTTCTTTAATAATACTTCAGTTAATTAGGTGAATGTATTTATTCTAAAGTGCATTTTCTGTAGCTAAGACGAATGTACGTGGGGAATTCGCCAGCATTATGCATTACTTTGATACAGTGATCATTGCGGTAGCATCGCTGCACTGCAACACACATTAGTGGCATTGACCTTGAGCCTGTAAAATTCTTCTTTAATTCGTATGTATACTGCCTGTACAATTGGGCGGAGGCACAAAAACTGTGTGTATGTCCTTAACGGAAACACTCACTGTGGTGTATCTTGTGTCGAGTGTCAGAAAAAGCCATTCATGTGGACGATACACTAATAAACGGAATGCGAGTTGAATAAACTTCGCATTCGTAAGAAATGCAAGCGAATTGGAGCAGTTTTAATGAAACCTTCTTTGAACATGATTCATATGATTACTGATATTACGCATCAAATACCTGATATATTGTACTAGCAATAGTTTCGTAATCGTATCATACAAGTTTAGTCTTTTAAACATATAGCATAATTATTTTCTGGTTTGAGTTTTAACATATCTTCGACCGAACAGATACAATCTAAGTTATTTGTTCGTTGAAGTAAGCAATTACCAATTACTGTTATTCATGCAAATATTGTGATAAAAAATAGAGGTTAAAGTATCTGTAATGCTGTTATTCATTCGTATTGAGGAATAGATCGAAGTTAGCAGTCCATGTTCGCAATTTGCAAGGGAACTTTGGCTTCTTAACTGAATTCGCATAAGGATTACCCTCATAAAATAAATAATGTGTCTACACTGCGGATGGTCTCATTATTGACAAGGTTCTTTAACAATGTACAGAAAGATTTTACCAACTAGGTACACTGATTAGATGCTCAATTGGATCCTTGTGGCTGATTCCATTTATGTACCTTCTTAGGAAGCAGGCCTTTTTTCATGTACCTACATCATACACTGCTCAAGTCTTTCAATTAACTCAACGTGTTGTTATGTAGGAGCGCATGTTTGGATATATGGTATCAATAATTGAAATCGGTGAATTATATTGCACATGAAATCATCGATGGCTTGCTTCAATAGAACCTCTTTTAACTACTGTGCAATGTGTGGTTCTATATCACTAGGGGGCACGAGCACAGGCACAGGCACACCTTGTAAATTAGCTACAACGTGATTATGGCACCAGAACGCGGAATCAACTCCAAAGGGATACTGAAGAGAATGTATGTGGTATGTATTATCGAAATTGCAATCTTATTCGATGGGGCAACATAATTATCTTCATTCTAAACAAGGATATCGCACATCAATCTCAGATTTAACTCTTGACGTATATTCACCAGGGAAAATTGCGCACCACCTCACTGGTGGGTGCGATTGATAATCTGAACACAACTTGAAATGGCAGTCATATTATTTCTGGCTGACAGATACGCTTAAGTTTAAGGTGGCCCCTTGGGATATTGCAGCAGCGCTGTCCCATGTTGCGATTGTGTAACAAAAAACACTTTTAAATTTATGAAATTCCATAAGAGACAAAACATGTGCATAAATCTATGATGTTATCATTTTACTGAGCATTTCGGTTTTGTTAGTATATTATATGTAGAGGAAAGTGGTTGCGCAGCGCATACATACGTAGGTACCTACTAAAGGCCGTTTTTGTTTGATTTACTGAAGTCATAAAGTGCCGCTACATTTTATGTGAAATTCGACCGCACTTTATTCGCTAAAACCGGTTTTTAATGGGTAACATTCTTTCTCCATTATTGTTAAGGCTTCTATAATGAAAGGACTGCTTTTTATAGGTTATCCTAAGGGTATATTAATTTTGACACATAGATTGTAACACCCTTTCCTATTCATCGTAGACCCCTAAATGTATATCTATTTATGATGAGGACCAAAACCTTAGACTATTTACCAATGTCCGTCCGTCCGTAAGCAATTTTTAGGTCGTTAAAATTAAGCTAGGACCTGAAATTTGGACCACATAATCCCTAGGGCCACGAAATGTTTTAGTGTACGATTTGTTGACTGCCACGCCCACAAATTAGAAAACAAAAACCGTTTTAAAGCTAAAGTTAGAGAAATAAAGTGTTACAACCTACATAAGATATGTAGGCACTGACCTCCTTTATAAGTTTTTCATATAAAGTTTTTTTGCACGCCTACTTTCTGTGGGCGTTTTTCAAAGTTGTGTTTTCTTCGCAAATTTTTATAAAAACCGAAAAAAATGTTTAACAAGACAATACAAAGTTTATATTAACTGCAAAAAGAATAACAAAATGACTTTAGGAATGTACTTAAGTATGGTATTAACGTTTATTAAAAATTACAGTCAAATGACTGCGACTTACCTGAATGCAGCACCAAAGTTATGCAATGCTAAACTCATTCCAGAACCAATAAAAATTAATTTGATAATAAAAATCTAACGTTAAGATCAGTTTGAAATATATTTATTTTTATACCCTATCCTAAGGGTATATTAATTTGGACTCATAGTTTGTAACACCCCTTAATATTCGTCATAGACCCACATAAGAATATATATTTATGATCAGGACCAAAACCTAAGACTATTAGCAATGTCCGTCCGTTCGTCCGTCACCAATTTATAGGCCTTTAAATTAAAGCTAGAAAGCTGAAATTTGGAACATATACCCCCTAGGGTCCCGAAATTTTAGAGTGTACAACATTTTTTCATACGCCCACTACCACGCCCACAATTTAGAAAAAAACAGTTTCACAGCTAAAGTTAGAGAGAAAGAGTGTTGTAATCTTTAAAAGATATGTTGGTACCGCCCACCTTTACAAGTTTATCACATAAAGTTTTTTGCCACGCCTACATTTTGTTGGCGTTTTTTACTAAAATGCTGTTTTATTCGAAAATATTTCTAGAACCCGAAAAAAAATGTTTAACAAGATATTTAGCCAATATTTTTTCCAATATATCGTCTATACCAAGTTGTTGGCCAGGCCCACTTTTTGGGGGCGTTTTTTTTGCAAAAAATATTTTTATTTTTTATAAAATTTATAGAATGAAATAAAATGCTTCCCATCATCTTCTTAAAGCTTTTTCCTTTGCGGCATATAGGGATATGGATAGGGTATCATACTATTCGCCCCACGCGGACTGTAGTCTATCCTTATGTTTTTTTTATGATTTTCTTTAAAGCCTTTATGTGTTTATTACATGCATTATTATTATTTTATGCCCGACTTAGCCCAAAATGCTTATGGAAGAGTTATGAAACATGGATCGTAAATTGCCCTAACGCTATAAATTTTTCAATTGTGAGTTAATTGGTTGGTTTGTATAACCCTTGCTGTTTCCATGTAACAAAATAATCTATCAAAAAAAAAATGTTCCGTTTAAATGTGTTTTAATTTTTTGCAATATTTCATTCAAGTTTTGAGATATTACATTTTTAAGCCTCTGCGACTGACGTGGTGTATGACAGACACCACAAAATCGAAAAAAAATTGTGTTGCTGTTTTATCTTTTTAAATGTATATACAAGTAATTTAAGATAATAAAGCACACTCTTAACTTAAAAATAGAAAAGTTAAAAGTCGAAATATCAAAAGGAATTTTGAAAGTATAATCTGTTAAAATGGTTTCTGATATACGTCCACGTAAGAATAACTGTAAAAATTAGGTCACGTCAGTAGCAGAGGGTTAAGCCACTTTTCGATTTTCTTACCAATGGTGAGAGGCAGGTCACACAAAAAAAAATGTAATAAACATATCATTTTGTTTGCTCTATTTTATGAACCTTAGGACATTGTTTTAGTATATAGATAGAGGAATGACATCCTACACAAGTTTGCGTATATAGTTTTCAGCTACGTAGTTTTTCAAATATATCAAATTATGGAAAAAATAAATTAACTTTTTGATGGGGTTTTTTAAAAAAAATTGCTTTGTATGAATTTAATAGAAAATTCCATTTATTATATTTAACGCCTTTTCCTTGGGGCCTATAGGGCTATAGATAGGGTATCATCCTGTCGACTTTAGCCTTTCCTTATGTCTGTCTGTTTGTTGAGCTGCTAGTCATTACCTCTTCTTCTTCCAGTTTGTTTATATAGCGCATACACCACAAATTCATGGATGTACCGTCAGACGCATATAAAATCAACTTTCTTCTTACACAAGAGAAAAGTGATATTGCTTTCAAACAAACTGCGCAGTTGAGTATAAGAAAATAGTTCTCATTCGGCACCATATCGTTGTTGTAATTTTTTAAAAATCTTTCTATTAACTTCATTATCTTCGAGCACAGTACCTAATTAAAACATATGAAAATATTGTTCCAAGGAATATGGCACTGCCACTTTTTGCGTCGCCACTTAATCTTTTTTTAAGGTAATTGAGAAATAGCGGATGTGCCTACTGTAGCGGTGAGAGTTAGATATTTGGATATTTAGAACCGTCAGTTTGTATTAGGAATGAAGAAGTTTTGCATACAATAACAAAAATCATGCAATTTTAAAGTTTAATTTCCAGACGACATTGCTATTGCCGTCTCAAGCAAAGCTGTAGGTACAATAAAAAATGCTCCTAGCAAATTAATGTTTTGGGCGGTTCGGTGTAAACCCTCACAAAACTGAACTAGTCCTCTTCGCAGGGAAACATAAGATTTCTCATATTGACCCACCCTCTACTTAACTTTTTCTGAAGAAGCAAAATATGTGGTTCTGATTATAGAGAGAAAGTTGAGTTGGAAACCTAATATCTAGGAGAGAATAAAAAAGCAGTATCACTTTTATCTTGCAAAAATTGATTGGGAACATTTATAGCCCTCAAGTTCACATCGCTCTCTGGATAGTAACGTACTTAGTCGTTGTCTGGTGGACTGCTTTAGATAAAGCGATTAATCGAAATAAAATAAGCAGCAGATCAGAAAGTTTGATCATCGGAGGAGCCTGACGTCACAATAGAACGACAACCCAACTGGCCGTACTTCAATTATAAATAAACTATGGAATATCCCTAGTAAAAAACATAAGGAAAGACTACAGTCCGCGTGGGGCGAACAGTATAATACCTATACATATCCCTATATGCCGCAAAGGAAAAAGCATTAAGAAGATTATGGGGAGCATTTTATTTCATTCTATAAATTTTATAAAAAATAAAAATATTTTTTGCAAAAAAAAGCTTCCAAAAAGTGGGCGTGGCCAACAATATATTTTATATATCTTGGACAAAATATTGGCTAAATATCTTGTTAAACATTTTTTTTCGGTTTCTATAAATATTTTGGAATGAAACAGCATTTTAGTGAAAAACGCCCACAAGATGTAGGCGTGGAAAAAACCTTTATATGACAAACTTGTAAAGGTGGGCAGTACCTACATATCTCGTAAAGATTACAACACTCTATCTCTCTAACTTTAGCTGTAAAACAGTTTTTTCTAAATTGTGGGCGTGGCAGTGGGCGTATCAAAAACAAAATTTACACTCTACTATTTAGGGACCGTAAGGAGTATATGTTCCAATTTTTAGCTTTCTAGCTTTAATTTAAAGGCCTATAAATTGGTGACGAACGGACGGACGGACGGACATTGCTAAATAGTCTTATGCTTTGGTCCTGATCATAAATATATATACTTTTGTGGATCTATGACGAATATTAAGGGGTGCTACAAACTATGAGTCAAAATGAATGTACCCTTAGGATAGGGTATAAAGAGTATTACTATTATTCTTTGTAACTTTAAATCAAAACTCAAACATGTCTTTTTATTTGCCATTATTTTTTGTATTTCAAAATGTATTGCTTTTTAGTCTATATATCTAAAAGACCTTTGTAAAAATAACAATTTTTAGCATATAGCGAGCATTTTCTCGATTTTCTTGATCTGAGATTGTTGTGTTTTATAGTTTAAAACATATAATTTTCATTTGAAATGTTCATGAAATGTGTACCTATTATGTTTCGTCGTTTGAACAAATGTCAAGGTCTCAAACAACTAAATGGTTCTCTATTGAAAATGAAATGAATTAGCATATTGCTATTTGAGTATGTCCTTATACATAATGTATATCTTTGCATAGCAAAAACATTTTTACATAAATTCCATACAAACATCACAGTGTCTTTCTAGATTCCTATAGAAACTCTACAGCAAAGTTTTACCTATAACTACTAAATCAAGTTCATTGCGGTCATTTTATATATATATTCCCATATATTAGAGTCAGATTTATTTACTTTTCTCCAGTCTCAAGTGAACGATATATTGCAAAAGAAGAGTATCGAACATAATCGAAATTATAAATCACGTCAAACTATGCGAAGAAAGTTAACTGCCGCCAAAGGTCACCTCACGAATAGGACTTTCAACGCTTAGAAAACGATTTTAAATCAATCGAAATACAAGTTAGTTCGCCATTCTATCGAACTTTAACATGTTTTCCCTTGTCACTACAAATCACTGTAGAGATCCTATCGTCAATGTAGTCTGTTGTCCATTTGTGCTCATGCACAGCATGTCCAAAGGGATTGGTTACTTGTGTAATAATTTGCAGTGATGCAACTTCAGGCTATAAAATTTATTTGTTTACAATACTACCGCATGGCTAAGATATTATTGCGAGACTATAGACGTTAGATAAATTCTTAGAGAACTGTTCCAAGTGGACAAAAAATGGACCATGGACCTTACAGAGTATATGATCTATATGTTCCGAAACTGGAAATTATCGGCTAAGCACTCATTCTCAGATCACCGATGTATTCAGTTTAACCTAGATGATTACCCTCTCGCCAAACAAACCGTTAGAAACTATAGGAAAATGGATTGGCTCCAACATAGAGAAACTATTAAACACTTAATTACCTCTGATCAAATCCCTCCGATTAGTGTCTTCTATTCTATGTTCTTTGATATTTTAATCCTGCTCCTACTTGTTCCTTCTTTTTAATCTAATCACTGCTATCATGAATCTTTCCTTAATTTTCACGTTTTTAGTTAAAGTAATTACAATTTTTTTTATTTTCCTCCTCTTATATTAAATTTTAAATATCTATCACTTGCTTTTTTTATGTTAATTAATTTAGCCAATGTTTATCTTAAAGCCTTTGTACTATAAAAGACTATTGTTCTTATTTGTACTACCAATAAATTAAATTGAAATTGAACATAAATTTAATTAGTACAGATGAACAGGGATTAAGATGTTCTTCTAGTCACTTGTAGAAAACAGATCAATCAAGCTAAAAGTACGAAAAAGCTAAGAAAAAACTTGAATGCTCGTCGCCTTTTATGAATTCTTTTTTGACATCAGAGGTCTGTTAAGACTTTACGGACCTTGATGCAGCAGAGAGCTTTTTCCATCGTTATCCTGCACAGACGAACAAGTGTGGCCGGGCTGGCCAAACTGGAGATGTTTCTGTATAATTCGTCTCTATGGGTGCTGTCATATGCGGCTTTAAAATCGATAAGAATGTGGTGTGAATATTATGTCAATTGTGGGCTTAAGGGGTCTGAAACCGCACTGATAGGTTCCAGAAAAAATCTTAGCGCAGCTTAGAGGGTTTCCTTTCTTGTGAACCGAGCAAACGATGCTGAGGTTCCATTCATCAGGCATACATTCATCCAACGCAATCTTAGAAATAAGTTGGTGTCTGCTCTCTACGAAGTAATCCCCAGCAGCATTAAATAGTTCAGTTAGTAGTCTGTCCGGGCCATAAGCCTTATTCGACTATAGTTTAGATATTGCTATCCTCAGTTGATTTCTGGGCGGGTGGACGAAACTCTTGTCTTTCATCGGTAGCACATCAGTTGCGGCACTTGCGGCTTCTCGGTATATAAGCTACTGGTCTCAGCACTTAATGCTGGCTGCGAAGCACTTCTCGAGATATTAAGGGATATGCGATCGGCAAAAGTTTTGGTGGCTTGTTGCGATTGCAACTACTCAACGTTAAATCTCATTGTAGTATTTCCGCGTCGTTGTGGCGTCTGAGATATCTGTAGGCGTACCTTGGCTGTAACTATTCAGTGGTCCGAGTCTATGTTGTCCGCTCGGAATGTTAGGACATCTAACATACTTGTGAAGTACCTTAGGTCGATCGCAACAAAATCGATCTGTTTTAGAGTTTGCTGATCTGGTGACCACCATGTTCCTTCGTGAATATAAGAGTGAGAAAACCGTGTGCTTTTTATAGTAACGTGAAGACCCACAGCTAAATCAATTAGCCTAATTGCGTTACCAAAGATGTCCTTCTTTCATATTTTAGCGTAAAGTCCAATTGGATGATTTTCTTTATTCAGTAGCATCGTCATTTTCCTCTGTTAAGGCGTGATCGCCCACTTTTAGTTTGAATTGTTATAAGGTCTTCACACACGTTTCAAAAGCTCAAGACTTCTCGCCTAAGTCTGCCGCTTACAACAAATCCGCAAACAAATAGACGTTGCTATCGTTTCCGATAGCAATCACCGTTGTAAACCTCTCACTTTTTCAACTTTCTCTTGGCCCGCCAGTTTATATTAGCCTTCGCTAATTATTTGGCAACACGCGGTCTATTCAAGGTCCGAACATTCCACGAGATGATCCGAAAGTTGTTGTCGTTTGTTCAGTTTGCAGGGTCGTCAGCAGTGAATCTGTCCTTATCCGAGGCTGTTGGTCGCAAAACATGCAACCTGTAGGACCAGTAGCCCGCTTCGGGGATGTGAAATGATAACAATGTCATCATTAATGGCTCATAAAGTG
Organism: Ferdinandea cuprea; assembly: GCA_963576555.1. Lineage (NCBI taxonomy): Eukaryota > Metazoa > Arthropoda > Insecta > Diptera > Syrphidae > Ferdinandea > Ferdinandea cuprea. The sequence goes on from OY754960.1 coordinate 74,232,845, forward strand.
ATAGTTTAGTTTCGTAGCGGTACGAAACTGTCTATTTAGCTTCAAAGTGTATAAATCAGCGGGTTAAGATTGCATTATACCCGAAAGACTTCGGACATCATCCTGACAGTCTGGAGATAATCTTGATAAGCTGTGTTGATCCAGCCCACATTCCGCTGATGTGGAGAGGAGTTAAAGTGGTCTTCATACCCAATGCCGGTAATTGCTCTAACTCGTTTCCGTAAGATATCAGATCCAGGAGCATATCATCATTTCTTCTTAAAACTCTAGAACGATTATTCGGTTGGCGCAAGAACACGGGACAAACACCTACCGCACAATGTGCGTACTGCAAGAAAAAATAGGGTGGAAAGAGCTTTGCACCCGCTGTAATGCTAAAGGAGGAATACACTACATTCGCCTTACTGCATATAGAAGGAGTCGGTGTGGTGTGGGTGTTAAAAACAATCAAAACAGAACTAGTCCTTTTCTCATGAAAATATAAAATTCCTGCATGTTGAGCCTCCTTTAATTGGGAACATTTTTTAGTAAAAGCAAGTACACTTCATCACCATTCCATCCAGGTCATTCTTGGAAAATAATGCAATCAAAGAGGACACAACGATAAACTTTTACACCCACGGATCAAAAACTAGTAATAAGGTAAAGTGTACTGTCTTCTATGACAGATTAAATTTCAGTCTATCCTTCCTTCTTTCTAGATGCCTTTTCAGACTTTTACAGAAGCAACAAAGAAAAAGAAAGGGAGAAAGATCCGTGGCCTGCTTTGTCTCGGAGCCTTCTTCTATAAGTGATCTTTAAACTATTGACATTAAAAGTCTCCTTCGTCAGAAGCTCCAAATATTTCAACACGTATTGAGGAGCTTTATTTTAGATCCTGGTGGTATCAAAATAGACCAATAATAGTCGAAGTGTGTTGGTCTTATGCCGACAACCACTTCAACATAATGTAACCCTATCCCAAAGGAATAATAATTTTTAAACATAGTTTGTAACACCCCTAAATATTATTCGTAGACCCCTAAAACTATATATATATATTTGTGATCTGTATTAAAATTTATTAAGATTTCGTAATGTCCGTCCGTAACCAATTTCTAGACCTTTAGTTTTAAGCTAAGAAGCTAAAATTTGGAACATATAACTAAAAGATTAAGTGTAAAAAAATGGTTAAATACATACAAAATTAAGCTAGCTAAAGTTAACGGAATTAAGGGTTAAGATATGTACTGTAAATGGTTGTAAATATGTACTGTTTGTTTATGAACTTTTTTTTGTCTACCTGCCACAGTAATAAAACGCACTAAAATTAATCTTTCCTTAATCTAAATTTATAAAAACCGTTATGTGTATATGCGTTGTAATAACAAGTTTAATCTGCCATTCGAAACTAAAAAACCTGAAACATAAGGTTGAGACTACAATTAAAATCTACAATAGTAAGAAAAGCTCTCAACCAAATATATTCCGTTGAAAATTCCGCGCTTTTAAAAATGAAGACAAGACCAAATGTGTCTGTATACCTCACAGGAGGCCCTAAGCTATATTCCTGGTAAATTTTTTGCTTATTTGTGAAACTGCTCCCTCCCAAGAGATTGCAGTCTCCTAGGTTAATTTTTTACCATTTATTCAATTCGCTTCATTTCATACAAACATACCTTATCGCGGATTTTTGAATTTATGTTTAGTTCGCTTTATGCAAATAGGTGATATGATAACGGCGGATAATACAGCTGACTGGCACAACTACGACACGAGTAGGTGCCTTCGTTGTTTTATAACAACATTTTACTACGCTATTAAGGTATAAATAGTACGTGCTTAAGATGAAGGCAAGAGAACGTAAAGGTGGATCGATCTGGCGATGGGTGCAGCCGCCACCGTTTACGGAACAACTCCTGCACGTAAGAGCGCTTGCTTGCCGTTTAGGTAAATGTGCATTTTTGTGCACGCTCTGATTTCATGCGACCCATTCAGCCCATATGCAAGGCCTTCGGATCCTCCCCAGAGACCATTTGGTCACCGTTTATCGACGATATCTTAATTTTTATTATATTCAAATTAGTTTCACTGTATGCAGATAATTTTGCCCGTATGAGTTTTATAATCCGCTCATATTTGTCTGGTAGATTTTCTCCACTCCGTTGCTGTTGTTGTTCCAGTCCAGCATACGTTGGGTTTCTCTTGACTATGCAGCCTGGAATCACTGTATCTTAGTTAATAGTACTCCGGGGAAAAGTTCGAATGAGGTCGTGTTGGCATTTTCGATCAGATTGTCAGAAATTTTTCCGGAATCAAAGTTGAATGCCGGCCAGCCGGCCGTCTGTTGCAGCAGAGAGATCGCAGCATGTGGTGATAGATCAACCGGACAATGTTTTCTGTGGAATTCGTCATATCTGAAGAACTTGAAAAACAGACAAATCACTTTATTACCATCTGTTTTGCGCAAGGAGAAGGAATAACACTCCAATGGCATACATAATAAGGAGTGGTCATTGCCTGGGGTATTAGAAACACTGAAAACACTGTGCAGTTGGCAAGTTGACTTGCATTCGTTAAAATATTTTGCTATTGCGACAAATTAAATGGAATGCACGGTAACAGTTCGAACTCTTAACACCCTACTGATGCCAAGTAGTATTCGCTTCAATCTGGAAAGGCATCGAAAGCGGTTTGCTAACAATCGCGCGAAACTTGACAAGTATCGCTATGTTGTTGTACGCAAAATAAGAGACATCGTATACACGTCACCATCACCATAGCTGTTGGAAATTGTGTCGAATGTCATTTTGACATCGATATTCAAATTGCACAAGATAACTATCGTTTGTCCATTCGACACTCACCGTGAGGTATACTTAAATACCTACGAGTGAACGCTGTACGGATAGGTAAAATGGGGTTGGTGGTTGTAGATCTTGTTGATATATTTAAGCCGATATAGGTACTTGCAGATGTGTATTGATATTGGGGATACTTGTATGTGGATGGTTGAAAAGTAGTAGGTACGCACCTTGGGTATGGTGACTTATTTGCGGTACCGTCGATGAAGTTCCAGACAAAGTAAGCAACTTAGAGCGATATTGAATCCACCCAACCAAACAAGCATAGTAGGTGGTTAAATTGATATAGGTACCTGCTGTAGAATTTGATATGTTGCACCTGATGACATAGGAAAATAAGATTTTACAATGAACCAGATGTTCAATGGATCAAGATTGAGTTATTTATGTTTGATACGTTTGATTCGATATAATTTAAATATGATATATTTAATAACAACCATAGTGTAGGTGTAGTTATATGATATTTTATTACGGCGATAGTAATGTTAAGGGGGATATTATGATTAATTAGGAATTATGTTAGCATCAACATGCCATACAGGTCTTAGCTTTTCCTAACATTCAAATGAGCGATATTAATATTTAGATATTGAATTAAAAGTTTCGTAAATAATTATTTTTTATCTACTTCAAATTCTGGCATGGAAAAGTATGTTGCAGGAGCAGGCCTATATCTTCGACGGACGGTGGGAAATTCATATTTTTCTTTTCTTTTAATCGACGCACTATGATAACAATTATATGGATCATAACATTCGCACTTCACTGAAGCTTCAATTGTCCTAATTGATACGAAAACAGGCCTCCCGGTTTAGTATCATGTTGTCACTGAGGCCCATCAAATGCCGGGTGTTGCTGCATTTATACGATCCGGATGTTTTAATCCTGCCTCTTCAATGCAAAATATGGCTGAATTCCAATTCTGCATTACTGCTTAATCAAGCGTCCCAAAATAGTTTCTAAAACGCATTGTGAACATAATTCCCATTTTTTTGACGTTTTGGATTTCAGCCTATATCTGCGTCTAAAATAATGCCTTTTTTATGTCGTTTTTTGTAAACTTTTCAGTGAACCGTGGAGCTTTGAAAAGGCAATATTAAATTGTCATTTTTTTGAAGTAGAAAACTTTAAATGCCGAGGTGGGTTTTTTAAGTAAGTATTTTAGTACCATATAATAATATGTTTTATTTTCTTTAAATGGTATAGGTATAACTGCCTACGCAGATGTAGTTGTCATCATCGCCCAAGGTAAGTTTCTCAATACAATGAGTGAAATCATGCGGAGGCTGCTCTAAAAACTCTTAGCAAATGGGTAAAAGATTGCGGACTAAACGTAAAGCCGAGACGGAGTTTGTTTTTGTTACCAATATAAGATTCCATCCTTTAAAATGGCGCATTTGGACGGAATTGAACTTACCCCATCCGACCATGCTAAGCAGTGATGTGTGGCAACAAAATTTCTTGGGTAGACATAATAATTTGCCTGTGCCTCTCACCCTTAGGTTGCTTCATTCGAATCACGCAATAATTCTGTGCAGTTATTAAATACGTCAAAACGATCGCTGTTAGCAATAAGAAAACTCTGGATATATTTTTAATCCTTATGATTTACATGACCTTCAAAACATTTTTGAAAAGCTGTTTAACGACATACAACCGCCTTAACATCGTCAATGTATTATGTTGATCCCGACAAAAGAATGAAAGAAAGAACAAACTCACACGAATTCAACTAATCAAAATTCTGATGCATCAAGGCTGACTTAAAAACACCTAGATCACATAAAAATAATACGAACAGCTTTGAATTGTCAAAATGGGAGGCCTGGCGAAATTAAGTAGTACAAGAGAACCTACCGCACAGGAGGATTTGGAGAGATGCATTAAAAGTGAAAAGTGGAGAGGATATAATAGAAGAAGTTGAAAAAATTAAAATCTCCAAAAAAATCCGTATACATGAAATATAAACCACAGCGAGGGCCCACGGCGGCCCTGGACATGTTTCTGTAACTTTTACCCGTAGATACCATACCAGGCGTGCGCCATGCCTCACTTTCTTTGTGTGGTTTAAGAACACTAAATCAAGTTCTTTCAAAATTATATTTTGATACACCGTACTCAATAGTCAATTTTTACGGCTGCTTCACGGGCTCCTGAATTAATTCTGCAGAGGCAGAACTAAAAGTATCACTACCGCTTCCAAAAAGGAAGTTGCAGGTCTGCAGGTCTTGGAATTACTTCTAACTAAGATTATATCTAACAGGGATATCACTATTTACATTGATAGTCAAGCCGCCATAAGAATCCTGTGCCATCAGATCCGAACTGGTCTGGAACTGCAGCTCAATGATTATGTCATTATGCGCGCAAAACCGTGTTAGACTCACTGATAAGCTGACAAGTATAGCTGCAAAAATTGGAAGATAAAATCACCGTTCTGGTTGGCGAAAGGAAAGATATTAGAAATTGTTTATAATTTGGCCGGTCATAGGGTATCTAAGGCCCTGTGGTCCACTATAGATACAGTGCAAAGTGGTCTTAAATTTGAGCAGGTCTCTTCTTCGGACGACGGATTGTATCCTATCTGGGCACTGTCTCCTCATGAAGCATGCTGGAAGACTGGGACTAGAACTGTCAGAAACAGATGATTGTAGGTATTTTGAAGACATATGTGTGATGGAGGCTAATACTGATAATTGTCTGAATGAGGGGCGATTGCTCGTAGCAGGCGGAAGCGTGTGGTCAGCTACTTTTCTTTATAACATGGAAGATGTAGTGGCAGTAAGTGACAACAAATTATTAACTTTTTGCAGGGAAATAATATGTTTTGTAGAAGGGAGGATGTGGGAGATTTCTTTGATTTTAGTGGTTAGTGACTTTCTGTTTTTGGTTTTTCCCAGACATCGCGGTTTTTTGTATTAATAAAAACTCTTTTTACGTTTTGTTATTTATTTTTTAATGAGTAAACTATCTCCAACACTTATTTTTCTTTACCTATTGATGAAAATTTTGTATTTTTAATAAAGAAAAGAAAACGCACAAAAGGACTTTTGAGGTATTATAGAATGTTACATAATTTTAATTCAACTTATTACATGAATAAAAAAATTAAATAAATATTTGTAAGTAAGCTTAACATGACGTAGGTACATACATAGAGTGCCTATATGTTAAGCTTCTTAAATAGCGAATTTCAATAACATTCAACATAACATTATTCGTCGAACTCAGTTAATTCAACGACATCACAGGCCTACAAAAGTCGTTACGAAACACTTTGAAATACGATGATGTGAAATTTCAGCTTCATCACTGACTACAGTAGATATTAAATAATATCAATTAATTTCACATCGGATCAGTTGAAGCAAACCGCATTTATCACATATTTCCAATATTAGTAAGTTTGTGCATCGGTTTCACACAAATGCAAAACCGTTGCATTTTTTATACCATGTGGTTCATGATTCATTGAGCCAATCTTGAATTACCATCAGTGATCGACTCGTTTCCAGTAAGTTGTACACTTTGTCTATTCAGGCATGTTACTTCGTTTCTGTATACAAGACCATAACTGCTGCATTTGGATGTCGAAACGATTTATTGTGTGAGACGGTATTGCCCCGAACTAAATTCAAGTCATATCGATTACAATTTTATTGATACTAAATAACAATGCCTACACAATCGTCGCACCGGCCGGCCATGCGCCAACATCGACTGAATATCAACGGCAAATGTATCTCCATTTGCATCCGTTTGGGTTTCACAAAGAAACTTATGCGTACCGACACGTGTGTCGGGTAGAAGTCTGCTAGAATTCGATCTCTCACCACTATGCCCGAGCCCAAAAGAACAATCTATAATGTTGTAAAATCCATAATGCTCACAGCTGGAAAATTAATTTCCTTGGTAACGTGTTAACAATATTTCATACCGTTGCAGCCTTTAGATGGTGTGGTTACAGAACGTCGCCGTCGCCTCGCCGCCATACTTTTTTTTATGGTCTGAATGTATCTAGCTGTGACTATGATATATTGACCGAATGCTTTATGGATTGGGGACAACAACACAATTTAGAAAAAACCGTTTTAAAGCTAAAGTTAGAGAGATAAAGTGTTACAATCTTCTCAAGACATGTTGGCACTGCCCTCCTTTAAAAGTTTGTCATATTTGTGTGGGCGTTTTTCACTAAAATACTTTTTCCTTCGAAAATTTCATAGAAACCGAAAATTTTTTTTAACAAGATGTTTAGCAAATATCTTTTCCAACATATCGCCAATACAAAGTTTTTGGCCACGTCTATTGTTTTGGGGGCGTTTTTTCAAAATATATGTTTTTGTTTTTTTAAATTTAATAGAATGAAATAAGATGCTATACATCATCTTCTATAGGGCATATAGGGGTATGGATATGGTATCATACTGTTCGCCCCAAGCGGACTGTTAACTTTCTTTATGTTTAATTATGAAAAATAACCCCAAACTTTAAGAGGGCCATTTTTCATGAAGCCGTCTTGTTATATGTTTTCTATTGTTTTCTATGAAAATTTTATTTTAGAGAAATTTTACCAAATACTATTTTCCTCCAAAATTTTTATAAAAACCGAAAAAAAATTAACAAGATATTTAGCTAACTTTTTAACTTTCTCGTATACATTAGTATGCTAAAGAGGAAGTTATTGCGATCGTGCGGAAATTTTGAACTCAAACTGAGTATATGGGATGACTATAGAGAAGTCCAAAAAAGTATGTCCGGCAATGCCGTCCGTCGGTCTGCCTGTCTGTACGGGCACCGTATGGCGGAACAGTTCGACGGATTTGCTTAAAAGTTGGTATATAAAGTTTTTGCGGTTACATCTCGGGGCATCTTTCTATTTTTTGCTTTATCTTTTGAAATAACAGTACCTGCCATACATTTTTTTTTGTGAAAATCACTTATCAGTATTTTCTAGAAAATGGTTGCAAGGGTTTTGGTTTTTTTTGTACTAAGGTTACTTGGGATGTGGCCAAAAATACTGCATACTGCATCTTATTCACGTATGACGCAGTCGTTCACTTTATTTTGTATGTATGTATGTATGTATTCATTTATTTAGTATATAATATTTACTCTTTACTGCAAAAATTAATTGCACTTTTAATTATACATTTAAATTAAAATACATGCAGAGAAATGATTAAAAGAGAGTGTAATTAATTTAATTACAAATCAGATTTTAATTATTTCATGAATTCAATATGTTACAATATATATGTAATATAAGATATGCAGATATTGATAATTGAAACAGCTGCTAATCTCCGCTGTCGGTATTTTGGTATAGCCAAAAATGATGAGCTTTGAAAAAAGCTAAACAAAAAGCTTCTGATGGCAAGCGTTTATTATTCATAATAATCAATTTACGTTGAAAGGTGTACGTCGTCACAAGATGCCTCAACAATTGCCCCTACATTCTGCAGATAGTGAACATTTTTTGACAGAGTATCGACCAGCTCGACCCTTACAGATCACCTCGTATGGACCTAAAAATATAGAGCAGAGTTTTTTACTGGTTAGAAATTGCGTCTGCTTTATGGCTACGAGGTCTCCAATATCATATTGATTTGCTGGCTTGCGTTTTTTTTTCCTCTTGAACTTTTTCTATTTTCTTGCGTCCGCCTGTTCGTACAAGATCTCGTTCAGCATTAAAATTATTCAGAAGCTCCTGCTCCAGCTGTCCTCATTTTTCCTAATTGTGAATTCAAAAAGCACTTCGAAAAGTGTGCGATTTAGGGAGCGCTGAAAAGTGCTATTTATGACAATTTGCACACTTGCAACAGAACGATACCACCAATCTGGTGAGTCAACTGCTAGTCTCCTCAAGACTTCCAAAATAACTCGAATGGCACGTTCAGCTTGGCCATTACTTCGCGACATTTTAGTAGTTATTAATATTATGTCCTTCGTCGTGCTTCATCTTAATAATTTCTCTCTCTATGCCTAACACCAATGCACAGTGATCGGTGGTGTTGTATGGAATCAGCGGCCAAAAATAATTACACTGCCTATGTCAAAGTGAACTTGTTGCTTTAGCTTTTTTTAAATAATAATGAGAAGTAAACAATAATCTTAATATATGGGCCGCCCTAAACCCCTCTCCCACTTCCCATCATTGCTTTTGACAAGTTTATTAAAATAAAAAAAATTTATAGCAATAAATTGTAATGATGTGATATTGATGATGATTTGATTTATTAATAGATATAGATATAGAATAGATATTATTAAATTATTCCAATTGATAAATAAAAGAAAAACTGTTTGAATATTATTCAATTAAATCAAAAACTGATTTTAATAAAATAGATTTATTTTTGCAAGGCAATTTTCTTTGGCCAGTGATTAGAGGATCTGAGCTCGAAAGCAATCGGTTAAACAAGTCCTGGTTTGTAGCGACCCGTGAGTGCTTTCGTGTATGATGGAGTCGATACAAACGTCCTTATTCCTCGCCTCAGCAGCTTCTTCAGAGAGCTCACCAATTGAAACTAATCCGTATTGAATAACATCGGGAGCGTGACTTAAAATTGTATGGACTGACGGAGGAAGATAATACCAGGATGGATGTTCGTTCTCCTGCAGTATCTAGCGCAAATTTCCTGAATTTTTCCACATTAATTTTGTACCCTGATGGCTTGCCCTTGCAGTAATGTTGCACAATTTGTTATTAAGTGTTTTTCTATGCCTATTATTTCAGCAGATAAATGCGTATCATAGAAAAATTTTCTTGCAGTGTTTCCTTCATTTGAAGATCCACTTCCGCCTGTTTTTGGTTTGTCGACTATTAGACCCATTTTTTCACGAAACTCGCACTAAGTATTTTGTTCCCGAATTGGATGGCATGAATGTGGTTCCAAAAAGACGGCGGTACATATCACACAGTGCACGTCACAATCGATTTATTGAAGGAAACATTCGATGAGCGCATAATTTCGCGGAATGGACCTGTCAATTGGCCAACAAGATCATGTGATTTGACACCATTGGATTATTTCCTTTGGGGATATGTGAAGTCGCTCGCCTACACCAACAAACCAGAAACGTTAGGGGACTTGGAAGCCAACATTCGTGGCGTCCTGACTTATGTGTACCTCTAGACTTGACCTTATTCGAACCAGCCACGGTGGCCACATGCCCGAAATCATATTGAAACATTAATGGCATAAAATTATACTTCCAATAAAGCCAAATTGATGGACATAAAAATGAGTTTCTTGTCTTTTATTTCAATTCGAAGTTCTATACCTCTAAAAAACACTGTGTACAAAATATGATGAAAAACAAGTCAACACAAAAAACCGCAGGCTTGGTGGACTAACACGAATAAAACAGTGAGGGGCAGAAGGTGGCAGCTGAAAGTAAAAACATAGACTTAGAAAGTATTAAACAATATTAAAAAAAGTTTCAGTAGAGGGCGAGACGGGGATCACAACTTTTTCTATAACTTAAATCAATATATAAAGAAAAATAAACCACTCCACAGTTCACTGGTAAAAGAATAATATTAAAACAATAGAACGTCATATTATTGCATAAAAATTCTTTAGTTTTATAGTCTTTACCCTTTTTTTTCAATATTCATTATAATTTACAATACAATTCAATTTTTTTATGAGAGACAACTTTTAAGCTATAGTTTTGACCCATACAATGGCAAATTTCAGACTTTTTTTATTTTTGGCCTATGAAATCGACCACTGTGCAATGCCTTATTGGCATGCATGGGTATGCACTTCAGTATAAGAATCTGGGTTATAAATTGATAAAACAGGTTTATTCACTAAAGCCTCTTTAAGAGCACCTGCCGCTGTGTAGCTTTGAACTCGAATTTGGACCCTTTTTCGTTGAATCAGATACCGGCTTTGCTACATATCGCTACAAATCGCCCGAAAAATCAACTTACTCCAAGGAATGATTGAACATCTTTTACACTTTACGGCTCTGGACATTTTCTGATGGCTTCCGTCTTCTCGGCTGATGGACTGATTTTCCCATTTTCAACTGAATTTCCCAAGAATTCAGCTTTACGCTGCAGAAATTTACTTCCAGACCAATTAAATTTCAAAATAAATCGTCCCGCTACATCAAATACCATCTCAACTTTTCTTAAATTTTCATCTTCGGTTGACGCAGCAATTATAAGGTCATCCATATATGTTTGTAAAATATTATTACTCACCAAGTCTCGGAAAATAATATGGATGAAACGCACGAACACAGCTGGGGCATTTGTAAGTCCAAATGGGATGAAATCAAACTCGAAATGATCGTCAAATGAACGCCGTATACTTTTTGCTCTTTTCAGCCACAGGAGCATGAAAATAGCCATTCTTCAAATCCAGGGTGGAGAAGATTAAGATTATCCAAAATGGTTTCAATTAAAGGAATTGGAAATCGATCTTTAATAGTTTTAGAATTAAGTCGGCTATAATCAATACAAACTCTAGACGATCCATTTTTCTTTTTCACAACAACTACAAGACTGCCGAACGCAGATGATGAGCTGGAATTAAACGGAAATCTCATCTTCCAGTAGTAAATTCATCTGAATCGGACAATGATTTTCCTCTGAAGACTTGTAGTTATTGACCATTCGGTTAATTCTTCAGCGTATGGAAAGGGTGCGTCGATTTCAGCATTTTCGTCCAACTGAATTTGCATAATGAAGTTTTCGGTTTCCATTTTATAAAACGTTTGGACCATTTTTGTCGAAAACCACTCTGGCCTTGGAAATAATATCGCTTCCAATTACAGCTTCAAAACTTACGGCCGATTTGGGAACCACTACTATGGATGATTCAATGCAAACGTTGTCAATCTATATTCGACACCCAAAACTCCCAATTGTTTGAGATTTCGCAGATTCCAGTCCAACGAGATTGATCTTATTCTTCTGAAGTACCATTTTACCCAGTCTCCTAAGTACATCTTCACGCAAAAGCGTAACTTGTGCACATGTGTCGATCAATGTTTGAAGGTAAACATTATTAATAATAATTCGCTTACAATTTAAAGATGGTGAAGATGGTGCCTTGTAATCTTTCCGCTGATGATCCTTTTATCCACAGTTAAAGCAGTGCGCAGAGTATTTGATTTCGTTTTTTGTCGAAAAATATTTTCCATGCTGCCACCGCCGCCAAAACCACCCAGACTAGTAGCACATATTTTTGTTTTGAATTTATCATAGTCTTCATATTGTTCTTTTAATTCGGAAATTGTTTTTGCACTAAACAGCATGATTTTGTATTCTTCGTGACCCGGGATACCATTCACGATATACGAGATTTAAGACTTTTCATCGACGTCGGCTAGCTGACTATTTTCCTGCATTCTGTAGACATATTCGCGAAATTTTCTGCATTTTGCGAATTTGTAATTTATTGTAAATGTCAGCCTTACATACCGTCGACTCGAATTCCTTACTTAACTCAGCCTTCAATTCCTCGTAGGATGAACAATCACATGTTTTTATATAGCTTTTTGGCGAACCTGTCAATTGTTTTTTCGCGAAAATGTATTTTTCTACATCCGACCATTTCCGCAACCTCGCGAATTCTAAAAACCCCTAACACACGATTTGATTGAAACACAATCATTTCCGTTAAATTTTGATACAAAATTTTCGACATCTTTTACAGCGATTCTGCACGCGGTTTCTGTCATTGTATCAGTTTCACTCCTTTCGTCGTCTTCAGAATAAACATTCTCAGAACTATTTGAGACGCAATTTTTGGCGTCTCTACAAATATGTAGAGAAATGATTAAAAGAGAGTGTAATTAAACACTGAAATTATTTTATTCTTTTTATGTCATTCATTCTTTAAGCGCGTTTTCACAAGAATGATTTGAATAAAGAGTATAAAAAGAATTGTATAAGTAACTTATTATTAGAACTATATTTAAATAATTGTTCATGTGTAAATTCGTCAATATTTTTTTTAAAAATAGCAAGCATGTTTATAGGCCTGAACTTATCTTAAATATATTTTAATCTATTTTGAAAAACGCCTTGTTTAAATGATTCATTTATAATTTTTAGCAGAATGGGTCCAATTAAATCGAGCTTATCTTATATAACTTGAATGTTTAAATTCGTTACGTCTTTGTATACCCTATTATTATTACTTTTGACATATAGTTTGTAACACCCCTTAATATTCGTTAAAAAAATTATTATTTATTCCCGATCAAGACCAAATCCTAAGACTATTTAGCAATGTCTGTACGCAATTTATTTTTAGGATTTTAAAATTAAGCTAGGAAACTGAAATTTGTACTAAATATTCCCTAGGGCCTAGAAACCCGTTTCAAAGCTAAGTTTGAGAGATGTAGTGTGACAACCTTCACAAGATATGTAGGCACAGCCCTCCTTTATAAGTTTGTCATATAAAGTTATTTTACCACGCCTACTTTTTGAGCGTTTTTAGCTGAAATGATGTTTTCTTCGAAAATTTTCATAGAAATCGAAAAAAAATGTTGAACAATATATAAAGCCAATATTTTTCTCAATATAAAAAAGTTTTTGGCCAAGCCCACTTTTTGGGGGTGTTTTTTTAAAGAAATATTTTTTTTCTATAAATTTCATAGAATGAAATAAAATGCTATCCATCATCTTCCTAATGCTTTTTTTCTTTGGGATACATAGGGATAAGGATAGGGTATCATACTGTTCAGCCCAAGCGGACTGTAGCCTTTCCTTATTTTTAAATTAGTAAATATATTGGTCCTAACTCTTGCTTTTAAGATAGTGTAGTATAGTGTAAAAGCCATTTATAATTCGATGAGCAAACCTTCGTAGAATGCGTTTTTAGTTTCAATCTCCTTTAGAAAAGATTTTTTAATGCAAATAACTTTTTATAATCTTTGTAGAATTGAATTCCTGGGGAGCAGAAAGGGATGTTCTACAAAGGAACTGGATGTTGGAAAATGTATATTGTTATAAGAATGATCTCAAAAATGTCTCTTAAAACTAAACTCGGTAATGATAAGGAGTAACAGCATAAATTGTTTACATCAAAATTGACGATACCATTGAAATCTAATATGTTAGTTTCATATACCACATTTTTTTCGTTGCGATATCTTAAATGGCTAAACATTTATAGCCGAAAAAGTACCATTGAAATCGTGCAATATATAAACATGGTGTTCCTGGCATTTTTGCGAAATCTTCTATAAATTTAATCTGTAAGCCGTTAACTTATTTATTCAACTTGTCGCTGTCCAGTGGAGTCTTTCCGTTATTATGGAAATCGTCGTTCATTGTCCATTTACACAAAAGTGGAAGTGTCCCTAAAGGTAGTCATTTTGGTCCGCTTTTATTTCTGTTGTTTATTAATGAACTATGTCTTCGAGTTAGTTATGCAAAGATTTTACTTTTTGCGGATGAATGTAAGGTGTTTTACCCATAAGGATGTATCTTCTTGCAGCATAATATTGATGTTATGTGTTATGTTATGTAATCAAAACTACATGTTCCTAAATCTTAAAAAATGTAAATCCATGACATTTACGAGACGTCGCAACTTTAATCAACCTACTTATTTTATTGATGGCGAAGCAGTTGAAGGTGTAGATCGTTTTGAAGATCTTGGAGTTATCTTTGACAAGAAGCTGGACTTTCACTTTCATTTAGATTTTATAGTTAGCAAGGCAAAAAGCCGAAGAGTCTTAAAACGATTTTCTATAGAATACAAAGATCCTTATGTAACAAAAAGCGTTTATTGTTGTCTTGTGCAGCCTGTTTTAGAATACTGTAGTTCTGTGTGGTTTCCTGGGTATGAATCTGGGATATAATGAATTGAAAGCATACAGAAGCAGTTTCTTCCTTTTGCGTTGTGTTATTTACCGTGGAACCTTAAATTCAACTTCCACACTATACAAGCCGCCTAAAGTTAATAAATATTCAAACTAGAAAAAAGAAGTGAGATATCTAACGCTATTTTTGTGTTTGGTGTTCTGACCGGTAACATAAACTCCACCTATGTTCTTAAACTTTACTTTAAGGAATTTCAGTATTCTTTCCGAAGGCTCGATTTTGGAATGGAAATAATTTTCCGTTATAAATTTCATAGAATGAAATAAAATGCAATCCCTCATGTTCTTAATGCATTTTTCTTTGAGGCATATAGGGATATGGATAGGGTATCATACTGTTCGCCCCAAACGGACTGTAGCCTTTCCTTATGTTTTTTTTATGATTTTATTCCTGACTCAGTGTTCTAAAGCAAAAAGATCACCCCGATGTGAGTTTCAACTAGCAAGTTGCCTTGTTTAGTTTGTTAATTCGGACTTTTGAATTTTTGTTCGATAAGTTTTAAGGACGAATAGGTGGAATGAATCGACTACCGAAGCGATGTGTGCGGGGAACACCTGCGCACCTTTGAATATATGTCACTGAACCAAACAATATAGTGCACTGAACAAAAAAACTTTATTACAGCTTACAATAATATGCATCAATTAATATCATTAAAATAAATTTGACGATATCGGTGGCGGTGGAAGCCAAGTCAAATTGTTAAAATGTAATCAATTTAGGTAGGTACGTTGTTATTTTTGCACATGCACCCGACTTTATCAAATCACGACATTGAGCTGACCAGCTTGTAGCTACTGAATCTCGAATGGTAATATATGTATAAGCTTAAATCGCAATATACTTGTCAATTTGCCATTCATTAGGTACCAAAATGTACTGGCCCGCACCAAAATACCACAGCAGATCACAGATTCCATTGACTTGGCGGTAAATGCTGATATCGGTGAAGGCAAACGCGCAAAGGAGCTGTCAGCCAACTAGATGTTCATGATTTATACATGCACTCTATATACCTACCTATATTTTCCGTGCGATTATCCCATTGCAATCCATTTTTAAGGCGAAGTGGTACGGAAATCGAAGGTGTCTTGTTGTTGCGAGCTCTTTGGTGGACACAACTGCAAAAGCCTCACATGGAAAAGGACCAGTTTAACAACAAATGATAAATTGTTTTTGCCTTTGAAAGCGCACTCAAACAAGCCCTAATGATTTGCTGACGCTGCGCCACCGCCACGTTGTTGTGCGATACGGTCTCCCGTCATACATTGAATTTAGTTTTTCGGTTCTTTTCATTTGTCCATCAAACGATATACCGGGCATCTTTATCTTCTCAAACGTTGGAGCTAACTGTCGATCGAAAACTAGTTCCATAATTCACAAATCATTTGCGGTTCGAGTTTGCGGAAGGCCAACCGACTGCGGCCTTATTAAGCATCCGTTATATTTGAGTGAACCAAAAGTGAAGTTATTTTAAAGAGGTTTTTATTGGTTAATTTATCGTCATCGTAATGTTAAAATTCTTAAATATTAAAATTGACACAACTCAACAAAACAGCGTAAAAGGTATCTGCTCTAAATAAATTTAAATGAACCACACACCGGTCGATACAATATCGAACACCTTGTACTACTCCTCTGAGCTCTCTTCGTTGGTACCTATCTCTATTTAATTTCAATACTCGTGGATTTCGACGAAATCGATTTAACTACATCGTGAACACCTTGTAGTCAAAGCAAGTGCAGTTGCCAGTAACAAATATGAAATTTATATTTTGGTCCTCTCTATACGGCTGGGTGTATGAAACCTATGTACCTAGATCGAAAAATGCAATGTCTGTTCGAGAAATATCTTGGGAGATAAGATAATACTGTCTAGTAGACAAGAATTAAATATGTCGGTTTCTTGGGGATATATTATCATACAATTATTTATTGTTATGTATCTTTTAAGTCACAACAACTCATGATTGTGGTGAATTTATGTTTACAAATAAAGATAATTATGAAACAAGAACTTCGCTGCTGAAGTCGTATTAAACCCATTGGCCTAACCTATTTCACATTTACCAAGAAACTTGTTCACATTATATAATAAATATTGCAAAGATAAAGGAATGTTTTTCTATCTGGTTTTTATGTTAGTATGTTTATAATTATTGTTAAAAGTTTTTTTTTGTTTTTGTTTATAAGTAAAAATCAAATTCACTGGCATATGACCACTCATCGGATTAAGGCTCTTCAGATTCTGGGGAAAGAAAACAAAATAAATATTGTTCTTATGCCGTATTATGGAAGTTAACCGTTTCAATTGAATTTTATTTATTATGTCATAAACAGTGAAAGTCCACGCTTGACAACAATTTCCTCATTTCCATAAATTTTTTTCCGTTCTTTTTTAAGAAGATTAACTGCGTCGATAAATTTGAGTCTATCATTTAAAGATCTTGCAAAACGTGTTTTTTGTAGCACGAATGTAGTCTATGTGCCCTTTCTGACATTGTAGTTTTAAAAAATTGCACTGCACCTTCTAAAATCGGTTTTTTCTCAATTGTGGGGGTGGCAGTGGGCGCATTTAAAACATTTTAACACTTTACGATTTCGGGACGCTTCAGCTTCCTAGCAAGTATTTTAAAGCCTCAAAAGTTGATACGGAAGGACTGATGGACATATATAAATAATCTTAGGTTTTGTTCCTTATTATAGCTATATGTACTTTTGACGAATATTAACGGGTGTTACAAACTATGTTACAAAATAAATATACCCCCTTTTGGTACTTAGCATCGTTTAATATAAGATGTTTAGATGCATCCAGGTGTCCAAGTAACAAAGTAGAAACTGTAGGACGACACTCGTATGGTTACAAAGTACAAAATAATAAACAAATGTGTGTACATATGTATATAAAGTCTATGGATTTAAACACATATCGAAGCGTAGTCGCATCCAAAATCATCAAAGTTACAGAGATTTACAACATGACAATTAAGGAATTATAACAAAAATTGAAATATCTATTTTAAAAACGTACGTTTGGCGGTTACTTTACTTTAGCAGTAAGGGCTTAAAATATATGTACATGTGGGCTTTAACTTCTGTAATGTTTTTTTATAAAATAATTTTTCGTTATAAAATTCATAGAATGAAATAAAATGCTACATGAATTTTGGCCCCAATGAAGAATGGCCCCAAACCAAAAATGAAAAATGGCCAGAAAAATTTAAATGGGAAACAACAACACGAAAATTTTCTTCCCAAACCAAAAATGAAAAATGGCCGCAAAAATTAAAATTCTTTTTCAAAATGAAAAATGGCCCCAAAAATGTGTCACGTACCAATGAAAAATGGCCCCAATGAAAATCTTATTTAACTAACTACTTACTGCAAAATAAAGGCCGCCAATCTTTATTATTTTTTTAAAATTTTTAATGATTTCGTGAAGGTACTGGGATTTGGGTATATGCAAACTTTGTTTATACCCAATAAATATTTGCATATCATTCTAATAGGTGGCTTACCACACATCACACATACTTCTAATCTAACAGTGAAACCAAGCAGGAGGGTTGCAGGGAATACTCCATTCGACTATTCTTTATAATTGAAATAATTTTCAATGGGAAAAGTGGTATTTTTTTTCCAAAGTTTGGGGTAATTTTTCATAATGAAAAATGGCCCCAAATCACAGAAATTTTCGTGTTGTTGTTTCCCATATACATTTTTGGGGCCATTGTTCATTTGGACCAAAATTCATGTAGTCAGCATTTCCTTATATTTTCTTATATAGATGCATATATATATTTATTTAAAATAATTATCACACCAAAACATTAATGTTAAAGAGCTGTGATGTATTATACAAAAATTGCTTTTGTGTTACATGTCACACATAAATTGTCAGAAAGGTGATAAAAATGGTCTGAGCCGTAAGTAAAACTGTACCAAAGTTGCTAGCAACTTTAATAGTTTTTCTATTCCCATTTCTGAGATCAGTAAAATAAAAATGTTAGGTATAGACAAACATTTAAATTGCTTAAAATGTTTACGCATCTTTTATGTGTAAAGTATATAGTACATTATATGTTCATATTTTCTTTTATTTATTTATTTTAACACAGCAGATTCAATTATTTAATTTATTCAAGTCCAAATAAGAAAACATCCCAACCAGAAGGTAGCCTTTCATCGTCAGGCCGAACATATCAAGTGCAAAAACACGGAGATCGTGCATTCAGGCTTTTATTCATTGTAACCATATCATTTATAACGTCTTACATGACATGTAAGACGACCCCACCCGCCCTAC
This sequence comes from Ferdinandea cuprea, assembly GCA_963576555.1. Taxonomy (NCBI): domain Eukaryota; kingdom Metazoa; phylum Arthropoda; class Insecta; order Diptera; family Syrphidae; genus Ferdinandea; species Ferdinandea cuprea. The sequence continues at coordinate 74,251,857 of OY754960.1, forward strand.
TCATGTGTTGCAATAGCAACTGGTTAGCTAAATCGCAGCCTTACCGCCGCTTTTCGAATTTCCCCGATGACATGAAACATAGTCGATAATTTATTTCCTATGGTGATGTGCTGTAGCCTGATGCTGCCACCATGCAATTCGATGGTAGCAGCAGTTGAGCGAAATAAATTGAGGGAGGTGGAATGGATTGTAATTCGATCACAAATTGGCAGATCCGTAGCTCACAACTTGTTGCATAGTTGCCACCTCTCTATTGGCGGTTATGCAATAAAACCTACAGATGTCAGATCGAAAAGCGATGGAGGCATAGATATTATTAAATTAAAATTGGGAGAACTGTGTTAAGTGGGACTTTTTTACAGCAAGCCGTTTCGGTCGGTTAAACACATTAATTCACGAACCCTAATATTATAATGGCTTAAGAAGTATCAATTCGGATATATGATTTAACAGATAAACTACGAACGAATCAATTTTATTATTGTTATTATGTATTACAAAAGTTGGATAACAAATTAATCATCACAGTACATAATCAAATCTTCTAAAGACAAGTTGTAATATCTGCGATCAAATAAAATGTTTTATTTTGAAATTTTCTGTCGGTGTTGCATAATTTCTCGAAAAAAACTAATTGTAAACTATTAAAATTGACATCACCGCCAAGATAAAAAAATCGCAAACAGTCAGAAATAAGTGCAACAAGAATAATCACCATTGCTTTTTTCGCGGCAGTCTACACTAAAAAGGTACGTCAAATTGACAACAAAGTTCGTTATATTGAAGAAAAAGTTTTTATTTTTGAGCCAACATTCGCAGTTTTCAATAAGAAGGAATTCTATTCATTAACTTTGTGCATAGTTGAATTTGAATATTAAAATTTTGATAAGTACGATTATATATGTGACTTAACTGTGTCCGCATCAACTATGTCCAATTGAGGCGATCAGTATGATACCCTATCCATATCCCTATATGGCCCAAAGAAAAAAGCGTTAAGAATATGATGGATTGCATTTTAGTTCATTCTATGAAATTTCTAAATAGAAAATATTTTTTGAAAAAACGCCCCCCAAAAAGTGGACCAAAAACTTTGTATGGACAATATATTCAAAAAAAATATTGCCTAAAGATCTTGTTTTACAATTTTTTTCGTTTTCAAAAGGAATGTTCGATGCAAACAACATATTGTTAAGAAAAACCCTCTAAAGGTAGGCGTGGAATAAACTTTATTCGGAAAACTTGTAAAGTTTGTCACTGTGTACATATTTTGTGAATATTCTAACCCCTTATCGCTTCAACTTCAGATTTAAAATAGGTTTCTTCTAAATTTTGGGCGTGGCGGTGGGCGTATTAAAAAAAAGTAAATACTTTACCCTTTCGGGACCCTAGGGAGTATATTTTCCAAATTTTAGCTTCCTAGCATAAATTCAAAGGCCTCAAAAGTTGATACGGACGGACGGACATTGCTAAAAGGTCTTAGGTTTTGGTCCTGATCATAAATATATACATATATTTAGACCCCTACTACGACGAATGTTATGTGTCAAAATTAATATATTTATTAATTACAAATTACACCTATTCTTCATATTGACTATCTAGTTGTTAAACACCGTTGGGGTTTTCAAAATATGTATGTATCGACAAATTTGTTTATCAAAATGACACTTTCCGCCAATTGACAACAACTTTATTAATATGGCAACAACCGCCGGTTGTCAATATGGCAACCAATATTTTTTTTCAGTGCGAGGATTGAGATCTACAGGAAAAAAGTACAATATTAGCAATTAGATCATTAGGACTTAACAGGTAAAGAAAGTTATTAAGTAAGGTTGTAATTAATAGTCATTTCGTGATTTCTTCGCTACGGTATAAATAAAATAATATATAAAATATAACATATTTATATAAAAAAATTTTATAAAATATTACAAAAAAAGGCTCAAATTAGGAGAAGGTTATTTTTTTTCGAAAACAACCGAAATCAGTTAACCCTTGAATCGAGCCAGATAAACTTCTCCAAAGCAAAAGAAAGTCGAGTGTTTTGTAAATTTATTCTTTAAAAATTCACAAAAGATCACTATTATTTAGCAGGGGCATTCCTAGATAGTTCTTGCAAGATATATGATCGCATTTCTTGTAGAGGGGACATATGGAGCTGATAGTCCAGTTTTCGGGCATGCTTTTGCCCACCCAAACTTGATTTATGATTGTGTGCATGCGCACTACCAGTACATCTTTTCATATCACCACCGTTTTGACTACCGTAGAACAAATAAGCAAAGTCCAAAATAATGTTTTTTTTATTATAAAACCAGTTTTAACTTCAAATATTTAGTATTTGTATTTAAAAAAAAACTCCTTCACAGGTAAATACGTATGTATATTAAGTAAATAAAATACATTAATCATTTCGTATTTTCATGACCTAACCGAAGTCACAATTTCACCTACTGAGATAGAAGCTGACCGCCCGCCATATAAATAAAATGAACTATGGTGGCCGGAAAGTTTATACGTTATGCATCATAATTCATATTGAAATGATATTGGCCATTAATATATCAAGTAGCCATTAAACTTGAGTTGGGTGTACATTTTTTTTTTTTATTTTTTTCAAGCTTATCGACTCATAAATCAAATTATCGATTGATCATTGAACAAATACAGTTGTAAGTATCGAACTGTACGATTTTTCAATTATATATGTATAAAAAGTTGCATATAGCTTTGGAATGCTAATTACAATTTTGTCATCAGGTCTCTAACTCCCAACATTGCATTTTGGTACAATTCCAACCCACACATCATATATACTGCTTTGCTGCTGCTAACATGAAAGCACCCAACTGTTAGCGAGATCGTATACTCGATATGAAATGGTGTCATAATTTGCTCCACCCGACATGACGCACCAACACGCAACACCTTCAATTGCGGCGCTGCGTAATTGCGTAAGTGTTCATCTACGTAAATAAATAAAGCAACATTATGCTTTCGCTATAACAGATCGACTCGAAAGAAATTAATTTGGTCGCTTGATGGTGAAATCAAATCATTTATAAATTGAACATGATATCGATTTCACTGCATCGGCATCTATGTGCTGTGCACACAATGTGCATCCAGAGCATGGATCTCGTATGCCACATTCAGACCTCCCTGCCCCAATAGGCGCATTTTCGCAATGAACTCTGGCTTGACCTAAAAAAAATTCGTATAGTGTTGTCGGTCTTTGCGATACTTTTAATAACGAAATTATGTTTTTGCTGGTAACATGCTAATAAACCATCCGGGTCTTAGTCAGAGTGAGTGTGAGCGATTTTTTTTTTCGCGGTGGTATGCAATTGAGGTGAAGTTGGCGAGGAGCTATACCCAAGGAGTTCTACGTGTGAAATTTATTTATCATGTTCGCGAGTATCAGTTTTCCTTAACCATAAATTCACTTATCTTGTTCGAGAATTTTATTTCTTTGCTTCCTAGGCATCTTGAATAAATACCCACAGGTGATGTTGCGAATGTGTGGTGTGCAACTTTTATATCTTCAATATTTTCAGAATCGCTTTGGGGGCTCGCCTGACTGCTGTACGGGGAATGATTATCTATGCAAATTGTGTCTAATCAAACTATGCTAAGGTCATGCAAATGCATTTTTATCGATAAATAGGACAAGTAAGTACAATATTTAACCTTAAAAAAAAAATATGTTATAAAAGTCACATTTCTGAACAACTCTTGTTCTATGACTTTACAATTTTGCAACAATTTTTTATAGGTTGTGACACCTTACTGAACATACACGAGTCGAATAATTCGATATCAAGTGCGCAAACGGTTGCGCATGTATCAAGAAATATTTTTAAAGTGACAGCGGGAAGTTTGAAAAAATTCGTTGAACAAAGTTTTAACTATTTTTTGTTGGTTCCTGGCGGTACCAATGGTATATTAAGGGTTAAAAACGATTGCATCCTGGCGCGTTAAGGGTTTCAATGTGTATCATATGCTTACTTGACGGGCTCCCGTCGCGTGAAGAGTCCCTGCCTAAGACACGGCAGTTTTCCATCCCGGGCATGCTGCTTCCAGTTGTCCAGCCCAAGCGCTTGGCATCCGCGATAGCTTGGTCTTTTAAAGGGAGGTTCGGTCTTTCTTGTCGTCACTAACCGGGGGCTGGGATTCGAAGATCCTCTTGGCTGGAGCGTTGTTGTTCATTCGCTCGATGTGGCCGAGTCAATGTAGTCGACGTTTCTTGACTTTTTGGACTACATCCACATCTTGGTACAGCTCATAGAGTTCGCGGTTGTATCTTCTCCTCCGTTCGCCCCTCGCACACAGGACCAAATATCCGTCGAAGGATTTTTCTTTTGAAGGATCCCAGTATAAACTCTTATTTCCTGCTTACCGTCCAGCACTCGGCGCCGTATAGCAGAACTGGATAAGGGTTCTGTAGAGCATGCACTTTGTCCTTCGAGTTAGGAGTTTTGCACCCATTTCTTTTGCCAAACCAAAGTAGCAGCGGTTTCCTATGGTAATTCTTCGATGGATTTCCACTAAAATCTCTTTTGTGGAGTTAATGTTTACCCCGCGGTAGGTGAACTCCTTAACTACGTCGAAGTTGCTGCTATCAACAGTGACATTTTGTCCTAGTCGGTGGACAGATGGTTGTTTGTTTGTTATTGGCACAGATTTAGTATTCTCCTCGTTAACTTCAAGGTCAACTAGTTTCGCCTGTTCTTCAATAGCCGTGTAAGCCTCTACCACGGCACGCTGGGATCGACCGATGATGTCTATATCGTCCGCATACCCCAGCAGTTGGACTGATCTGTTGAAGATAGTGGCTTCCGTGTTGACACCTGCCCTGCGCACTATCTGTCAAGAACAAGATTGAAGAAACCATACTACAGCGCATCTCCTTGCCGAGATCCGGTGCATATTTGAAAGAGTTTAGTGTCACGCGACACATATAGATCAGTTTGACGATGCATGGTATCGTATGCGGCTTTTAAGTCAATGAAGAGGTGGTGTGTCTCAACTTGAAACTCGTTGGTATTTTCCAGGATTTGCCTTAGTGTGAAGATTTCGTCTACAGTTGATCTGCCGGGTCGGAACCCACACTGGTACGTGCCGATTTGTGTGTTTGCAGAAAGGTTTGAGACATTCATACAATACCTTGGACAGGATCCTATGTGCGACATTAAGCAGGGATATGGTTCGATAGTTCTTGCAAGACATAGGATCGCCTTTCTTGTAGATAGGACATATGGAGCTGATGGTCCAGTCTTCGGGCATGCCTTCCTCCACCCAAACTTGGTTGATGATTTGGCGCATGCGCGCTACTATAACATTACCTCGCGGTACTCTTCCATCTCCTTGAGCTGGGAGACTGCGTGCTCTCTTTTCTTCCTATGCAGGATCTCGGTACTCATCCCTTGCTGCCATTGTTTTCCTCTGCAGCGTTCTAACGTGTGCATCTTCTGTCACCTTTTCTGGTGGCTGGTGGCTAGGCTGGTTTCGTCTTCCTTCTTGAGTCGCGATATTGAGACCACTGGTTCTTGGCGTCTGTGGAAGGTGAATGCAGTGTGGAGGTGAATGCTCTTTGTACGCTCTGGCGACTCCAGATGTGCTAAGGCGTCCAAAGACGTATTTCTTCTTTACGGCAGTTCGCAGCTTCGTCTCTTTAGACAGTCGAGCTCTTAATCTAGCTACAACAAGAAAATGGTCAGAGTCGACGTTTGCCCCTCGGTAAGTGTGCACGTTCAAGATGTTGGATGCGTGCCTCGCATTGCATAGTCGCGGAAACCTAGTGCTACTTATCACCGTATTACAAACTGCTGCAGAGTCAATTAGTCGGTAGCCGTTATCTGTTGTCGTTTCGTGGAGGCTGTGCTTACCAACTAATCCGCCAAAGATGTTTTCCTTGCCGACTTTAGCATTCAATTCCCCGACAATTTTGACATCGTACTCCGGACAGGCTCCGTAGGCTCCGTCCAAGAGATCATAGAATTCCTCCTTGATAGGGTCCTCAGCCTCGTCGGTAGGGGCGTGTGCACATATTAGGCTAATGTTTTGGAATGTAGCTCTGATGCGGATCACAGCCAGGTGATCACTTATCGGCTTGAAGTCCATTACTTTGAATCTAACAATAAGCCGATTTCACACGACGAATCCGCTCCTAACACATGCAATCTTTTCTTACAGCTGTAATAAATGTCGCAATTTTGTCTTTTTATAATTCCTGATCCTATCCATCGTATCTCCTGGATCGCGAGAGGACAGACTCAAGTTTTTGAGTAGCACCTGGAGTGTAGAGTGTCCGCACATTCCAGGTACATACTCGCATGTCCGTTAACGTTCCGGGTCTGGTTGCCGTTTTAGGGAAATTGTTATCCGAGGCTATCTCTGTCTCTCTCATAACTATATTTTTTCACGTGGTCGGGAAGTCACCCCGACGACATAACCCCCAACCTGAAGGTTTTGACCCTAGGACAGCAGGCCGGTAATTCCGGTGCCAGTAAGACGCTTCGGGGATTTGTGTGCTGCCGTTGGCCCATCAACGGCTCATCCCCCACCTACTCTTTTCCAACACCCTGGCTTAGTATTGGAGATCCCTACAAACCTGGGCTTCCAATAAGTCGAAGTAGCTCATATAGGGAGATCACTTGTTCCACCTAACTGGAACTGTGGACGCCGCCGTTAATCCATCCGTAGAATTCGTCCGCCGCCGTCCGGAAACAGGAAAAGTGCCTTAGTGAGCTGGCACTCCTCCCCCTCTCTCGTCAGCTGCCACCAACGAACTTCCACAGGTATTGGTTACCACATTTCCAGTCGAGGTACTAGGCACCCAGCAGTTATCACGGGGAGGTGAGAAGTAGGAGTTGATGGTGTTATGTTAAAGTGAGAACGCTTGTGTTCTCATATAATCTCAGTCACCATCCTTTTGTGTATCAAATGTACCACATTATTTACATGCATTACAACCGGGAACCAGTTGCTTCTTCCATCAGTAGAAAGGGACTCACTTTTTTAAAACAAATCAATTCTCAATCTCTTTGTTAGACATCTGGTTTACTCAAGCAAAGTTGTTTTAACCTGGGCTGAAATAGTAATTTTTCTCTATTCTAAGATAAGGAATAGAATATAGACCGGTTATCTATAAGATATATTTACCCTTCCAAAAATTATAAAATATATACATACAGCTTAAAACACTATTTAAGAACGATTGCCCCGAAAGAATTCATTCATTATCAATGAGAAAAGCGGAACACATAAGCAAAGGTAGGGTGGTAGTCACCAAGGAGACCATATTAAAATGGTTAAATTAACTTTTGAAGCATTTAAAGAGCATTAGCCAGGAGCACATTATGAATCACCCGGAAAGAGTGTTGAATGGTGACGAAAACGGTTTTTGCCCAGAAACTGGAAAAGTTATAGCAAGTTATAGTTGTTTTTTTCCTGCGGATGGAACCCTTTTTGCATCTATGGTGCGTCCCTCAAAAGATTTCGTGGGCAGTATGCAAAATTATGGTTTTTGGGCAGAAGCGAAGAACGGTTTTCGAGTATGTCGCCGACTGTGTTCTTAATCGCTTACAGGCTTACATCATCGAACGGCCAGTTGTTATATTTATCCACGAACATAAGTCTCATTTAACACTGTGACTAAGTGAATTTTGTAGTAATAGTCAGATCATACGTATGATTGCTATATTATAAAAAAATTAAGACACTTCTAGAAACACTAACACTTTATACTAGTGCCTTTACCCTACTAAGGTAAGCCCAACTTATTTGCTGGGTGGTTGGTCTTAATATTCTACATGATAATATAGTCGACGTATTTTCCTACCTGCGTTACCAAAATGGAAAAATTACAATCACTTTTCTATATCAATTTGTTCAAAAGTTCGTATTTATTGTAGGAGTCTTTCTTTCAATTGGCAACGGGAAGATACTAAACGAAAAGTATCATACCACACATCTCTGCACGCAAAACACATACATATGAATATTTAAACGATTCCTCATAAACGGAATACATCAGAAAAATAATTTCAGTGGAGGGATTTAAGATTGAAGATTGAATATAACAACACCTTAATTAGATTTTAAAAAAATATTAAATGAACCAATGAGTGGTCAAGAGAGACATTCTCTTTACATAAACCAGAGATTTTGGTAAAATTCCACGTTAGTCTGGCAGGACATACAATACGGACGAGTAGGACAAACAGTTCCACAACAAGATTGTCCAGGAAGGATCAATTGAATAGATCTGTTTGAGGAGGGAAAATATATTTTTTCATATCTATATAGAAACAGGTTGTTAAGTGAAAAATATGTCCGAAAACAGGCAGATAATTCGAAACTGGAGAAGATCGTTGAGGATCATTATTATGGCTACATGAAATATAGCCCCACGAAAATTGGCCCCAAACCAAATATGAAAAATGGCCCCAAGAATTCGATCGATTTTTCAAAATGAATATTGGCCCCAGAAGTATGAAAAATGGCCGCAAAAATAAATATGAAAAACAATGCGGGATGACATAAGGCTCACTGACATTATGTTTATGTATGTCTATTTGGTACATAACATCCATATACTAAAAATACATAAATACCATGGATCCATGGTAGTTATCCCATAATCTGCGTTGCTCCGCTCGGGGTACGTGCTTTTCGTCAGGCAGGTGCCTATGCCAAAAGTAAGCGGTTGTCAATATGAAAATTCTTGTATTTCAACGAAAAAAAAAACATAAAATTAAAAATAAACAACAAAGCAGAATAGAACATGTTCACGTTGACGTTGTTATATTGAAAATCGCAGTTGTTATAAAAAAAAAGTTTTAACTTTTTCAGGTAAGTGTGTTTCTATTATTTAACTTTAATTTATGGTGCAGTCGCTTAATGGCGTTCGACCACTAAGCGAGAGTTCGCTGGTTAAAATCCCGACCTGTTCTACCTGAAAGTTTTTATTAAGAAAATCGCAACTGGACTAAATACCAAATATCGCTAGGTATTTCTTCTAAAATCACAATGTAGAAGGTTTTTTCCCTTTAAATATGTCCACAACTCATTTGCCAAAGAATTAAACTCAAATTCTGTTACATCCTATAATGGTTGAAAAAACTATATTTTAGACCCTCTGTATGAGCTGTTAATGTGTAATATTAATTTTATCTAGGCTATGTTTGACTAACCTACCTACTATCATACTTTAACGGCTGCAATAATACAAATCGCATTTATCCCCGGAAATTAATTTGTTCTTATTATTTTAGTTTCGATTTGTTTCTCGAATGTACTTATCGATTGAAAACATAGAATTAGATAGTGATGACTTCACGATCTATATGGAACTACTTGCAACTGATTGCACGGTTTTTCTTGTGAAATATACTGAACGTAACCACCAAATCAAATGGGAAAGTAGGTATCTCTACCCGAGTCCAGGTGTACCGTAATAGGTTCCTATAAATAATTTTCCAGAAAACCAATCCACTCGCCGCTTCCAAGACTACACTTAATATCGAAATATATACTACATCAATTCGTGGTAGTAGTATGTTGCGTTGAAAGTGGCCCTATCCCATATCGGGTAGAACGAAATCGTGTGTTACTCCGTTGCTTCCAAAGGTAATATCACAATATCGCTCAATTGATCGGGCGCGTGCTTGAGTTCGTGATCATTTTATGAAGATGGAAACTCATCAGAAATGCTGGTTAGTTGGTTCGCTACGTTTTAGTTTGGTGGGTGAGCCTTACTCTTAACCCAGTCGATATTCCGATATCCTCGTTTATATTTTACGATGGCTATTAGTTCTACTCTGCTATATTGTTTCCACTCCGGCGATACGGCAATGTTGCATGGCCTCCTCCTAGCTCCTAAAATGAACTGGATTATCATTTGCTTCACTTTTGAGTTTCGTTATGGCTGCTTCGATTTCATACTTTGGCGCGGATATTCCGCATTCCAGTTGGATCTTCAATTTTATATTATTATTTCTCAAATTACGTTAAATCGTTGTAAGTTATATGAAAATATAACCGGTGTTGATACTGTTACAGCACTCAGACAGATGGTTCATGTTGCCTTTATAAGTAAGTTGAGGTGTTTGATTGCATGCCAAAACAATTTACGCCAAAGGCGAAGATACCTACACCGGAGTTTTCATTCATTTTCTGAAAATTGTGGATTTCATTTCATTGGATTACAACATAAACTTTGGCTTCTGCGGGTGTTGTTAAAGCAATTGTACCAACATTTAATTTATAAGCTTCGTTATCGGATAACATTAATCTTTCTAAGATATCATATGAGAGTACTTTTAGATTTGAATAATAATAATTGTAGAATACCTAAGTCAAACCGTGATATATTAATAATGGTGAACATATCCTTACCTTATTAAACGAACATTTTAATATCGGTGGATAACTATAAAAAGACTATAGATGACATTTTATTCCTCAAAAAATGAAGAGCTATATAATCCGATATGGGTATAGGGGACAACAACTTAATTTTTTGCGCAAAGTCGAAGGCGCAGCCATATTTCAATACTGCACATGATTACCCAATACTATCCAGCCATCCCGATGTCCTTAGAAACTTTAAAAATTAGAAAGTTCATCTGATAGTTCTTCAATATCTTGTAAGAAAAAAGTTTTAACTGTTCTGTTAATTAAGTAACAGAGATAATGAGGTATGTATTTCATTCCAGTGACGAATCACTTTGGTGTTACAAACTATAATCAGGAGAGATATAAAACTTAAATCACTTGGGATACAAAAATCTATATTCTAAAGTTCAACTTTATTTAATAGGTACAATTTTCACAATACGAACATTATAATGAAATTCGAATATCTTATAACTTTTACTTCATTGTTATCAATTTAGTAAATTCTTTTCCATAGCTTATATTATCGAATGAGATCTTTGATTGTTTGGTGTTAGACCGAAGTTTATGAACATTCTGAGCTGATCGACCAAGAGATTCATTTTCGCGCCTTGGTAGAAAATTCCAAATCGTTAGAGTCTCGTCACTGCCCGTAGTTGCCAATTGTGTTCCTGAAGGGCTCCACATCATAAATCGAACACAGCTGTCGGGAACGCGTAAAATATCAACCACTCGATCGAGTGAAGACATGACTAAAATCTCCGAATTCATGCACCCATCAGAGTCTGCAATTACATAACACAAATAAATATAGAATGATTTGTATATTCAAATATAGTAAGTATTTTGGTTGCTTCATGAAGATAAATATAAAGAGATGAAAATAACTAATGTATCATAGTACAGTTACGAGATTATATTTACCGAATTAACATTGCAGTTTCGAAAAGGTTCAATGGAGGATTTGCTTTTAGTTTCGAACAGAATGTAACAAATCTTCGACTGGGCCATAAAAGCGAACACTTATCCATGGTCTTTTATCTTTAAAGCCTATGATACGAATTCTATAGTATGACTTTAATAGCTCAATTACAAAAGTTATAACTATAGTCCCATTTCTACTTAGGAAGTATTTGCGAGCACTGTGAAATTTTACAGAAATTAAAAAAACTTCGTAAAAGTTGTTAAAATATTAAAAGAAGTGCAAAGTGAAATTATTCATGAAACTTTGTATCAAACATGTACAGATAATTTAATTAAAAAAAAGGCGATTTTTACTATATGTTTCATACAGGATTTTAACCAACGACCTCTATCACCAGAGCCGGACACTCTATTATCTGTGCTATCTAACGGGTGATCCAAGTAGAGATACTTTTTTCAATAGACTTTTTTGACAGATCACGTGTGAGTCGTGTCATGCTGTCATGTTATTTTTGTTTAGTATTGTTTGGCATTTCATAATGGAAAGACTTACGCGTGAACAACGTTTACAAATTGTTCAACTTTATTATGAAAATTCACGTTCTGTGAGGAATGTGTTTCGTGCACTCCGCTCAACTTATGGTCAACATAATCGGCCTACTGAGCGTACTATTCGCAACACCATCACCCATTTTGAGACCCAGCAGTCATTATTGGATAATATTCGACCGAATAGACCACGTCCAGCACGCTGTGAAGAAAATATAACGGCCGTAGCTGAGAGTGTACACGAAGACCGTAGAGAGTCGATTCGGCGCCGTTCGCAGCGTTTTTAAAAATAAGGCTTCTGTAATGAGATGCTTTATGGAAATTTTCCAATTGGTTAAAAAAGCGAGTCCAAGTTCGCAGACTTGGCGCATTTTACGTCAAGATCTAAAATTGAAAGCGTACAAAATACAGCTTGTGCAACAACTGAAGCTGCTCGCCCTTCCCAAGCGACATCGCTTCGCTCTATGGGCTCTTGAAAAGTTCCAAGAAGATCACGTTTTCGAGGCAAATTTTGTTTAGCGATGAGGCCCATTTCTGGCTCAATGGGTATGTAAACAAACAAAATTGCCGCATTTGGGACGAAGAGCAACCTGAAGAGATTGAAGAACTGCCATTTCATCCAGAAAAAACAACGGTTTGGTGTGGTTTGTGGGCCGGTGCGAACGTAACCGTCAATGGCGACCGTTATCGTGCCATGATAACCGACTATTTGATGGCTGAAATTGAAGCTCGTGATCTCGGCGACATTTGGTTTCAGCAAGACGGCGCCACTTCCCACACATCGCATCAATCAATGGACTTATTAAGAGAACATTTCGGTGAGCACATAATTTCACGTTTTGGGCCGGTCGATTGGCCACCAAGATCGTGTGATATCACACCGTTAGACTTTTTCCTGTGGGGATATGTAAAGTCAAAAGCTTATGCCGACAAACCCGCTTCGATTCAGGTCTTGGAGGAAAACATCACGCGTGTCATTCGCCAGTTACCAGTCGAAATGCTCGAACGAGTGATCGAAAATTGGACTCAACGGATGGACCATCTGCGACGTAGCAACGGCCAACATTTGATAGACATAATCTTCAAAAAATAAATGCCAAAGAATGTTCTTTCAAATGATAATAAACATTCTCCATTAAATTTGAATTTTCTGTGTTTTTTTCTTTAAAAAAGTAGGGAACCTCGAAATGGATCACCCTTTACAAAATACATCTCATAAAGTTTATACTTAATCGATTGAAAATATAGAGGCAACTCTATATGTAGCAATACATTAATATGAAAATAATTATTTTCGGACACGCTTTTTTAACCAATTGGAAAATTTCCATAAAGCATCTCATTACTGAAGCCTTATTTTTAAAAACATGATGTCAGTATTTCTTTTGCATCACTAAAAAAGTAACCGCTTAAAACATTATATACTAAATTTGACCCTATATCCTAGCAATATTTCCCATAGCCATTTTAAAAAATCGGACCATATTGTACATGCCTCTCAAAGCACGACAGGAGGACAGATTAGGTTAGGTTGAACTGGGGTGTGGTGATAACAAAAACCACTACACAACACTAGGCATAAAAATGGGCCGGGCCCATCACAATCCCTGGGAAACCAGCTGCAATCAAAATTCAAAAGGCAGAAAAACCTAAACAATTTCCTTTGCAAAACCAATTTTCCTGCAAAAATCTAAAAAGCCCTTAAAGTTCGTGCCATTTTCTTCGACTACGCGCTATTGCCTCACATTCACACATTGTATGTGTTATATTACAGCATGCAGATCTTGGAAGCCCTCGGCCACAACAGCTTGCATGAAGCGGCGCTGAGGAATTTCTAACGTCCAAAAATAAACAAAGCTATGACGACCGAAATAAAGCCCTAAAATTACGTTGCTTAACCTTTTAATAGTTTTTTGTTATTTCCTCTCTCTTTCTTAATGCACATTGCCCGAAACGTATTAATGTTGTAAGGAATGGTGCAAATACGGTAAATTTAGGGTATTGCCAAGCTTTTATTAACACATTTTTTTCGGTGAGCAGTTCTCGAAGAATGCCGACCGGAACGTAGTCCGCGCTGAGTCCCGTATTTAGGGAATCATTCTGTTTGGATTAGTTGTTGCTCTTTTAAATAGCATTAATTTGTCATTTGAGCGATGATTAATTTTGTTTGGGCGTTGTTCACTTTGTCTTATTTGTTTATGGTGATCTCTCCTTCCAATATTTACATAGGCTTTACTAGTTGTTATAAAAACGAACCTTGGTAAGGGTTGATAAGTTAAATATTTAAAAACGATGTGATGGATAAGACCCACATAGGCGCCTTCACTTCCGAAAAATCCAACTTAATCTATTGCAAAATGGCATACAAGTGTCTCGTCGGGAATGTAGTGTCTATCAAGCGATTCCCGGCAAGTTAATGTTAGAGTTTTTTTATCCTTTTTTTGTAATCTAGGCAATTTAGACATCCAGGTGCGAGTCATACCTGCTGATTATGACTTTTTATCAATAATACTCACCCTTGTTCGAGCAGCTTACAAGAAGCTCGGCAGTTAACTTGTTAAAAGTGATAAAATCAATCTCAATCTTTCTATCCTTGCGTTGATAATAAGCTACAATTTCCCTCGATGGTGCATGTAGTATTACAATTGATGCTGGGGAATCCTCAGCTAAAAATAACACCAAATTCAGCTATATGCAATAAGTGTTAATTATTAATGCCTACATATTGCCAGATCTGTTCCATTCCAGGGATGCCAGTCAATGACAACCCGAAGCTTCCGCTTGGACCTCAGTACCACATGGATGCAGCATGACGGCCAATTGTAGACATAGATATTTCCCTCAACATCAGAAGTTGCTAAATAACGCATTGTTGGAGAGAACTTGCACATAAACACAGACTGTTTGTGATTTTTCAATATCCGTATTGGATCCAGCAAGCCAGCACCTAGTACATATACCCATCCTATGGCCGTACCGCAGACTATAACTTTGCCGGTGGGTGCCCATTCAATACAATGAACTATACTCTTTGCATTATCGAACACATGGCCCATATCTATGCTTAGTTCCTTATAATTCCGCATATTCCACAGCTCAATAACTAAAATTGGATTCTTATGGTAAGTTTAACATTTTGTTGAAGACTGTTTTTTACTTGGGTGGTCATAGTGTAAGCTGCTGATTGCCAAGTACTGTCCTTTAGGGCAGTACGCTATGGCTTTAATATTAGGTATTTTATACACTAAAGTCAGGTCCATAGATGGCTTCCATAAAACTAGATCCTGCCCAAATGATGCCGCTATTTGACCATCGACAGCCCAGTCAATAAGATAAGAGTCTTAAATAAAGAAAGTAATTAGAAACAAATAATTTGGTTAAAAATAAATGCGAACCCCTACTAGAAAACATGTCAAAATAAGGTAAGTCATGAGTTGTGTCCGCACAAGCCATTGGCCTCGAACGCGGAATACATGGCCAATCAAATCCACTAAGACTTCCGTAAATATACTCATAAATCGGCACAGTTGGCAAGACATCTTCATGGGAAAGTATTGTACTTTTTGCCGCCAAATCAGTAAATTGCAATATACGCCTTTGCTTAACGCCAAACGCAGTATTCATAGTCACTTTAAGACCTTTGTATCTCCAATAAATTGGAGAGAGCTATCAACAAATGATTTTTTTATAAGTACCCAAAAATCTGGTAAATATGCTTACCGAATTCAATAAATCTTCTTTTCCTCCTTTAAATAGTAAAGTTTCGTTGGTATTCGTATCCTTAAATGCAAATCGCCTTGGAATAAACCGGTCCCCATAGAAAAGTGGGATCACCCTATCGGGATGTATCGTCAAAACCTGTAAATATATACAATAATTTTAAAATTATGTCGCCTTAGGAATCTATTAATCTTTCTTATAAAAACGAAACGAATTCTTTTTAAATTTATATGGCCTTTGAGATTTGCAATCACTGCATCCGGATTTTTTTTCTTCAACCTTTCAGTTACTATTTCTGATCAACTCCAGATGAAAATAAAGAGACAAATGGGTGTCACAATGGACCAACAATGACCTGAGTGCACGATGAGGAGCACGGCCTACCTCATTAACCCACCAACTTAATTTTACTTTTATAGCCGACCCTAATTGCAGCCGCTGATGTAGGTAGCGGTTTTTGGGGTTGTTATACAGAAATTTCAATCTGAATCGGAGCGCCGCGGGGTACTGAAAAACCCTTATCCTGCTAGTTTTGCTACTCGTCGCTGAGTGCTAAACGATAACCAGGAAAGAAGAGTTAATATTGTGCGTTTTCTAAAGAAAAAATCTTCGACGGATCTCTGGTGCTGTATGCGATAAGTTCCAATGAAGAAGAAGATATAACCGCGAACTGTATGAGCTGTAGATACCATGATGTGGGTGTACCCCAAAATGCCAAGACACTTCGACTAAATTCGCCCAGCCACTTCGGGCGAATGGACAATAGAGCTCCAGCCAAGAGGATCTTCGAATACCAAACCCCAGGTTCGAGATGAAAAGGAAGACGGAACATCCGTTTTAAGGTCCAGGTAAGCGTCTTAAGTTAATATTTAATGTCCGTAAACTGTTGTATTTGTTCATTTTGTAAAATTTGGATAGGCTGTGCCTAGCCAAGAGTAGTTATTTTTTCAAAATTATGGAGGAGGACACCTTCCCAAAACGAATTTTAGGAAAAGCCAAAATATCAATATTTTTATTGTAGATACACTAAATATTTTAACTGCGCCGCCTAAAATGTGGCACTACTGTCGGGTTTTTCAATAAGGGCGCAACAAAAGTTTATTTAAATAAAACAAAAACGGTTTTGGATATCAATGAAATTATTTATTCCTGTAAAAGTACGTTCGATGCCATTATGTATGGAACTCGATTTCTTTTACATGGCCACCACGGGCACACTTGCAAAAGTCCAGACGCTGAACCCAATTTTCGATGGTTTTCAAGCATAAATCGGCCGATACTGCTGCAATTTCACGTTCGATATTCGTACGAAGTTCATCAATCGTCGCTGGCTTGTTGGCATAGACCATATACTTGACGTAGCTCCACAGGAAATAGTCTTACGGCGTCAAATCGCACGACCGAGGCAGCCAAGCGACTGGACCATTTCGT
Organism: Ferdinandea cuprea; assembly: GCA_963576555.1. Lineage (NCBI taxonomy): Eukaryota > Metazoa > Arthropoda > Insecta > Diptera > Syrphidae > Ferdinandea > Ferdinandea cuprea. Next base: position 74,268,888 of record OY754960.1, read on the forward strand.
GTAGCGAAGTCCATATCATGCAATTGGGGCCAAAAATATTCGGTTATCATTGAACGGTAGCGATCCCCAGTAACGTGCCGGTCTTGATCATCACGGAAGAAGTACGGCCCAATGACGCCGCCGGCCCATAAACCACACCAAACCGTAATTTTTCCGGGATGCAATGATGACTCATGGAGTACGTGTGGATTGCTGCCTGACCAATACCGTATATTTTGTTTATTGACGAAGCCATTCAGCCAGAAATGAGCCTCATCGCTAAAGATGATTTTTCGTTGAAAATCCGAATCATTTTCAAGTTGTTGCTCAGCCCAATTCACGAACATACTACGCTTCTGGTGGCCAAGCGGCTTCAGTTCTTGCGGCAACTTAATCTTGTAATGATGTAGGCCAAGATCTTTTCGCAAAATTCGCCACAACGACGTCACAGAGATGCCCAACGCTTGAGAACGACGTGTAAGAGCCACATTTGGGCTTTCTTCAACTGAAGCCTCAGCGGCAGCAATATTCTCGACACTACGGGCACTTTTTTGTCTCACTGGCCCGGGAAAATTTTGTACTGTGCCTATGGATTCAAATTTTTCCACTAGACGCTCAATTGTTGATCTGCGGACGACCATAAATTGGACGTAGCGCTCTTAACGTTGAGGCCACTGACTCCGAATTTCGGTAGTCAATTTTAATAATTTAAACTCGTTGTTGGCTTCTATATCTTTCCATAATGAAATGGCAAACCTTACTGAAGAGAAATGTCAAAAGAGCGGCAAGAAATATGGCGTCGTTTGCTGTCCCTGTCGCTCTACTTTTGTAGCGTCCCTGTTGAAAAACCCTGTACTAGGCTAAGTCCACAAACCTCACCTCTTGCGAAATGCAGAAAAAACATCCAAGAGTAAAACTTGGTTTAAGGAGCTTTCCAAATATTCAGCTTGGAATCGGCGTTAAGATATTGTGTATGTCACAAGGTATATAAAAAATATTGCTGTCATGCTGATTAGCAGTTATAAAATGTCATCTATTCAACGCCTTTCCTTATGTTTTCACTTTTAGCTGTAGTGAAAAACAAAATACTTAATTGATAAAATATGCTTAAAATTGACAATTGGAGTTTTTAACCAGATTTGACTATAAATTGTTTTGTTGTTTCGCATTCTTTTGGCTTCGATTTTGAATTAGGTGATTTACACAAAAAATTAAACTTTATTTCAACCGTACTTAACTTATTTATAATGCGAGGTTTCCCTTACATAAACGTTCTGGATATTAATTCAAACTCATCAATTCTTAGTACCTACTACCCTTACAGTCATAAACGTAACATCGCTAATTAATTAGATATGTGAAAACAAATTATTCAGTAATTTTTGAATTACAAAAAAAATTCACGTAGATATATCAATATTCATATGAATTAACTACACCATAAACTTCAAACAAAAGTAAACTAATGGATTATGAACTAATACATTAATATACATTATTTTTCAATATTGTCCACTCTGCCAATGTTCGCAGCAATCCCAGCACGCTTCCAATAGCTTTGCAAATTTTTACATTCACGTTGGTGCCATGGACAAATTTGTATTCGTAGGCAAGTCGCACTGCCCCTTCTTACCAGATACATTTATAATGGGTACAAATTAAAACAGTGTTTCGGAGAGACATGAATTTTATTGCTTAATTATCTTAACTAAATATCGAAGTTACTTAGACCAATTACAGGACGTCAAATCGGTTTATTGTTTTAAAAGTACATTTATTTTACGTAAGGAAGTTGCGTGTACAATAAGCCTGCCTCTGCAGAAAGGAATGTGTTTTATCTTAATCCTCAAGAGTATGCACTTTTTATAATAAGAAAATTTAAAAAAAATGTATCTATTTGCTTCCAAACCTACGATTTTGATGTAATTTCGCTCATTGGACACTTTTAACACAATTGTTCAAAATACAAAAAATTATGAAAATCGTTAGAGTCATTTTTGAAATTTGATTTAAAGTTAATTTAATTTAAATTTAAGAAAATCGTTATATGAAAAAAAAAATTATTTCAAAAATCGAAGTATGCAAATCTGTTTGACTTAATAGTATAAAAAAATTAGTAAAATTTTTCGAGATATTAACGGTTTATAAATTACCGTTTATCTTTTTTTTTTACAAAAACTGAGTATGCAGTATTATAGGCCCCATACCAAGTATCCTTAGTAAAAAAAGAACCACAATCCTTAGTAAAAAAAGGACCAAAATCCTTAAAATTACTTTCTAGAAAAATAGCGATAAGTGATTTTCAGAAAAAAATTGTATAGTAGGAATAACGGTTCAAACCATAAAGCAAAAAATAAAAATATGCTCCGAGATGTAACCTAAAATACGAACTTTGAAGGAAATCCGTCGAACCGTTTCGCCATACGGCCCTCGGACGGACGGACAGACAGACCGACGGACGGCATTGGTGAACTCACTTTGAGTTCTTTATAGTCGTAATATCATCCCTCATACTCAGTTGAGTTCGAACTTTCCGCACGATAACAATAACTTTTTCTTTAGTATACTAATTTATACTAGAAAGTTAAAAACTCGGTGACATGATACTAAGATCATAGAGAAATGCAAAAAGCCGATTGGTAGGATTGCCTGTCTGTCCAGAAGCGAAATGATCTTCGTATTTTGGGTATCTTTTCGCGGCGTTTTTTGAAGTAAGTAGGCAGCATCCTTTGATACTCCCCCTCCCAAGTATCCAAAATTCAAAAGCAATCCAAAATTGTATTGCCTTTTATGAGATAATTAGTACTTCATAGACCATGTTTGCGTAAGATTTGAAAATAGTTTCGCATGGTTTAAATATTGTTTCTCTTATTAATAGATGTGGCCAATAACAAATTCTTTCCTTTTTTAAAAAAAAAAAATTTCTTCATTCTTGTAAATAGTACCCTCCAATCAAGTAAATCGTTTTAAAAGCTAGATATAAGAAAGAAAAGCTGTTCGCATAAAACACATAATTCTTTTTATACGCGCTATAAAATACATGACTATATGACAAGCCAAGGGTATACCCACCAATGCTTTCATTTCGGTCTAAATGAGACGAATATTATTACGACATCCTATGCATCAAAATCAAACGAGCCATCACAACTTGATGACAACGAAGTTTTATCCACAACTAGTGTATCGAAAGTCTTCATATATCTTCATATATCTTTTCTCCGCATGTCACTCACTATCGCACATTTTTTAATGTCAAGTTATTTGACATATTCTTGTCAAGGGATATTATAACCATTTAGATTAAGACAATTATTTTAAAAATACTTATTCTACATTAATAACTTTTGTGAAAACAAAAACTAATTCTATTTTTTAAAAAATTTGTATTAAATCAGGAAACTAATAAAAATCACTCATAAAATGTTTACTGCTATGTTAGCTTGAAGCATCCATCTTAAATCCGTCACCGGAACATATATAAATATCCTATAAAAATCAGATGTTTCACAAAATGTAAAGTCAATATATTGGCTAGCGGTTTATTTTAGTCTGTAAATTGTTTATAGTTACCTTAGGTACCTATTACCTATAAGGTTTTGCCTTAGTCATTTTTGAGTAATAAAAACAATTGTACAGTAATTTTTTGGTTTAAAATAGCGCAAATAATACTTACAAACTTATAAGGGCCGCCATTGAACATATGTATATAGTTTTTACTCACATTATACCATTAAACTTATTTGCTGATAAACATTTTAAAATATATTGAACTTTATTTTAAATTATTATATCTACTTATTAATAATGATGATAATAGTATTTATATGTATAGGAATATTTATTAATGTAATGCCCAGACTGCATAACACAAGTTCACATTAATTTTAGAAGTTCTACAAAACTGTTTCTCATGCAACTTAATCAAAAGTTACAAAACCAAAGCATACATTTACAAGTACAAAATGTAAAAAAAGAACACAAATATTTTTCGGCTCGATGACAGATTAGACTATGGAAATTCCGACAAGTAATAGATTTATTTTATTTCGGTTTGTTTGTGAAACCAACGCTTCAATGGTTCCACATGGAAAATGGAACATCCATACATGTTGCATAAAATGTTCAGGGGCGTCCAGATTCTATGATTGCCTAAATGGAGAATCTAACTGTGGCTACCTACGTTTATACATGTATCTACTGTAAACATGAATCTGGATAGCCAAGCCAAATGTATTAAATAAAAGGGGCGCAGAGAACATTGGAACATTACAGAAAAATGTATGTTGCAATGCAACCGGAGGATCGGGCACTAGGCGACTATTGCTTGCTTTGAATGGTAGCCGAGCTGCACTAGTTTAGTTGAATTGCGGGTAACCGTAATACATATGTAAATCCAGATAAGTGAACTTGTATATTAATTCATCGCTAATCAACAGATCGCAGAAAATTTTCAACACGTGTTTAAATTTTACTTAGTATGTATTTATTTGATTTTTAGGAATCCACCTGCGATTACGATTCCGAACTGAATTACAGCATATATTCCATCGAAAGATTATGTAAATTTTTTAATCGAACACAATGTTGAAAAGAACAATGTTAATTCTATCGTTGCAAAATATATATTGGATTGAGATTGTTATTGACGCATTTTGGCCAGATATTAGTAGTTCTCTACATCGAATTTTATTATTTTATTTTTAGAGGCATAACAAAATTCTTATTACATAAATACATATACTGATAGATTCCGTAATTCGTTCATATATCTAGAAGGAAAGTAATCTTTTACTAAAAGGAAAAGGAAAGGGAAAGGGATATATGCGAAACTGTGATAATTACCTATCAAACTGGTGTCACACACCATTAACATCGTGAAGCGGGTATTAGACGTCAAACTGCGAAAAAATAATATAGATATCTGATGACCAGCGCGGTGTTGTCGCGGGCAAATCAGTCGCAGATGTAATCCAAACTAGTTTTAAGGATCATTATGGAGGAACATCATGATTCCTTAAAGAATTTGCATAATGGTGCTGGTTGATTTTAAAAAAGAGTTCGATAGACAACCAATAAATCTAATATACGTTGCGCTAAGATAAGGAGCAGTTCCAGAACATTACGTGTAGATGATCAAGGACATATACGGGGGAGCGAAAACAAAAGCAATATACCCCTCTGGAGTCACCGAAGAGTTCCCAATAAAACTCGGTGTGCACCAAGGAAGCGTTTTAAGTCCTTTGCTCTTTATTACTGTCCTCGACTATCAGCTTAAGGATAAAATAACGGGACCGAAAGTACTGCAGCTATTTTTTGATGACGCTCACATAGTGTTTACAGTATTGGACAATGTTTAAAAAGGATGAGAGCATTGTAAGCAGCTGAGATAACGAAACTCGATCGAATTATCTTGAAATTTTATTACAACGACCAGGTAAGTTGGTATTGCCATATTCAAAGGTGGTAAAACCGTCAAAAGGTCAATTCCAATAAAAGCAGGTGCACAGGCATCTTAGAGCAAGTAAATATTTTTAAATATTTCGTAAACGTAGACACATATTCTTCGACCCCAGCATTTATTCTTCAAATACTATGCAAAACTATAAGGATTCAATAGATCTCCCTTGGGACACCGATATATATTTAGGTCTAACATTATCTCATTCTAAGAAATCAACATCGTAAGCCTTGACAAGCTTCTCTGAAACGTTTTGCGAATGCCACTTAATTTTTTATAGAGCATTACATCGCTTATGATACGTTCTGCCTCAACACTCTCGGTCTTAATTGGATTTAACAATTTTAATTTTTTATAGAGCTCCCCGTTTTCAGAATGGTTATGGTAAACAAACTTGTCAAATAAAATAAGCAAGTGACGCTTCCCTACCATTGGTGTTTGGTGTGAACCGACTACTATCAGCTCAGTGTTTTTTATGAGTTCAATTATTTCAGTTACCAAGTGTTAATGATCTATTGCTAGCTAAATAAACAAATAGACACGAGAAAAGTGGTACCAAAAGGTAAAAGGCCGACCACAAGTGCTGTTACTTTACCCTAACTACATAAACAAGGAGATGTCACCCACTTGTGCTAAAAAAATTATTCACCATTAGATAAAGACAGTTCAAATTTGTGTAACTTAGATATTGATATTTGTTTACTGAATTTGTGTAAACTGAATATATACAAACATGCAGCATGTAGTTGCAATAAATTTAGGTGTGACAACAGACTTGTCTGAAAACACATAGCGAACTCGAACGCAACCACTCTAATTGAAGCAAATTACAAAATTAAAAACACGAAATCGAAATGCTTTTACGTATAGACAGGCAGCAAACGATGTCTAAATTGCAGCACTAAACCTATTGACTGCATCCCACAATAAATTCACCCATCGCAGCGATTGACAATGAAGAGTTGCATCGCGCATACCAACACTAAGCAATTCAATTTCCAATTCTCCAAACAAATTCCATGTTTATTTTTAAGACCTTGCGATTGCGATGCTTCATGTCCAGCTTCTGATGTAGTTGAATATTCTTTTTTTTGTTTGGAAGTGAACTCTTAGTTAGCTCAATTTGAAATTTTAGCTCTAATCTCTTAAGGCTAGCATGCAAACAGGTTAGCAAGTACTTAGCGCACGATGACAGTTCTTATAGGCAAAGCCCCTAAGAGCACGTTTCTATTTAAGAGAGAACAAAGCGCTCAGTATCCGTTCAGTATATTAGAGTAAGCCGATAAGGTCCTATGCATTGCGGACTTCAATTGCCAGTTAAAGCCACTAGCAAGCAATCACTCGTGCGCAATGGACCATTACTCTTCTTCTTCTGGTCCAGAGCGAGCAAGTAAAAATCCGCCCGAAGCTGCATTATGTGTACAGCAACATATCGTAGAAAGACCACAAACGAGACCAACCCAGGTGACCATTCAACCATTCATCCCTATGTGTGCACAGTTTCCGTAGATAGGTAGGTAGGTGCTTACACCATGAGCACATGCAAGTCGTTCGCTCGTATTGTGGATAGGTACTTACTCCAGATTATACGATTTTTCTAGCAAAGACTACTGCTGATACACATACACACAATTTGGGCGATTTGTTGTAGTTACTGTTGTTGCTGCCACTGCTGCCAATATCACTGGTGGTGAGCTGGTCTAACCCAGCCTCAGTGTACCTACTCCTAGCTCTAGAGTTATTCCAATAAGACGATCGAGTTTAATGATACATAGGATGATGCTGTCTTTAGTGGACTTCTAACGTTTGATGGGTAAAGATCGGGAATTATTTATCTCGCAATATAAGCAATGAGTTAGTTGAATAAATTAATTAAATCATGGTTTTTTTATTTTTATTAATTTCAACCGCAACAGTTGCGATTTGTAAATTGAAATGATATAAGATGATTTGAAAATATTGGTTTATTTATTCGGACCGGTTAATGACGTGATTAGAAATGGTTGTCAGTGAATATCTTAGTTTAAAGAATAGATATCCATAATGTTTTATGTGTTTTTAACATCAGTGAAAAGTTCAGAATTTTATTATAGTGTGTGGAGTAAAGAAAAATAAAATAAAAAAATTTGATAACTAATGTTTGAGGAATCTATATAAGCTATATTTTTGAGTCAGAGGAATTACATTCAGGATTTATTTTGGTAAGTTACAGATCACTCTACTTTTTTTAACCAATTATGCAAGAAGGTAATATTTTCCGGTAATGGTTTCTTAACTTCCCAGCACATTCCATTTGAAATTGCGGTCAAGAAGTCACTATATGATTCAGACTGTATTTGTTTGGCAATAAATCCTTTATCATCAAAATCAAGTCCTAGTTCGTTGCATGTGAGTTTTTCAAAATAAATGTTGCCTTAAATTTTTTAATAATATTAATAATTTTCGTGTTGTTTCGGGAGCAGTGAATTAATTAGTGTTGAGGATAATAAGGCAGCATACATTTTTTTCTTTCATTGAATTATCAATTAAGCAGAATTTGTGAAATGCAGGCAAACATGCTAATAAATGCGATTTCCAAGTCATATTTACATCGATTTAAAGAAAATTTTTCTCTTTATGTAACAATAGTTCCGAACTTTGACAAAAACTATTTCCAATATTTTTGTGAAAAAAAAACGATTCTACCTCCAAAACATCTACATTGACCCGAAAATTGTCGAACGGAAAACAACAATGTTAATATAATCTATAATACTAGCTTAAAGGACAGGCGTACATGTCTTTCTTTCGTAAAAAACTGATTCTGTTGCAATTCCTTCGTTCTAAACACTAAGAAACTTATCATCATATCATTTTTAACATATGAACATTTCAAGCACGGCTCGAAAAAAGTTAACCAAAGTGCACATAAAATAAGAAAAATTTTAACTAGGATGGTTCCTGATTTCTTGAATAAAATTAAAGAGAAGAATAAACTTTAGTAACAGAAAACTAAATATCCCTATAATTCTAGTATTACTCTTGCTAACATACAACTATTTAAAGTTTTTTGTAGAGATGTTTCGTCGCGTAAAAATAACTTCTATTTTTTATTATTATTATGAACATTTCAGCACGGCTCGAGAAAAGTTAACCAAAGTACACATAAAATAAGAAAAATTTTACCTTGGATGTTTCTTGATTTCTTGAATAAAATTAAAGAGAAGAATGAACTTTAGTAACAGAAAACTAAATATCCCTATAATTCTAGTATTACTCTTGCTAACATACAACTATTTAAAGTTTTTTGTAGAGATGTTTCGTCGCGTAAAAATAACTTCTATTTTTTATTATTATTTATTTATATGAACATTTCAAGCACGGCTCGAGAAAAGTTAACCAAAGTACACATAAAATAAGAAAAATTTTACCTTGGATGTTTCTTGATTTCTTGAATAAAATTAAAGAGAAGAATGAACTTTAGTAACAGAAAACTAAATATTCCTATAATTCTAGTATTACTCTTGCTAACATACAACTATTAAAAATTATTTCTTCAAATGTTTCGTCGCGTAAAAAATGGTATGACCAAGTTGTCAGAAAAACACAATTTATTAAAGTTTTAGTGAGATCCAATTTGACTTTCATTGAAGGTGCCCGTTATATTTCTGTCTTATTATAAACAATGGTTTAAAAAAAATGTTCAAGTAATTGTAGAAAATGAAAGGGTAAAAAACATCGTGAATAAAAATAATGCAAAGGAGCGCTCCCAAAAGGCTAACCACGGAACTCCAGAGGTGCGTGAGATGAACTAAAATAGTGATTTCTTAATCAGTAACGAAATCAAAGGCATTGATTAAGTCAGTATTTACTGCTTCAAGCGTCTGATATCCACTTTCAATTGCATTTATTGCAAAATATGTAAAATGTACCAACTTGGATCTTGTCCACCGACCCGACATAACACGACCCGACATAACACGACCCGACTCTTTAATGTAAAAGTCTACTATGTATATCTTTTAAAATGCATTAAAAAAGTTGTAGAAAAGAAGAGAGCTTTTAAATATCTCTGTAGTTTACAATATAATATTTGGATTCAATATTATACCCGATTTAAAGATAGCGACCAAAAACGATGTCTTCCAACTATCAAGAAACATACCAGTTGCTAAAAATAAATTAAATAAGATATGTAAAGGTTTGCAGATGATGATGCAAACGTTTTTTAATAATTTTTCATTAGCACCAACTTAGCACAAACTTTTTACTGTCTTAAAGATATACATTAGAAAAAGATTTTTTGATATTTTTAAAGAAAAATATTCAAAACTCCGTTATTGTAACGTCATTTTCGGTGATCCCTCGGAAAAAGAGGAAATATAAAAAAATAAAAAAATTGGATTTTTGGCAGACCTTTTTACAAAAAAATAGTTGTTATTGAAAAAAAAATCATTCTTCCAAGTCCTCGTGAATCAGTGATATCTCAAGATATCAGTTGAGCGGTTTTCGAGAACTTTTGACAACCGACTTTAAAAGCACTGTTTCGATAAAAACGTGTTTAAAATTTGGATAACCTCAAATAAATCTCCCGATTTAATTGAATGCGCACCTTCCCATGGCTGTATCTCCGAAACCTTTATTTGGAATGACTTGAAAATTTAGAATAATATTCTCGAGATGCTGTAAAAATTAATAAGACAATAAATAAAATTGATTTTTTAAGCTGTGATACCCATGTAACCCCTTGGGGCATTGAAAACTGTTCAGACAAAGTAGGTCTGAACCGCTAATGAATCTAGCGTAGACGAAAATATATTTAATCTTAAATGTTTTGTGATGTTCTTCTCACGTCGTAAATTACCTATTATTGTCAATTATAAAAAAATTGGAAATTGTTGAATATGTATGCTTCATATTCATATATTTAGTACATCTCTAATAAGGCTAATAGAGCTTCAGGAATGAATCGGCATTATGCTGGAAAATTCTGTGATCTGTACGCCATAAAAATGGTTTATTTATATATTGTGCGTCTATTACTTGAGCTATATAAAATTAATTGAGACCAACCAAAAAAGTTGTTTGAGATTTACTCTTTGTGCTCGTTTATTATGTTTAAATTTTGCTATTTTATTTTATTAAACTTATGTAAAAATTAATTTGACGTATAATAACAAAAAATATTTGGTTAGGTAAGCTATATCAAACGATGTTTTTTAATCTTCCTTTTCATTGCGCTAAATTGTAAAGTATTTTTGCAATTGCAAGGACATAATGGATGAACAAACAACAAAGTGGAAATATTTCACAAAATCTTTGTTATTTCTCTAAAGTGGGAAACAAAGAGGCAAATGCTACGTCACGTGTGTAGAAAAAAAACTCCGAAATGAGTAGGGAACATTTGTAAATTTTTCAAACCGAGAAGGCAGTAACAATATTATTAACTCATATCGAAGTGTAGCTATTCAAAGTTACTTTATTCGATTTTCCCTTCGAAAAGCTTTTTATAGTGAAGTATCAACCTACTTCAAAAAATACCCTAACTGTCAATACTTATACCTTTAGGCTTCCAAAATTGTATCTTGCAATCGTTGTTGGCTGAATTTAATACCATTTAACTTCAATTATTAGGCTGAACAAATAGATATCGATGGTCTTCTTTCTTTGGGTTTATTTCAAGTACACTCTTTTCCGAACTCTATAAATGAAATATTTCAATTAAGATTGCAATAGTAAAGACAGCACTTCTAAGAAAGCTTTTAAAAAAACAGACCATATTGAAATAAATAAAATCGGGCCAAGAACCCTTCCTTGTGGAAATCCTGCCGCGATGTCTTTGAATTCGGAGTACACCTTCCCTTGTTTAACACGAAAGAGTCTTACCGGTAGATAAGAGCAAAGTATCTCAAAAAATTGTTTTGGGATAGCATTTATAAGGTTATATTTTAATCCCGCATGCCATACGGGCATTATAAAAATGTTTTTTTAATGTAGTGCCTTTTCAATTTCGTTGGTTATTCTGTAAACCTGATCAATTTTAGAGTGTCCTGTTCTGAATCCGAATTGGTTGTAATCGCTTTAGTATCAGTTTTTCAAATATCTTCGACATTATTGGTAAAAGAGATATTGTTCTATAGAAATTTTTATCAGTTTGAGGCTATCCTGGCTTAGGAACCATTATAATCTCGGTGATTTTCCTAATCGAAGCGTTCATGAGATAAATAAACTTAATAATTGCTTTTCTGGGAAACTCTTTAAGAACATGTCACGTCATTAATTCAATTACGGGACATGTTCTTAAAGAGAACAAATTGGTCGTATCGCGAAAAGTTACCAGAAAGTTTTTTAGTCTGTAAATCAAACGGTGTTAGGTGCAAACGGTCCAGTCCAGTCCAGTGTTACTATAGGGCTGCGTAGCGCAGCTGCAATCGACAGAAACACATATAAAAATATGGGATATAATAGAAATCTAGTATTAAAAATAATTTTAAGTCCACATATCCACGGACCTCGAATTGTCAACTTTTTATTTTTAACTTTTTCGTATACAGTATACTCAAGAGAAAGTTATTGCGGTCGTGCGGAAAATTCGAACTCAAACTGAGTATGAGGGATGATATTACGTCTATAGAGAAGTCCAAAAAAGTGAGTCCGCCAATGCTGTCCGTCGGTCTGTCTGTCTGTCTGTCCGGGCACCGTATGGCGAAACGGTTTGACGGATTTGCTTCAAAGATGATATATAAGGATTTTTGGGTTACATCTCGGGGCATCTTTTTATTTTTTGCTTTATTATTTGAAATAACGGTACCTGCCATACAATTTTTTTGGTTAAAATCACTTATCACTATTTTGCTAGAAAATTGTCCCAACGATTTTGGTCTTTTACTAAGAATACATGGAGTGGGACCAACAGTACTCCTTACTCAGTTTTCGAAAGAAAAAAATCGCTTAACGGTAATTAATAAAACCGCCAATATCTCGAAAACTAAAAAAGCGAACTCCAAAATTTTTACCGTTTCTTGTGTACTATTATGTTGAATAAATTTGCATACTTAAATTTTTGAAATAATTTTTTTTTAATGCGCGAAATTACATCAAAATCGTATGTTCCGTTTTTGAGAAAATCTAATTTTTCAAAACCCAAAAAGTGATTTAAATAAATTTGTCACCATTCATTTTCGATTCATTTTTCGATTCAAAAACGCATATGAGATGTCCGAGAAAGTTTCGTATGATGAAGCCTTGCACTTTATTTTTTGTTCAGAATATTGGCACTTCCTGATTCTAAAGTAATTGTCAACGTCTTTCAAATTCGCTAATAATTATTCTAATACAAATGTGCTTGCGAGCAGGCTGTTTAAATTGCAGTGATTTTTAATAATGTAATTAAATTTTTTGTCATATTTTCTTAAATATTGCATAAAAGTATTAATATATTTTTAGCGTAGTAAACGCCTCAATTTGATTTATCCAAAGTATACTTAAAAACACCAGATGGTTGAAAAAAAATCCTCAAATTTATGGGCAAATCTATCTGAATGGTTCAATGGTTGAAACCAGCAGAATCCCCTATACTTATTTTTGTATGATGTATTTTTGGGCTGACTTTAAGGTACACACAAAAGGCAATTTCAGGAAAAATAAAATGAACGCCTAATGTTTTGATTTTTGGCTTGCAAAAAAACAACAATGCAATTTTAAATGATAACACCAATGAAGAACTTCAACGAAGATGCACTTAAAACGACACTTTGGCAAGCATTGTATAAGTTATGTATACTTATACAAGTATTCATGATGAATGATGCGACAGGTGCTAGATAAACTGAAATGGTCCCTGAACCACGGATAACACCAAAATAATACAAGTTTCACTCTTAGAAAAACAAGAAACACAATACGAGACTCGTTCGAAGCTCGGAAATTTTTTTGGGGAAAGTTTGCATTACATATATTCGATTCTAATTTTATAGATAGTGCCATTTGAACGAAAAGTCAGAAACAACTTTCGGAAAGAATCGAATTACATAGTTGGCCCACTGATGATTAAAAAAGTTTATTAGTAAGGTCCATTGAATTTTCTTTAACATTAGAATATTTTGTTTATAACCTACCTTAAGGGTGTAATAATTTTGACACATAGTTTGTAACATAGTTTCTAATATTCGTCGTAGACCCCTAAAAGTATATATATATTAATGATCAGGACCAAAACCTAAGACTATTTAGCAATGTCCGTCCCTATCAACATTTGAGGCCTTTAAAATTATGCAAGAAAGCTGAAATTTGGAACATCTACTCCCTAGGCTTCCGAAATGGTGAAGGCTAAACATTTTTTAAATCCGCCCACTGCCACGCTCCTAATTTAGAAAAAAGTATATATATACAAGGTGGCGCAAAAATAACCTTCCGATTTTTTTTGGCTGTAATTTAAAAAAAAAATGAAAAACTTTGATTCTTCTTGTGGATTATTTTTATTTGGTCTTTTAATTTTTTTTAACATCAAGTCGAGAATATGATGTCATGTAAATGGCCGCCGCCACAGTTGATTGTCATTTGAGCCCTTTTTATGGCATTTTCCATCACTTTGGCCAAAGCTTCCGGCGATAGGTCCTCACATTCTTGACGGATATTGTCTTTAAGAGCTGCAAGAGTCTGAGGCTTATTGACATAAACTCGCGACTTCAAAAGCCCCACAAAAAGAAGTCTGAAGCGGTCAAATCAGACGATCTTGCTGGCCAGTGCAAATCGCCAAAACGGGAGATTCGGCGCCCGGGAAATGCATCCTTCAGCATATCGGTTGTGGCACGTGCAGTGTGTGCCGTTGCACCGTCCTATTGGAACCACATGCTTTCCAATCCCAATTCATCAAGTTGCGGCAAAAAGAACTCGTTGATCATTGCTCTGTAGCGCTCACCATACACAGTAACCGTTTGGCCTGCGACGTCTTCGAAGAAAAAAGGTCAGATGACTCCTACAGCGAAAACAGCACACCATACAGTGACTTTGAGCGGGTGTAATGGCTCTTCGTGGGTTACACGCGGATTTTCAGTGCCCCAGAAGCGTAAATTTTGCTTATTTACGTACCCGCTAAGATGGAAATGGGCCTCATCACTCATGATTATTTTTGATGAAAAATCATCTTCCTCACCTGGTTGTGATTAAGGATGGCTTGAGCGTATGTTAGACGCGATTGGCGGTCAACAGCTAACAGCTGATGCACCGTCTGGACTTTGTACGGAAACATCTTCAAATCTTGTACCCAAATTCGCTGTAAAGACCGTCGACTGATACCCATTTGCGTGGCACGTCGTCTGGTCGATGTCGACGGCGCTTCCATGACATCTTCGGCTACAGCAGCAATATTCTTTGCAGAACGGCTACTCCTGGGTCTGACACGCCTGGCAGCATCTCGTGTTGTACCAGTCTCTTCGAGGCGAGCGGCTAAACGTCGCAGTGTTTCACCAGTAGGCGCTGGACGGCTAGGAAATCTGCGACGAAATTCATGTTGTGCCAAAATCACCGACCGATTATTGCTCAAATAAATAGTCACCAATATTCCGCGTTCTGGAGCAGTGTAGCATAAAATTGTTTATTTACGTGTATTTCGCATGTGTTTACTACACAAATGTCAAAACAGAACTGACATTAGGGGCCAATCGCAATATTTATAGCAATATTTTCTGATAGGAGGATTACTTTTGCGCCACCTTGTATATATATGCAGGGATATGGACAGGGTATCATACTGTTCGCCCAAGCGAACGGTAGCCTTTCCTTATGTTTCAAAACTTAATTTGATTCAAGCATGTATCTAACTGGCAAAGACTTAGTTCCGTGTTTAATCGACGGTCTTGGTTAAGAAACAATAAAGGCGAGTAGATGGTGATGAAAGATATGAGTGACCTGAAGATTTGAACAGTGAGTATTTATTAACATTATCAACAGCTGAGGTCGAACTAAACTGAAGTGCAAAACAGATACAAACCTTATCAAGAGTATATTATACAGTATACCGCGAGTGTTTATTTTACGAATAGTAAGGCTTTAAGTAACGTTAAAACCCTAACATAAGCAATTTTCTATTTAGGATCATCATTCTATTAGGATCATGAGTTTATGAAAATCTTTGCGCTGTCTTTAAGATTCAGTACATTTCATTACTTCTTTGTAATGGCAAAAACTTGTTGTTTTATTGTAAGATCTACTGAAACTGAAGTCAATGTCGTCTTTTTAGAAACAAAAATGACTAATAAGACAAATAAAGTTAAATAAAGAATTTGGCAATGAGCACGGTCTATGAAAGAGCAAATATATTTCTGACAGATGAAAGTAAACTCAGAATTATGATTTAAGAATTCAAAGACGCAGAATTAAATGTTTAAGACGGTACGTTCATCTTATTACAATAGATGAGACCGCATAACGAGAACAATGTTCGTCGTGTGGATACTTCCAAACAAGTTTTTTATTATTTATTTATACATCTTGGCCGTACGAAACCTCATTCCTTTGTGCAGACTGCAATGTCCGTGGAAACTAAGTGTGGGAATACCATTTTATAAATCTCGATAGAACACAAAATACAGCGTATAATATATATCACATTTTGGCCTAGTTTAGGAGATTTTGGGCCTTAAAAATCCCTTATTAAATATTGGCTTCTGACATCTTTGGAGCAAGAGCAATTTTCTAATTTAATTTTTATTATTATCAATAATAATTAATAAATTTAGTTGCCTAAATGGCATAATGACATAATGTAAATTATAAACATTATGTCATTATGCCTATGGTCCAATAATTAAATCCCTATTGTTATAAGCAATTTCAATTCGATTTAAGATTATAGCCGTGCGTTTCTGTGGCAGTCGTTGCACAGAATCGCAAAATCGCATATCACCGTGTAAGATTTTAGATCAACTTTTGTTTCCTGCACTGATTCATAAACATATTTTATTTCATTGTTGTACGCTTTTGATTGTGATAAGGGAGCTACGCTTTCTGTCTCGGTTTCTGAGAATCTGACTTGACGTGAGAAAGACGGTGTGACACAAATGCATACATTAAGCAAACCAA
Source organism: Ferdinandea cuprea (assembly GCA_963576555.1). Lineage (NCBI taxonomy): Eukaryota > Metazoa > Arthropoda > Insecta > Diptera > Syrphidae > Ferdinandea > Ferdinandea cuprea. The sequence continues at coordinate 74,285,389 of OY754960.1, forward strand.
TCAATTAAGAATGTGATTTTTTTCGAGAGGATGCAAATTTAATTGGAATTGGACTAAATTACTTCAAAATTCGTATGTAACGTTTTTAGGGTAATATCTCGCCGCGTTTTTTTGTTTTGCTTTGTCGTTTTAAATAATGGTACCTGCCATACAATTTTTTTTGGAAAACTCAGTTATCACTAATTATCTCAAACTCAACTTTTGTATTTTGAACAATTGTGTTCGAAGTATCCAATGTGCAAAATCTTTAGAGCCGTTTCAGATATAATCGAAATTTTTCAAAGCTCTTATGTGATATAATTAAATTTGGTATGTAATCAAATGCTTTTATTTTGTTCGAATTGATTCAAAAATACATTTAAGTAGAGAGAAAGTTTTGTATTACGCAGTATTGGACTTTATTTTGTTTTGTTTATCTAAATCTTTTCCAGTTAATTTTTCTTTCTCCTATGCTATGGTACTTTGTATTAATATATATAAATGTTACAACTTTCTATGTTCTGAATATGTGTACCTACTGAAATATTAAGATTTTTTGCTTAACTATTGATTGAATTTTTGAAAAACAAAAGGCACAATGTGCAACAAGGAAGTACAAAGCTAAATGTTCTTATAAATCGCATACACTACAATTATTTATACAACATTAAGGATTAATATTTAAATAATAACATAACACACCTTACCACTTTAACCGGTGTGATTTCCTCCGTCAATAACCTCTTATAAAAACCAGTTGACAGCAACATCCAAACCCTTGCATTTTAATCAATATGTTTCTTTCCATTTGCCTTATGTACATATATTTGAATTCTACTTTATGTTGAATGAATTAGAGCAGGCGATGCTTACGAACACACACGCTTTCGTGGCGCTATAGTTGGCATATACATAAATGGTTGGGAAGAAAAAAACACGTAATAATTTGCAGAGATTTAAAGATAGCATTAAGTAATTATCATCTTATTATGTAAATTATATCCGTACCTGTTCCTACAGCCAACACTGGTGAGTTGAGGACATGTTATTCAAGTTCATGACTAAAGAAGTCTATGCATTTACATTATGGAATTTATAGTTTTAGTGTTTAGGAACGAAACTTACATATATTGAGTGGTTCCATTTTAATAATTATTATAATAATTTATCAAAATCACTTTGGAAGAAATAACGCTTGAATCCACAAATCATCTCTCTGCTGATAACGATTTAAAATGTCCCTTATAATCTAAGAAAACTCAAAATGCAAAACAATGCTCCAATATAAATTGTTCATAAAAAGCTGTCTGCTTAATAAGAAAATGCATACAATGCACTCGAACTAAGCTTCTTTTATATAGCCCTCCTCACTCAAATCTCATCCGAAAGTAAAAGTAAATTCTCTTCATTTCTATCCGTTTGACCTGAGGTTGATTTTGAACAAGATCGATAGCTTAATTTCAATGTTTGTAGCTTAAAATCTGAGCAAACAAAATAGCCCAATAACCATGCCTTAATATTTATTTTAATATAATATTAAAATATTTATTTTCAAAATTAACAAAAATAATCACGTTATTAAAAAGATATGTTATATCTAACAATCATTTCTTTTTATTTTCATTTATTTTTTCATCTGTCTCATCTTACAACGAGATACAAATTTGTCAAAATGAATTCGAACATTCGCTATCTACTTATATAGCGATACATGTGTTGGTTATTGTATCATTCAATCCATAGTTGTTTCTCTGAAACTTGTAGTCGCAGCACAGTCAATATGGTTCCTTAAAACATTTCTAGCAAATAGAATAAAAAAAAAGTTATCAAATTATTGTGTAAGTAGACGAAAATTGCAAATTAAGGCTATGCATTCCTTATCGTGTCTATTGTTTTTGGTTATTTTGAATTCTTCTCTCATGAAACTGATATTACGGGTCCCAAAAAATGGGTCTGAATATTTATGAGTAATCTTACTAAAAGAATATAAGAGCAGTCAAGTGTATGCGGGTCAAAAAATTCACTAGAATTACGTCTTATACATCCTAATGTCACATTAGCGTTATTAGCCATTCTTATAAAAGATTCGAACATTTTGGAATTAAGTGGTAGCTCATAAATCTTAGAATATTTATTAAGTCGGGTTCAAGACATAATGAAAAAGATTTTTTTAGGCATCTAAGAGTTCACCTTTATTTAAAGTTGAAGATATGTTTCAACACTTGAAAGATATCGATGGTATGTTCTCCGGGCCACACGACTTATTAAGGTCGAAAGAGGACAGTTCCAAACAAAATTTGATTGAAAGGTCAAGGCAAATAATCCTAAGTCAAATTTTCATCATTAAATGTAACTCCGTTAAAAGATAGGTTCTAAGAATAATCCTACGACTTTCTCCTAGAGTTTATAAAGGTCCAAATAGGCGTTCAAAGCTCGCTCAATAGCTGGAAGAAACGTTGCAAGAGTATCAAGAAAGAAGGGCGCGAATGCATGCTCAATGTCAACTTCTTGTGCTCCACTGCGGCAAACAAATTTGGGGTGGATTTATTATAGGGTTTCCAAAGCATCTCTTTTAAAAAGAACATGTTCTCTTTTTTGTCCACGATCTGTTTTACGCATTATTTTTTTCGATTGGATCTTTTTTTGTTCTCTTTATTTTCTCTCTCCTCTTTTTGTCCTCTAACAATACTTTTTATCTAACGAAAACGGTCCGGCAGTTTTGGAAACATTTTTTAATTCAAATGTAAACAAAGCTTTTTTTACATTTTGCGCATTCATTAAAATATATTTTTTTTGAGAGAACAAAAAAGGTGGTAAAAGAAAAGAACTCATTCACATTACATGTAAATGTTGATTACAAATGATGTCCTCTTTTTTATTTTGAGCTATATGGACATCCTAAAGTATTATATTTATCAAAAATAGACAGACCAGCAAGAGAAGAAGTTTTTGTTCAGTGGCTCTCACCTTCAGTCATTTGAGGGGGCTGTATGAAAACGTTCTTAGAATTTTGTGACAATTTTCTGGTTTGGGGAAATCCATAAATATATATTTTATTATTTTTTATATTACATTCTAAGCAAGCGGAAGGATGACGGGACAACTTCCGCATTTTGGGCGGAATCCTATCCTATATGTCGACTAGAGTCCGACCGAACATTCGGCTTCGGCGAAAAAAGGCTGAAGGCTTAGCCGAAGCCGAAAATTGATTTTTTCAACCATTTTTCCGAGAATTTTTCGCATTAGCGATTTCGAACAAGTCATTTCTTGTTTGTTTTGCTTCTATAGTGTGAGTTTTATCCGAATAAATGTTAATTTGCATTCATTCAAACAGATTCATTTACTGGCTATTTTTTGCATTCGTTTCTTTGTAAAATACATTTTGTTATGATTATGAATTATTTTATCAAATAAAATGTATACTGGTCAAAGTAATTTAACGTATGATTTATTTTAGGTTGCACTACATTCGGCTTCGCAGGTGATATAAAAGACGAAGTTCGGCTTCAGCTTCAGCCAAAATATTGACCTTCGGTCGGACTCTAATGTCGACAACAAAAAGTTATATGACAGAGGGAAATACATTTACGCCGTATTCTCTAACTTAGCCGCTTCCCTATGTGACACTTTAAGGATAATTTTCCCCTATTTGAAAGAAATGTGATATAGGGAAAATGACTTTTTCGCTATTTTAATTAGAAATCGTACAATATCCATAGGAAGCGCGAGTATAGAGTTCCTCTTCACTTTCCGATAAATGGCGTAATAAGTTCGATTTCTTTGTTTACATTTAGTATCTTGGTTAATATACAAAGAAAATATCAACTACAACTGAAATTTGTTTCTCCTTAAATCTGTCATCTTATGTGTGCCTATTTGCCTATTTACTTTGCCATATATTTTTTCCCACACAGTAAATGACTGTTTTCCTAAATAATAACCAACAATGGTTGATAATATTACATATGAACCCTCCTTAAATTCAATCCACATTTAGTTACCACCTCCTGAAGTCAATGTCTATTTCAGTGACAACCATTCAACGTTTTTTTTTGCCCAAGTGGCAGCACAAAGAAAAACCTCTTTATAACATCATTTGAAATCAAAATAATAACTCCAAGCAAGGTATTGGTATCCAGCTTTCTTCAATTTGGTTGCACCTAAGGCAACCGAAAGATATTGTGCATTCTTCGTTTAGACGCCTATGGATATCAGCACGCATTCGATTTGATCGCGCCACATGATGTTTTCAATACACTAGATCATATCAAGGAAAGTCATCATCATCATCATCATCACCACAGTAGTAGCTAACGTGAGTTTGGCGCTGCGTACTCTCATCTTTGGAAGGAAAACGTTCACCTAGGTGGGATCGCATTTGCTAAAAGAATGAATGCTGCGAGTAACATGCGTATAGTCCGAAACCGCTCGCGGGGCCGGCATATCCAAGTTGGGTTAACAGCCAGCGGCCGCACTTACTGAGATTTTTGTCATTGCTTTTTTCGCTATTTCTGCATTTATTAGATTTATCCGGGTAAGTAAAGTTTGCCTGCATCGCGTCGCGGAGTCTTGATGCGACGGACGTGAGTACCTACTTGAATAACGTGCATCAAAGCGCCATCAAGGTTGTCATGTGGTGACATTTTCATTTAAACGTATTTCTTTGCCATTTTTAGGTGTATCTTAATCATTATGGATGTAGAGCATTGAGCGAGCAGCCAACTTCTTGGTTAAAATCATGAAAAAATCATCTCACTGAAACTCTGAAAAACACTTGTTTTAATGATCAAAATATATATATTGAGAAATATCTTATTATGCGTAAATGCTAGTGAATGTGAAAAAGATATTATGCATGTTTTTCTATGACGCTGTTTTATAAAATAAAAAAACGCAGTTATATAGCATACGAGTAAATATTTCTATCTAGAAGAATATCTTTTTGTTTGTGGTTACGGCATATAGTGCGCAATGATTCCCCTATTTAGATGAACATACCGATTGATATGCGAATAGAAAAGGATTTAACAGCCGCAGACACCTGAATTCCCACCAGAGAGCATCAACGACCACGACCGATGACAACTGGAACTTAAACGTGAAAAGTACCTTTAGTACCCCTCCTTCCGATATTGAGTCAAACGGTTGACTCTATTTTCTGGTGTATGTTTTATTAATGAAGCTTGACATTAATAAAACATCTGCATGGATTATGTTGATTCCTCTTCGCCGAATGATGACGATGATGATGATAATGATGCGCTGGGTATGAGGACCGGAACGTTGCTTACTCCACCAGCTGTGAAGAACCAGACGTGAATTTGTAACGCATTTGCGGCAACTAAAGAGATCTATTTCGTGCTCGACGAAGTCGATACTGCATGAAACTGCATCGGTGAAATTTTCCAGCAAATATGTAGTTGAACCTGATCAAGAAAACGGCTGGTGCCGCCTTTGTGGAATCGGATTGCTTTGATTTAAATCTAATGAAGGCTCAATGGAATGCCTTAGAGTTTTCAACAATATAAATAGTTGATAGTACTTTTGGATGGTATTTCTAGTGCCCGCAAATCTAGTCTTAAGAATACTTACGGGTGAAACAATATGACTGTTTGTTAAATCGTTAAGAGCAGCTTGGTAAGTACCTACATATTTTGTTATTATGAATCACCATGCGCGCATAAGCAAATTGTGCTAATTCCCGTTTGAATGTACATTTTATCGTCACTTCGGGCTTTTGTTTTTGTTTAGAGCGAAAAATGATTAAGACCTATTTGTAATGACTGTACTCAAGTTATAAGAAAACTATGCATCTTGACGCAACAATCTTTAATCTGATTAAATTTCAATAAGTACAAAATTTTCAATTTTATAAGCGAATAATGTATGCGATACACATGCTGATACAGCTTAACACTATTATTCAGAACGGATAGTTGGCGTGGTAAGACATTTGCTGTCAGTTCGTGGGTGTATTTAAATCAAATGGTTAATGCGTTTTTCATATCTGATCATATTTCAGCAATTGATATTTTTGCATTTTTAAAGATTAAAGTAGTTATGTAGGTATGCATGTTTGAGTAGTAGTGTGGACAATTTAATGGACAATCATTGTAAGAACTGTACTCCACGATGATCAAAACTCAATAATGGTGTAATATATTATCAAATTTGTTGGGAAAGAACTACTTCTATTTTTTCGAAACCCGGTGATCGCTCGAAAAGTATAATAAACGATTTTTTTCCATACCTTCTTCTGAAGGTCACAGGTTAAAATCCATTCAAATCAAACATTTTAAGAAAGTTTGATAACATACATATAATCTTCCCTTCAGTTAAATCGAGTAAAATAATGGGATAGACTGGCACAAAACACGTGACATGTTCATCGGTCGACGGACTGATGGGCACTCAGCTAATCACACTTCATTTGCTATCGTTTGACTCGGTTCGCATTGCTGCAATTAGGGTAGGTTTTTACTTTGTAGGTTTTGTCAGCTTTGGTAGGGCTTTATTCGGTATGGTAAGTTTTTTATACAACTCTAAAGTTTTATTTATATGTAACACGTACCTACAAAAAATACTAAATTAGTAAGCTATGATATCCAAATCCCTATATGATGGATAGCATTTAATTTCATTCTATTAAATTTAAAAAAAAAAAAAATATTTAAAAAAACGCCCCCAAAAACTTTGTATGGGTGATATATAGGAAAAAATATTGGATAAATATCTTGTTAAACATTTTTTTTCGGTTTCTATGAAAATTTTCGAGGAAAATTGCATTTTAGAAAGGTAGGCGTGGCAAAAAACTTACAAAGGTTGTAATAGTCTATCTCTCTAACTATAGCTTAAAAACGGTTTTTTATAAATTGTGGGTGTGGCAGTGGGTGTATTAAACATTTTTTTACACTTAAGCATTTCTGAGCCCTAGGTATGTGGTCCAAATTTCAGCTTCCTAGCTGAATTTTAAAGGCGTACGAACGGGCAGGCATTGCTAAATAGTCTTAGGATTTGGTCCTGATCATAAATATATATACCTTTATGGGTCTACGTCGAATATTAAGGGGTGTTAAAAACTATATGTCAAAATTAATATACCCTTATCAAAGGGTATAAATAGTAACATGGAACACGAATGGCCTTCTGCATAAAACCGACGAGTAAGAAGTATTCCTTCACAAACACGATATTGATATATGCCTGGGGACTATTTCATAGATCATACATTACATACATTAGATACATCATACAACAAATCAATTATCATACATTACATTAAATACATCATTGGAAACATTGAATGATTAAAGTGTATATTGTATGAAATGTATAATTTAAAATTTACAAAAATTGTCAGGAAGCATGACTTCTTCTACATTAATTGGAAATTTCTTTTTGGGCAATTATTTTTTAATGTCAAAAATTCCTTTCCACTTTGCAAAATATGGTTGCTAGCGTAATTTTAGTTAAGTGTACTTTGCAAAGCGATTTCATGAGCAAGCTTATGGACCCTGTGGCTGGGATTGACCGTTTGCGACTTTGCGAATCCGTTTACATACCATTTCCTGTTTCAGATAGCGAGCAGTGATGTGAAAAAGGAAAGATAGTGGCAGTGAAACTGTTTCTCTTTCAATTTAAGCATACCCTCGACAAATGAAACTAGATCATGTCTGACCACCTGAACTCGCATTCGCATGTTTATCTACTTCATTCAATATAACCCCTTACATCAATTCAATTTAATATTCAAGAGACCAATACATTTCGTGGAATTCATATGCTAGTATTTTCAAACCTCAACAGAACAAAATGAAGAAATAGTTTGAGGAATAAGGACCAGGGTCATGTAACGTCATCAGTTTCCTTCGGCTTCAGATTCATTCAATTCCTGAACATTTTACTTTATTTTGTATAGGGTCCGCCAAATAACTTTTTTTTTTTTTCAACAGAGCGCAAAACATCAAGTGTAGCTTCGGCTCTGTGGCACGTAGCGCCGTCCTGTTGAAACCAAATGATGCCAATATCCTCCTCTTAAATTTTTGTGAACAAAAATTCGTTCAACATGGCCCGATAACGATCGCCATTGACTGTAAGGGCCACTCCTTGTTGTTGTTCGTTGTTCAAGCGTATACACAACCATATTCGTTCAGCGGAAGGATAAAACTAATTATCTGTCAAATCAGACATGAGCTAAGTGTTACCATTCGCGAAATAAGCACTAGTTGAAAAAAAAACGTTAGATAGCGGACCCTATATTTACCTTCTCCTTGAACGTTGTGAGACCTTACCCCATTTTTCCTTTATTACAGAATTTGTAATGTTGTGCCGGCAAAATTACATAAACTGTAATTACAGCAACAAATACTAATTACTTACTTATTTTTCGTTTTGAAATGTCCATTGCTTCCTTTTTACATCAATTTGTTCTGCTGTATATGATGTATGAAAATGTAGCATACATTGTAGACATACAATGTATCATAAAATTCTGTGAAACAGAAAATATTCCAGTCAGTTATATCGTTGTATGACTGCCATCATACAACAAATCTGTGAAACAGAATTGATGTATCAAAACAATGAAAATCATACATTGTATGTGATGCATGATCTGTGAAATAGGCCCCTGGTGTCTGAAACGCATTTGACGAATGAATCAGGTATGAAAATAAGAGCAAATAAGCGCAAAAACTAAACGCATAACATAATATCACTTCGCGTCTAATTTACTTTTGCGACGTTAGAAAAAAATGATTTTAGGAGCATATTTTATTCACTTGGACATAATTTTGTAATTGGCGGAGATTTCAATGCAAAACACTCTTTCTGGGTCTCCAGATGTATCTCACCAAAAGGTCGCATCCTTTACGAGCAGTTTGGGGTCGACTTTTACTCGTCTGGCAAACCAACATATTGCTCTTCGGACAAATTCAAAAACCAGAACTCATAGATTTCTTTATCGTAAAAGGAATATCGTAAAGCTCTGTCAAAGTTGAAGAATGTTTTGATCTATCTTCTGACCACTCGCCTGTCATTCTAATAATTTTTAGCGGCGGTTTAAGTGAAAGGACGGTCCACCAAGGCTGGCATTAGGTCTCCTTCAGAAGAGACTACATACATAAAATCGATATGAATATATCTCTACGAACACCATACAAACTCGAAGACGAAGTAGATAAATCTATCGAAGCTTTACAAAGTTAAGCGTGGAACATAAAAAGAGAATCAAAAAGAGCGGAATTAAATTTCCACTTAAAATTACCGAATTTGTAAAAGAAAAACGTAGAGCGCGAAAAATATGGCAACAATCTAGTGTTCCAATTTAAAATAATCTTTGCAGAAAACTGAAAAGAGATAGTCACTATGTATCTTGAAGACGAAAAAATTTGTTCTATTGTTTTTCTTGACGTCTCTTAGGCTTTCGATAAGGTATGGCATACGGGATTAAATATAAACTTGAAAAAACTCTCCCAAAACAATCATATGTGATCCTTAGCTCTTATATAGCGGACAGACTCTTTCGTGTTAAACACGGCAACAAGTATTCCGAATTCAAAGAAATCGCTTCGGGCGTTCCACAAGGAAGCGTTCTTGGCAAGATTTTATTTCTTTTATACATTAGTGATATACCGCAAGAAGATGATACTACCGTAGCGATGTTCGCAGATGATACGGCCATATTAGCCGTAGACGATTTGCTTCAGTTCGCGACATCTAAGGTTCAACGAGCGATCGACAAAATATGTGCTCGGAAAAAACTTGGCGTATTGTTCTCAACGGGACAAAATCCACGGACGTTAATTTTACCTACAGATATGTAAGCAATCTACTCATTTTTATTGGCTCGGTACAAATTCCGTACGGAAACGAGCTCGTTATCAGATTTAATGAAATGCATTGGCTGATTGGAAAATTCTTCAAGCTCAGAACGCAAACAATGTGCTAAAACCTGTTTGGGCGTATGGTAAACAATTTTGGGTCAAAATAAAGTTGTTAGACAAATCGTTGATGCTCCGTGGTATATCAGAAACGCTGATATTCGCAGAGATCTAGAGCGTAATTAACATTCTCACGTTTTTTGCAATTGCAATGAAGCTGTATTACAAATTTTAGATCAGAGAAATCCTGTGCGCCGACTTCAAAGGATAAAACCTTTTGAATTAGCACAATAACATATAATCGCATTCTTGGTATAAGCAGGTGCTTCCGCTGGGATGTTTCCTGCCAAACGATATTAAATAATTTAAATTAAAGCTGCTTGATAGACATAAGCCTAGTTGTAGTATGATCATTTTTTGATGGGAGGTATTTTTTAGTGAGTAAGAATTTCACACTATTATGAGCACGCGCGGCCGGTCCTCATAGTGTCTCATGAAAGGTTTTCCACCCACCCTCGGAAAAAAAATTCGATTTGTCTATTTCTATTTAAAATTTAATAAACATGATTTGTCAAACTAAACAGGTATTCGCAAACGAATATTAAACTATGAGCTTCGTAAACCTCGTAATAGCCCCTATTGGTGTAAATTTACGAGCGCTCATAAAACTTACGAAAGGTCTCAGACACTCCTAAGTTCTGAGCAATAATATACTTCAATAAGTCTAAATAACAAGAATTAATATACATCATATTCGATTAAAAATATTTTTAGAGTAAAGAGAAAAAATATGAAACTGCTGCTAAAATATTCATTTTGGAATTCTGCCAAAATATTAAAAATTAGTAAAGCCAATTAAAAATCATAAACCGGTTCAAACCGAGTTACATTTAAATCAAACCGACTTGACGAAACTGATGTATCGAACTGAACCAAACGTTTCAAACCGGTTTGAACATACGATTCGGTTTCGGTTCAGTTGGCAAACATAACTTAATGCAAATTGAGTTGGCATGCAGTCTGATTTTTTATAGTGACCGGATTGCGCCGTTCGATTTCATAAAGGGTGATTTTTTAAGAGTTAAGTTTTTCAGGTTGGCAGAATTGGTTAGTAATGGCGCCCAAACGTCACCTGTCAAAGTGAAAAGTTTTCATTATACTCTGCCATTTAATCATGAAAAGACTTACAAACGAACAACGATTGCAAATTAATGAAATTTATGATCAAAATTCGCGCTCTTTGGAAAATGTGAAAATCCGCTGTTTTATCGAAAAATTGTGTTGAGCGATGAGGTTTATTTCTGACTCAAGGGATATGTAAATAAGCAAAACTGTCCATCTGGAATGATGAACAGGTACATGTCATACAAGAATTACCCATGCAGCCCGAAAAAACGACAGTTTGGCGTGGTTTATGGGCTGGTGGCATCATCGGTCCATTTTTCTTCAAAGACGACGGTGGAAGAAACATTACCGTCAACGTCGAACGATAGAAAACCATGATACGCGACTTTTTTTGCCTCAGTTGGCTGAGTTGAACTTGGTTGACATGTTGACGGTGCCACATGCCAGACAGCTCGTTAAAAAAAATGGAAATGTTGAAGGATGCATTTGGTAAGCAGCTTATCCTCGAAATGGCCCTGTGAGTTGGCCGCCGAGATCATGCGATTTAACGCCTCTTGATTATTTCTTGTGGGGTTATGTAAGGTCTATGTGGACAAGCCGAACACGATTGAAGCCTGCAGTATATACGCTTATACGCGTTTGAGGCAAAACTCTGGAAGAGTTAGAAAAAATGCAGCTTTTACAAAATCCTGAAAATAATAAAAAGAGGTTGAGAAAATGTTATACAGTGTGCGCTCTTGAAAATAAGCTTAAGGTTTTTTAGAATTAAGAACAGATTTTATTGATAGTAGTAGTAGTAGTAAATTTTTCAGTTTATTTTACAAAAAAAAAATTAAACAAAGCATTACAACTTGACAATTATGTCGTCTGTTGGAAAGAGAAGCTATTTTTTTGCTACAAATATACATATAATATTGATCAGTGCACTTTACAAATAGTTATGAGTTGCATCCATCTACTAAGTTCTTTCTATAGTAAAAGGCACCCACAATGTACTTATGCAGTGCCTGCCAGCCGCCATCTGATTCTCCATTACGCATATTACTGACCTTGTTATCCTCCAAAAATTGTTTTCCAAAATTATTTCATTGAAAAGGTACATTAATTTTGACACATAGTTTGTAACACCCCTAAATATTCATCGCAGACCCCTAAAAGTATATATGTTTATGATCAGGACCAAAACCTACGACTATTTAGCAATTTCCGTCCGACCATACGCAATTTTTAGGCCTTTAAAATTAAGCTAGGAAACGGAAATTTGGACCACATATTCCCTAGGGCTCCGAAATGGTAAAGTGTATTGAATGCGCCCATTGCCACGCACACGTTTTGGAAAAATCGTTTTAAAGCTAAAGTTAAAGAGATAGATGTAACAACCTTCACCAGATATTTAGGCACTACCCTCCTTTATAAGTTGGTCATATAAAGTTTTTTTTTCACGCGTACTTTTTGTGTGCGTTTTTCACTTAAATCCTGTTTTCTTCGAAAATGTTTATAGAAACCGAAAAAAAATGTTTGACAAGATATTTAGGCAATTTTTTTTCCAATGTATCGCCCATATAAAGTTTTCGGTCACGACCACTTTTTGGGGGAGTTTTTTCCAAAAATATATATATTTTTTTAAATTTAATAGAATGAAATAAAATGCTATCCATCTCCTTAATGCTTTTTCTTTGGGCCATATAGGGATATGGATAGGGTATCATACTGTTCGCCCCAAGCGGACTGTAGCCTTTCCGTTTGTTTTTGTTTATATATTTGGTTTTGCTTTAGCGTCTCTAAAGATTCATAAATATTGGCTCTCCAAACGTCTTCGCGTATCTGCAAGCCAGAGCAGCTTATCCCATAACGTTCGCCAATGTTTTTTCATTCGTGAAACCAGTATATATTTGTTTCCATTATCTGCTTTGAGAGTATGTGCAGTAACCGAGAGTGGTCATATCTGTATAGTGCCTTTTGAATATATTTCATGTGTAGTCCTAACCTGTACTGCATGTCCGGTACTCCTGTTTCAAGGCTCACTATATAATTGCTGTAAAATCAGGAAGACTAAAGATTCTCTAAATAAAAAATCTCTGAATTTTATCAATGGCGTCGAAACTTGAAAGTCAGACGATCTTGCAGGCCAGTGCAAATCGTTAAAACGGGAGATTAGGCGCCCGGGAAATGCATCCTTCAGCATATCGCTTGGGGCACGTGCAGTGTGTGCCGTTGCACCGTCCTGTTGGAACCACATGTTTCTCAATCCCAATTCATCAAGTTGCGGCAAAAAGAACTCGTTGATCATTGCTCTGTAGCGCTCACCATTCACAGTAACCGTTTGGCCCGCGACGTCTTAGAAGAAAAAAGGTCAGATGACTCCTCCAGCGAAAACAGCACACCATACAGTGACTTTGAGCGGGTGTAATGGCTCTTCGTGGGTTACACGCGGATTTTCTGTGCCCAGAAGCGTAAATTTTGCTTATTTACGTACCCGCACACAAATGTCGAAACAGAACTAACATTAGGGGCCAATTGCAATATTTATAGCATTATCTGATAGGAGGATTACTTTTGCGGTAAGAAAAAGCACGGTGGGACTTGACCTGCAATTAAACTATTATGGTAACATGAGGTCAACCAATTGAAGAAATCAGAATAGGTACAAAAGAACCAGAAATAACAGCTTCCTGACGTTTGTCGAAAATATTTTGAATGCAGCCTTATTAAATAAAGTAATGTAGGCTGCCAAAACATTTGTCTAAACTATTCTTGCTGTCGTTTTAAGCCTGCAACTTACCAATAATAGTTGGTATTCGCTAAGGCTCCGTTTTGTCTTTAACCGTCCCGTTTCAATACTTCTTGCCCACTTAAAATTTAAATAAATGTAAATACTTAAGTAAGCAGGAGCAAGAATCTAATTAAGGAAAACTACATTTCATCACATTTGCGAGAGCATCTGTGGGAACAGTCGTACCATTAATTTCTGCAGGGGACTTGTGTTAAGAATTAACAAATATACATTTTGTAAATGTTAGTCTTAAGTCAATAGATGAAAAAAAAGGTTCCCCCTCTGCTGCACAGATTTACCCAAAGCATTTAAGACTTGTATGTAGTACTAAATTATTTTTCCAAAATGTCAAAAACCATTTTTGTATTTGTACTAGTTTATAAGTTATATCGTTTAAGTTCCAGTGCCCCTGTCATACAACTCGGCGGATCTTCAGGAATATGCACTTTAAGGATTATACTTCTAAACTGCGACACCTTGTATACCTATACATAAATTTATAATAAATTTAACAAAAAAACTTTATATAAGAAACTTATCCTAACTATCTCTTTAACTACCGTCTTAAAACTGTTTTTTCTAAATTGTGGGCGTGGCAGTGGGCGTATTTGACACTTTACCATTTTGGAACGATAGGGAGTATATGTTTCAAATATCAACTTTCTCTTAGCTTTCTGCGATACGAAAACTTTTAGAGCTTTTAGTAAGTCATTTTTATTTTGATATAAACAATTTAAAACCATGACGACATGGTTTTGTAAGAAGGTCAAGAAGGGTTTTTTAAGCGAAATGCTGTTTTCATCGAAAAATCCATACAAAATAAAAAAAATTTATAAAAATTGTTAGGCAAATTTATAATATATCACTCATACAAAATCCACTTTCCTTTTCAGTCCTTAAAATTGATTGAGTAATTATCGTTGGAAATGCCTCTGTAACGAATTCACCTTCATCATCCACATTTCCCCTTTTCGAGGTAACGTCCAGAAAAACCAATTTCCAAAACTTGCTCGCGGATTGTTCAAAAAAGTGTCGATGATCATTTCAAGAGAGTAGCTAAGCCAGTCGGCAATCTCCCCGTCGATAGGCAAGCTGTCGAAGTCGTAAAGCCTTATTTTTAAACGAACTGAAATGAGAACTTTCACGAAAACGAGTACAACAATCTATCGAATACAATAACTATCGAATACAATTTGAAAATGCGTGCTGCTTATAAAAAAAAGTTGAGCGCAAAGTTTTGGTTTTTAGTTTATAAATAACATAGAAAATGAATTAAAATCATCCATATATTCTTAACGCCTTTTTCTTCGCGGCATTTATTGACAGGTCCTATGTATTATACTGTCCAAAAACATACTCGACTTGTTCCTCATGTTTTTATTTAATTATTATATAAGAATTTATATTTATATATATATAAATAAATTATATAAAAAATTTCTAAAGAGGCGCCACCTGGGGGTCGTTCACTTTATTATACCCTATCCTAAGGGTATATTAATTTTGACACATAGTTTGTAACACCCCTTAATATTCGTCGCAGACCCCTAAAAGTGTATATATTTATGATCAGGACCAAAATCTAAGACTATTTAGAAATGTCCGTCCGTCCGTCCGTATCAACTTTTGAGGCCTTTAAAGTTTTGCTAGGAAGCTGAAATTTGGAATATATATATCCGAAATGGTAAAGTGTTAAAATTTTCAAAATACGCCCACTGCCACGCCCACAGTTTAGAAAAAACCGTTTTAAGGCTAAAGTTAGAGGGATAGAGTATTACAACCTGCACAAGATATGTAGGTACTGTCCCCTTTATAAATTTGTCATATAAAGTTTTTTGCCACGCCTACTTTTGGTGGGCGTTTTTCACTAAAATGGTGTTTTCTTTGAAAAATTTCATAGAAATCGAAAAAAAATGTTTAACAAGTTATTTAGCCAATATATTTTGCAATATATCGTCCATACAAAGTTTTTGGCCACGCCCAATTTTTGGGGGTGTTTTTTCAAAAAAATTATTTATTTTCTATAAATTTCATAAAATGAAATAAAATGCTATCCATCATCTTCTTAATGCTTTTTTTCTTTGGGGTACATAGGGATAAGGATAGGGTATCATACTGTTCGCCCCAAGCGGACTGTAGCCTTTCCTTATGTTTTATTACTAATTTTGGCTATGAATTATATTTTATTGTGATCATTTGAAGACAACAAACATCTCATGGTCAATTGTTCTTCATCTCATGGTCAATCGTTCCTCAGCCGCTAGGCATGCGGAACTTTATCTTATGATCTTAGGCCTTCAAAACCCAAAAGCTGTTCAGAAAATAATCTCAACGACAAGAAAAGAAAGTCATTTTCGAAAATCTGCTCGAATTCGAAAAAATACAAATTTATATGGACTTACCCAATTTAACTTGACACTCGAAAATAGCCGTGGATTTGACAACAGAATATAAAATTATCGTCGTGGGAAGTAATGTTTACGTAAAAATATTTATTAATATGACATAATCTAATAAAAGTAGCATCTGTATAAATGTATTCACGTCGTATAACACCGTTTGTTACCAGTATGAATTGATTCATTGGTAAGGAAATACCAAGCAAGAACAAGTCAGACTTGACCAATTATAAAGTAGCAGATAGTCCAACATAAACTCATTGCTCCTATATAACAAGAAAAAGCCATCTCTATAATTCCAACTACCAATTAAACTTGCTTGTCCATAAGCCAATATTTGGTGCTGCTATTGCATGGCCAACTATGTACTAAGAATGCACTATGGGAAGTTAAATCAATTGTAAGAGTACAAGAGCGGCTCGATTTAGTCACCAAAGAAAGAAGCCGTCGATTTGATTTATGATTGACAATTAACAACCAAAGTGATCAAATATTGACATCAAACCGGAGTCGTTGCATTGGCAACGTATACGCCACCACTTCGTTTGCGTTGAGTGTCAGCAATGAATATTGTTGTGCAGTCGAACCACCACCCGATTGATGGCTTAGGAAACACAGATTTTCTCGCACGATGTGAAGTTCCACTCCACTCGGATCGAGGCAATAAAAAGAAGAATAATGTTTTTATGGGATGCTCTGCGACAGTTGAAGTGAAACGGCGACTATAGGAGGCTATTTGAAAAGAAAACACCGCACATACGCTCATCTGTTACAGTCAGTGTTTCGCTGCATCAGAGGCATCTATACGGATGGGCAACAATTCGACACAAGAATCATAAGAATGCATTAAATCTTGGTGTTCTAGGGGACATACTATTTTTGTCAGGTGGAAATGGTGTGACGACCACGACGGAACATAAGCATAAATGAATTTAAATTCTGATATTAAGGTGTCGCCATGAAGCATGACTTCAATAATTCTTACATTTTGCATTACACAAAAAAATATATATATGTATGAATATAAAACGAAAGAGTGAACTTACATCAAAAGATTTTCTGAAATGGGAAAATTATACTCTGACCAAGAGCATAAAAAATCGTCCGACGCGACAGTCCACCTGAACTGAAGAAATATCCGTGTAAAAAATATTTCGTGGTATCTACATTTATGTGCACTTACATACATAGCCATTTTGTTTGTCTAAAGAGAGCATTGCTCACTTTGTGTTAATCTTTTTATGTTCGTGACATGTAGATATACTTTCTATCTAATTTATACATTTAAAAATGTATGATCTAAAACTATTGTTGAAACTGCTGCTGCAGTCAAAGTTGAACGAATTTACATTTTTGTCTTACAGCCCTATTGTAAACTACCAGACCTCCGGTAAGTAACAACCACTTTGTGAGTACCTATATCCTACACACATAAATTGGCCATTGTCTGGCCACGTCTAAGCACTTCTGCGTGGGTGTGAAATGCTGAATACTCACTATTTTAATATAATATTCACTCAATTGCGGCAACCACTATTTTTGTGGAAATAATTTTCTAATTTTGTGCATGTTGTTGAAGTCATTCTTGATCCCGAGTCCTGATCTAGTCTTATAGTAGCAATTGCATGCCAGCGCCTCTTGTGCGTCGTTGTCATAAAACCTGACATGGCCCATGGTTAATTGCTTGCCGTCTGGACAATGACAGTGTCGCTCAATCACTAGTACCCAGCAAGAGGCAACATCCAGCGCCACCGCTGATTGGAGGCAAAACCCATCGATCCATTCGAACGGTCGTTTGCGCTGCAGCACTTCAGGTAGATGTCAACTAGATTCAGTAAGATGGCCAGGGTAAGCAGTTGTGGTAATTTGATTAATGGACAATTGGCGCGTAATGAATTGAGAAGCAGGCCAGCGGACACTATGATCGGGCAGCTACAGCATTTCACCGATCGCGATGATCGCGCGGCCTAAAAATCAATATCAATGACTGATTCAGTCGTTAAACCTAATGTCATACACATGACCATAAGGGGAAGGAAAACATATTTATCATCATAATGTTAAAAGGCAGAACTAACAAATGTCTTCGTGTACATATAAGCGAATATATTTGAAGTCTAACTATGACATGAGGTAACTATGACTGTCGATAAATTACTTTTTACTGCTGTGTTTTTTGTACGACAAATGCCTGATATTATCATAGAAAATGTTTAACTAATAGTTTTATGCTTCGAAAATGACCAACAATGTTTCCATTAGAAAATGATGAATTGACATTTTTAACACGGAAAATTAGCAGTTCTACGAAATGCATTTTAATTGGCTTTAATTATGAAATCGGTTTCACCCATTGTATTACCTGAATAGTTGTAATATTTACATTTGAAAATAAATAATTTTCAAAGTCGTCACCAAAAACTAACCACACTACTTTCCAAAAAACATATATCTTTCAATCAAAAGCCACCTAACAGTTCACTGTCGATTACAGTGAAGTTGTACACAATGCTGTCAAGGTCAGAATTAAATGAGCTTAACATACGTTGCCGTTCCAGCTCCACGCCCGAAGATAAGTTATGTAAAAACGAATATGCGAAGCTAAGGGTACTGTCATCAACAAAGGAATGCAGTAGATTAGAAGTAACATTGATTAAATTGAGAAAGAGAGTCGGAGATAAAACGAAGCCTTGGGGGACACCAGCATTTATTTGGTGAGTTTGCAGACTTAAAACCGTCCAAAACAACATATATTGAAGGGTCTGGATGGTAATTTCTAATATCATTGCAGAAAGGTATTATAGGTCCCAAATGGGTCATTAAAAGGTTTTCGGGACTCATTTTATAAGCCGACGATTTATCAGAGTTTCCATGGAAACCTTGGAAGGAAGGATTTAATTGCAATTGGCCGGTAGGAGGTAGACGAAGATTCGTTTTCTTTGTTGGGTTGGGTTGGGTTGGGCAATTTCTGTTTTCCATTTTCTCGAAAAGAGCCCTGAATAATTGGACAGATAGAAAAGCGTACGCAGTGGATCTTGCTAGCGTGGAGGAACACTTCTTCAGAACGATAGGGGAAATACCATCTGGACCAGCTATTATATTATATTTTCAAAGATGGCCTTGAGAACAATGTTACCGTTACCACTATACCATTATATACATCACTATGGATAAAAAAAGTATCTATAAAGTAACTGAAGAATATAGTCGAAATGTGCTACATGCGACAAGCGAATTGATGTACCAAGTGAGAAATGAGTTCAGTGAATAATTTATCTCTCTTTGAATTACCCGTAGCCGATCGTGCGAATTGACCCTTTAAATCTGGTAGACTATTAAAAGCTCTCTGAAAGAAACGAAGAAACTTTATTAAAGACACTTTATTATTCTATAATGCCAGCACTTGAACTCTATCACAAGCAGATTAAATTTAATTTTCTTTTTTCAAACTTACTTGGGTATGATATTTACATACATATTGTTACATACATTATATTAGTATCAATCATCAATTGATCAGATAATCACGATTATCGTCTTTGTCGATTTACCAAGTATTATCAAAATCTATCCAAGAACCTCTAGGGGGCTCCGCAATTGGATCAAATTGTCTCGTTAGGCATTTGGCATGTCTAATACTACGCCATATTAGTCAACTTAATTTATTGCCTACACGTATGGAGAAACAGACAGACGATAGACGGCAATTCACCACGCATTAGAACAGAACGCTCTACTTTGAACACAGCTTGTTTCCATGTCATGCAGTCAATTTGAAAATGCATTCTTTCTATATCCAGTACTGTTCAGTTTTTGCCTTCCTCTTATATAAATAAACTCCTTTCTGTATTTGGTTTCTTTATAACGATGGTTGACAATCTTCTTGTGTGGCTGTGGCACGAGTACAAGACCCACCAAAGGACAGAACACAAACTTTACCCGCGGAACGGAATCAATGCACCAAATTGCATGCGCCAATTGAGCATTGGAGTAATTTATGGTCATCGCTAATAGTGAGAATTCTAGACTAGATATAAACATACAACGAGTATCGAGCTACAGCGACAATATCCACTAGTCTGGAATCAGCAGGAAAAGAGGACTGTTTTTCGTTTCATAATAACTTAATATCGGGGAAAAAAATGCTGATACGTGCATTTGAATAGGGCCTGAAGATAACATTCTTTAGATGAATATGGTCTAGGCATACGCAGATCCATATTTATATAACATAATATTCTCACCTGAATGCAAGAAGTGGATTATTTATTTAGTTTTATAAATGGGATTAATTCTTCCATCTGTGTCAAAAAATGATTGGGAAAAAGTCATGTAAATAAAAAGCAACCAGTTTTTTGCTGATATCTGGAAAGTGTAGAAAACTAAGTTACCCACTTATTGCATTCAGTGTCCATATTATTCCATAACTTCGATGATAACTATCGATAAAAGGGTGAAGTATGATATCGTTAAGGCCGATGTGTCTGAAAGATCTTTGAAGAATGGTTTTCCAAGCGTTCTATGTCAAGCCAACAAAGTCCACTAGCCTAGCGACATCCGCTCGGGTTCTGTATGAAGCTAAGCGTTCTGGATTGGTTTTATTTTGGCCAAAAATAATTACGCTGCTAAACCCATACCATACGTTAAATAAACCAGCAAATTTAAATGTGTTACGTGACACATGTACGCGACTCGTGGTCGTGGGAGAAATTTGGTATATTGGCGCCACGCAATTTGTCTCAGCGTCCCGAAGTACCAAGAAGTAAGTTCGCGTTCCGGATATATAAAAATATACGCGAAAAAGGGTTTTATTTATACTCATATGTATTACTAATTCAAAATTTCATTTATTTAAATATTTAAAATCAAATTCAACAGAACTAAATTAGAGGCTTGCAACCATACCTTTTTTTCCTCACTCTATCTAGTATTTTATATTAAAAGAAAAGAATTATTTTTCTGGTAGGAAAAAGCGTCGCAACGTTGCCACCCATTTCTTCACACTTTGGTCCTATTACCCAATTTGAATATTACCCAAACTTCGTAGAATCTTCCCCTGAAAAATACCAGCTAATTGAAGAAAGTTAATATAATACAGTTATATTATAATCCAAAATACATATACTGTGGCCGCCAAAAATCTACATACGCTTACTTTAATTAGTATAAGTAGTATAAGTAATACGTATAAGTCACATCAGAATATCTCAGCATTGGAAAAACTTTTTTAGGATGAAATTAATGCGAATCCAATCCAAAATCCAAAAAATTAAAAAACTACGATTTTTAGCTTTTCATTTCAAATGCATATTTTTCAAAACATTTACTCTACACAAATTTGTTTTTTTTGGGCAAATTTATGGCGGCCACTGTAGGATAAGTATAATATAACTCAAATATAGTAATGTATAAAAATAAAATAAAATTATATATATTCAAATGAAAAACAAATAAAATAAATAAAAACAAAAAATAAAAAATTAATTATAATAAAAAATTATAATAATAATAATGTGATAATCCATCCGGACTCCGACCGCTACTTGATCCCGAGACACCGAGATTCACAAGCCAAGTGCTTTGACAGCTTGTCAAAAGTGGACGTAGTTCACGGGTATCCTCTTTAGGGAAAGCACACTGGGCTCTTCTTACTTGGAAAAGCACCAGGGAAAACCTCCGATTTTCCTACATAAACGAAAACACTTCACTGAACACCTATTTATTTTAACAAGGCCTAATAATTTACCTGGGCAGTACAGGAATCACACTTGAAGAATGAATGCTATTCTTAAAGACAGTATCATAGACACCGTATCGTATTCTGATCAATAGATCTTTTTATTCTTTTACAATGACACACTAAATTTATTTGTCTATTTGATATTGGTTGTCTCGATCTAAGTTTCCTTGGCATACGTTTATATTTAGAACACAACTCGACCACTTTTATCATCAAGGCATATGTATAATACACCCGGTTACTACCAATTCGTTAACCATAATGCCTGGTCACCTCACGATTTACCACGCACGTGTGGTATTTTTGGTGTCATTTATGACCTCTAAGCTAACAAGACAGTGACACAAAAAAGGAAAAAAAATATATATATATATGAAAATAAATTCGGCAGTTTGAACCGGGCTCACTTGGGTCAGAGACAAAAACTACCTTTAGGTCACGGCCCCCCTTTGATAGATACCACAAAAATTAACATTGATCAAGGTGAAGACCTAAAGCAAGATCCAAGTCATAACAATGCGTCACAAACCGAAACCCTTTTTACAAAAAAGCTGCTTATATAAGAAGTTTAACTATATTTTTCAAAATTAAGCAGAATAAGCAATTATTGTTATCAAGTTACATGTCCTCGGCACGTTTAGAACGATTTTTTTCTTAGAATATGTACCTACAAAAGTTATAATCCTAGTTTCCTACCCATTTGCCATCGGTAAAAGAAGTACGTGTATTTATATTTATTCATTGCAAAAATATTACTTGATCCAAGTATGCTGATACGATCGACGTTTAATGATTATTTTATTAAAGGATGCCAATTTAATTTTGCTTTGGCTTAATCGCACTTTATCAATAAAATAATTTGGGTAATTAGGTATATCTGTTGTAGATCACTAAGTTAAAAGTGGGAATAAGCCACCCTACGAAGGTCTTTTATCTCCGCTCCAGCGAAACCGGGCGGTTAAGCTAGGTCTTTACAAATAAAATGATCTAAATTAATGCCAGTCAGATTATTTGATCCAGCTGTGTTAGGCCACACACAAGAAAAAGCACGCGATTTAAATTATAATGAACTCTTGTTTTCACTTACACCAGTGGCATACGACGACGATGCCGCTGACGGAGATCACCAACGGGGGTATAAATCCATTGAATGCAGTGCATCTGATGTAGCATAATTACAATGCAACTCCTCCATTACACTATTCAAGTGCACAACGTTTTGATTGGACCTGAAGCGAATCACGACGGTAATATGCCAACCGGCCGCATGTAAGTGGGAGGCGGTTCCAAAGTAGTGGGTTTCTTATAAAATGATTTATGTTAATTACTAACCAGTTGAGTTTCAGTAATATACGGTCATGACAACAGCCAGTAGCTAAAGAGATCAGGATGGATTACACATATTGCCTATGCCCATTTCTTAATTTTTTTTGGTTCGAAAAAAAAACTGCTCTCAATTTTCTAATTTGCAAAAAGTACAAGCTTTATAATGTGCTAGACTTAAGTGGTAATTTATACTTATAAGAGTTAGAAGGAGGTTCGTTCTAATAGCTGAATAACAATTAAAACTATTTTACAATGCATGTTAATTCCCCAGTAATCAAAGCAATATTTTGCATTTTCCCTATGACGATTCATCAACTCGTACGTAGCAGTACAATGTGGATTTGTGATAATGTTGGGAAACCGTGGTGGTATTACTGATTGCCCCTGCTAATTAATGGCTACAAGCACTCCCGTGAAATGATATATCTCCTATAACTGTTGACCGTGTCAAGGCTTAAACACACTGCTCTTCGCGGGTTACACGCGGATTTTCAGTGCCCCAGAAGCGTAAATTTTGCTTATTTACGTACCCGCTAAGATGGAAATGGGCCTCATCACTCATGATTATTTTTGATGAAAAATCATCTTCATCTTGGTGGTGATTAGGGATGGCTTGAGCGTATGTTAGACGCAATTGGCGGTCAGCAGCTAACAGCTGATGCACCGTCTGGACTTTGTACGGAAACATCTTCAAATCTTGTATCAAAATTCGCTGTAAAGACCGTCGACTGATACCCATTTTCGTGGCACGTCGTCTGGTCGATGGACGGCGCTTCCATGACATCTTCGGCTACAGCAGCAATATTCTCTGCAGAACGGCTACTCCGGGGTCTGCCACGCCTGGCAGCATCTCGTGTTATGCCAGTCTCTTCGAGGCGAGCGGCTAAACGTAGCTGTGCTTCACCAGTAGGCGCTGGACGGCTGGGAAATCTGCGACGAAATTCACGTTGTGCCAACGTCACCGACCGATTATTGCTCAATCGGTCCGCGATTCCGCGTTCTGGAGCAGTGTAGCATAAAATTGTTTATTAACGTGTATTTCGCATGTGTCTACTACACAAATGTCAAAACAGAACTGACATTAGGGGCCAATCGCAAAATTTATAGCATTTTCTGATAGGAGGATTACTTTTGCGCCACCTTGTATGAACCAAAAAACGGGTAAGAACATAATGGATGACATTTTGTTTTGTTTTCTGTAAAATTCATAAATAAACCGAAAATATTTGAAAAAAACTCCGCCAAATATTGTCTTACATTTTTTCGATTTCTACAGACTTTTTCGAAAAAAACTTTTAAAAAAAAATCGAAAAAAGGCAAACTTATACAGCTAACTTGCGAAGGAGATCAGTGTATGCATATTTTGAGATTATTCTAGACATTTTAAAATAAGTTTAAGCTTGAAATTATTTTTTCTAAATTGTGGAATAAATTCGTTCTACTATTTGTTCTACTATTCTCTAATATATGATCCAAATGTCAGCTTCCTAGCTGCGATGATTGGAAGTGCTCCATAGCTTTGATGATCTGTCAGTGAGTTACTATTTTTGCTAATTGTGGGGCCTTATAACCCCGAAACTGTTCATGGTAAACAGTTGAAATTTAACAATAATAATCCAATAAATCCTGAAAATTTTACGTTTCTAGCTTTGTTGTAAGCAAATTTATTAAATAATTTCAGGTGATACGGGTCGGATTTGAACCAAAGACCTCTCGCTACGTAGTTCGACGCACTTAACCACTAAGCCACTGCACCATTTGTTACCAGAGATAGAGCCAATTTATGAAATTCTTCGCAATCATTTCAATGAAACCATAGAGATGAGGACTCATTACAATTTATTATAAGTTCATCCCTTGATATTTAGAATCAATGATTATTCTGAAAATTCAGAAACTGGAGAGTATCTAGTGAGCCGTCATTATCCGATCATAGAATCATAGTGTTCGATCTGGATAATACAAGTATCGCAGGAAATCCAGGAGGAACCCCAGGAAAACTAACTGGATAAAGTTAGAAGACGTTACCCACGCCATCACAAATGCATTTGAAGCAAGTTGCCCCCTGTCCGGTGAAAAGAGAAGGAAAGACATGCCGTGGTGGAACAATGCTTTGTCAAAACCCAGATCCGAAGTGCGAAAGCTGTTTAATGCAGCAAAACGCAATGGAGACTCGCTAAGGTATCAAACGGCTCTTACAACCTATAATAAGGAAATAAGAACGACTAAAAGACAAAGCCTTAGCAAATTCTGCGGGATAGTCCCAAGCACCCCTATAGCGGCAAGACTGCATAAGGCCCTTGCCAAGTCAGAAGGAGTACCAACCTCACTTAAAAAACAGCTTCATGGAAAGTGATGACGAGAAGGCATTGTTACTTCTACGAATTCACTTTCAAGGAAGCTCGCCTATCACTAGCTTGGAGAACAGAATCATTCCACCTAGACCTTAAAAGTATGATTCGGAAATTGCATCAGTTATCTGCACTAGGAAGGCTAGAATGAGCAATAGGTTGCGTTTATCTCCTCAAGTCTCCAGGTGGGGATGGTATTACGCCAGTTCTACTACGGAAATGGCATCATGTATTACTACGAGACCTCGCAAAATTAGAGTAGTATTGCCTTAGGGCAATGAAGACGAACGAAGAGAAAGATGTGTTCGAATCAATCTCGAAAAGAATTACAGAAACTAACAAAGCAGTAATGCCAGATAGTCAACAAGCTATCAAAGCACTGGAATCCTTTATCATTAAATCCAAACTTCTATGGGAATGCCTACAAAGTCTCAACAAATTGGGCAAGAAAATTGAATTATCTATTTGCTGCATACCAAGCAACACCCTTCATAGGACCTGCACCATTCTGCGGGATAGGGGAACACACCCAACGCGAAGAATTCGGGAAATCGGAAAAGGAAAAGAGGGATGATCTATCCGAGATCTCCAAGGTCTGAAGCAAGGCAAAAAATTCTTTTGAGATTATAATCTCAAAAGACTTAAAGCATGTATCAGTCTTAGCAAAAATAACCTACGTATCCTAACTGGTTTCCTAACGGGGCATTGCAAACTCAGGGAATACCTAAAGAAGATAGGGATATCAGATGATGGTCTTTGTAGATTCTGCAATGAGTCCACGGAAACTCCGGAACACATACTGGAATCCTGCAGTTCACTGACCCAGGAAAACACCAAATTCAAGAAAAGGATTTACCAACCCCGGATCCACTGCTATTTCTTAAAAGAAACTGGACTGGATGATGTGCTCTAAGTAGGCTTTCCTTGCCAAGGCTACAATAATAAACTTAATAGAAACAATAACTTCTAAAGATCCCGAGGTGTAAAACAGGACAATGTACTTCACAGAACATTTTCATACGAGGGCCTCGAAACAGTAAAACAACAATATATAGAATTATAAGTACCAACTAGCAATAAAAAACGAACCATTAAAGCCCGCATAGACATAGGCTTAAATTAATTATTTATAAATTCAAATAAAGTTCAGAAAGAATATGTGAAGAAAATGTTTTCAGTAATATCAGTCAGTGGACTGTAATTCAAGTTATTCAAAGAATTTGATGGCGATGAACCAGCAATAAAACTCTTTTTGTATATATATATTGTATGTATTTTATATAGGTAATGATATTTTAACAACACAAACAAACATAGATTTCTCAAAAAATGTTCTAAGCAAAAGGCACAAGGAACTAGAAATTAAATATAAACCCCAAATAAACACTGCAAAACCTTTTAAATCTCGAACAAAACGTTAGGTTAGGTTTAGAATAAAACGTCATAACAAACCCTTCCAAATACTAGGAAAAGTATTTTTATCCGAAAAATCGATCCAATGGTTGGAAAGCGACCAGGTGAAAACAGATACTGAGTCTTTGGAAAACGATACAAGACGATCTAAAAATATGGATCAATGGTTGACAAGAAACCTAACCAAAAATCTTAAGAGATCTGAAGATTTTGATCAAGGATAAATAATAGATCTTACATAGGATTTACATAAGCAGAATAATAAAATAGAAACTAGTCACCTAAATAATTTTAAATTAAATAAACTAAACCAAATAATAAGTAATTACGACCACGTAATAATCTTACGTTTTCAAATAAATTGCAACACGTAATCATAGCAGTTGATGAAAAACCAGTATATATATGGAAGAAGTTTCCTTTCCACCGTCCAAAAGTTTCTATGATTGTGCTTGTTTTGGAATAGCTGCAGAAAAGCTATACCTTATACATACCTTATTCATATTGCCACAAAGATCATTTCTGTGAAAAAAAAATTATTTAAAAATACTGACTGCTTTATATATTGTAAAAAAGGAACTATTTAATTTTGCTTCTTCAAAGCTAAATAGTTCACTGAAAAATAAACGTAGACACAGACATATATACGTTGCTTTGAATTGCAGTTATGTGGGCGAGCACTGCTCAAACTATTTAAGCATGAAACAAATATGAAACTCTGTATTGGAATGGCGCAAAGTTACACCCAATTCCTTCCTACCTACCAATATTCTAAAGAAATGTATTTTATCACATTTTTCTCGTAAAAGTTCAGTTATAAATACAGTGGGTTGCCAAATGTATATTTCCGTATCAAATTAATGAAAATCTTATGTGTATATTTATAAATAGGTATTTAATATTAAGATTGATTATGAATACATTAAAATAAGTAATTAAATAATATTTTTTTAAACTAATAATCTTTCAAAAAAGCTCTTAATCAAAAGGATTTTGCAGAATGTCCTTATATTGGTCCTGTCTCATGGTTCCCTGGACAATTTGGAGACGTCCAACTCCTCTTGTGCTGATGACTGACCACACCATTACTTTTACAGGATGTTTTACCCTTTCTACGATGCAGTCAGGATGGTACTTCTCATTGGGACGCCGCCGCACGAAACTGCACTTGTCAGCCAAAATTTCAAATGACGACTCATCGGAGAAGCACACCTTTATTAAAAGGAAATAACATTAAAAATAAAAAAATCACATTTTTAATAACTGTTAATATCTTTAGAATACAATTGCATTTGTAATCTACCTTACTCCAGTCATCAACAGTCATGTGACGATGGTCCCGAGCCCAAGACAAACGTTTTTTTTATCATTGCCTCTGTGAGACGTGGTTTCTTAGCAGGTCGACGACCCGATAGTCCTTCCTCTGCCAACCGTCACTGTACAGTTCTTTTGGAAACCATTATTCCAGAGTCTTGGATCATGTTCGTAAGAACTGATGCACTTTTCTTTCGATTTTGAACGCAGATGTCTCTGATTTTCCTATCCGTGCGGGGTGTTGTTACTCGCTTTCTTCCACATTTACCGGTTTTGTTAGAAATATTTGGAATACTTCCAAATTTAATTTTATTCTGTTAACCACAGATTTTGAAACTCCCGAAATACCCCCTATTTGTCTTTGGGAATGACTCGAATGAACTAATAAAGTTCTTATTTTCATTTTTTTTTTCTTGTAGTGATATCCATTCCTCGACCCATTTGGTATCGCCTAAAACCATTAAAAAAATATTTATTATTTTCTAAAAAAAGAACAAAATAAAGAACATTACTTACTTTTTAATTAAAAGAATTTCAAACAATATCCACAATTTAAAAAAAAAAACACTTTTAAAATTCACACAATATCCACAAACAATTTTCAAAACAAGCACCTTTAAGAATAAAATCGGGTTTTCCCCGAATACAACCATTTTGGAAATCCACTGACAGCTAAAAATAACCGTTAAACAAGTAGGCTGTCAAATAAAACACGTCACCACGTACACTTAGAACCAAAACAAAAGCTGAAAAGAACACTTAAATATCAAAATTGATGAAAATTTACAATGTCCCTATTAATTTGGCAACCCACTGTAAATAGGTATGTATTTTTTTATAGAGTTATGTACACATAATTAATTATAAGTACCTACCTATATTATACCCGTATCTAATTGTAAGTTAATTTTGAATACGCATCTACATACCTATATATATGTATACTTATGTAGCTCACTTCCTTTTCTTAACAGACCATGCTAAATTAAACTTTGCAGACATACATAGCTATATGTAATTGAATCTAATCATTTTAAAACAGTCTCTTGAAAACCTTTAATTTGTGCAGACACACTTGTCACGCGATTTCTAATGCATCCACTCGTCGACCATCGCCGCACGACTTCCTGCTTAACGCTCACTATTTAGATACACAACCACTTTGGCTGTCGTCAGGCTTACTTCTTTACACATAAATGTAAATGGCATCCCAAATACGTATCCTTGCAGCTGTTCATCTATTTGATCGGTAGTTTATTTTTTTTTATTTTATTTTAATACTGTGCATATACGAAATACGTGTAACAACTTTTTAAGATCAGTTTTACATAATTACAAGAACGGTCGCTACCCTAACGCCATAATACAGCTTACTCATGTAAACATCAGATGCAATGTACTAACAATTTCCTACATATTGCAAATCTCTTCATGTATAACATTCCGAGACAGATCACAGCTCGTGTAAAAAACGTCTTGCAGCCGCCACCGTTCCAAACATTTCTAACAAAATAACCCGGCATATTCCTTCGCTTACCATGTACAATTTGCCAACCTCGTGTCATATCAATTTGTCACGCAAACTTAAAGCTTGTAGCTGACGCCGCTGCTGCCGGCTCATATCAACAATAATTATTGTGCTTCTACATAATCGTAATTAATCGGGGACCAGACACATTCTGCGTTCGTTTTTTCTCCTGGTGCAAACACACAGGTCCCAGTTCTAGCTCCATTTCCAGTCGGGGTTATTGTCGTGTTGTTTTGGCTTGTCAGTAGGTCGCATTGCAGTTGAATTTTATTGGTTAACCGCTTTGACGAAACATTTTTTTTTCACGGTGAATAAAATAAAACAAAGCAATTCAGCCTCTATGGGCAGGAAGGGGGGTACACAGACTATTTTATTTGTCAAGAAAAAGATCAAAATAAATTCAATTGTGGCGGCAAATTAAACGACATGACACCGTGCCGCTTTGATTTATGGACCAAGATCGTAAAGTGACAGGAAACACGTTCGGAGTTCGGACCCATGAGCATTTAACCAAACACGCTCTTGGAGAGGATTCAGTCAAGATCCAGATGGTGCATTAGTACTGTGTTGTGTACATACATAAAGTCCATGCTCCGTTAGTGGTCGGTCGCGCGACCAACTGATGAGGTGAGGAAGTCTCCGTTATTGGGGGTGTCGTGTCGGCCTTTCAGGTCCTCTGTTACTCTTTTTGTACGGCAAATAAGTATCTTGTGTCGGCTTTGTGAAAACCTTTAAAAAACCGAAACAATGTTTGCTTAGATAGCGATCGGATTTTCACGGAACATTTATTCAGACTCCGCACAGATTAGATAGAAGTGCGAACTACGAAGCGGTGAGTTTTGAAGTATTCCACATAATGAAACATTCCCGCTAACACGGATCTCTTCAGATAAAACACTTCTATTATGGCTTCTTTTGTAATCCATGTTAATATCTAATGTTAAACTATTTCTTCGCACACCATCATGAGATATTGCAAATACTAACACTAGCTGGGTATATAGTGGTCTTCATTGCCCAAGCACTCCAATAGTAAATTGTAGGGGGTTTTGTCGATGATTAATGCTTACAAGTGTTTCACATTCCAGTTCGTCTCTTTTGTGTAGTGGTAACGGACAATCTAGCGATGGTGTGCATCTCAGAACTCCCTATTTTGGTTAGGCTAATTGAAAATGTCCGTAACAAGACACGGACCATGTCCTAAAAGGATGGATAGAGAAAGTCGAGATGACTTTTTGTCGCCATGGACACTTTTTGCTGAAGAGGAATTAGTCGTTCTATGCAGAATTGCAAATACAACACAGAAAATCGGATTGAGAACACCAAAAGGAGAAACACACACAACATCCATTTGGTCGCAAAGGTTAATTACAGTTCCAGGCATGTTGCGTTGTACTCCTGTGTTCCTTGTACATAAATTTATTACAGTCGTAGAGGCAAATTTCGCTCTATAACACCTACATATAGAATGGTAGAGGGAAGAGCCCATCAACAGATCTTCAACCACTTAATCGGTAGGCAATAGCTGAGGAATTCTGCACACAAGTCCAATGCCTACTCGTAACTAAAATTGAGATGAAGACAACCTGAGGAGTTCGGTCAACGGTGGTACGGCTGGCGCGCAAGGCGCGCCTTAAGTAATCTTCGAATTCCGTGCATCGAAGATATTATTATTATTTAATAGTAGCATGAGTATAAATCATCGAATAATGCCATATAGAAACGGTTGAATTGTGTAATCTAGATCCAGGTTGCTGTGCGGTAGTTGGTGGTCATTTGAGCAATCTGATCCCGTTGAAACGAAAACTATATAGAATTGCTAGGAACATGCCATGGTTTGGTATGGCTTATGGATCACAGATGTTTGTATGGCTGTGTGTAATATCAGTTGAGTGTCAGTGCCCTATCTTTTGAATGGTTGTTTGATCACTGATAGGAATTCGTAATAAAAATTCAGGAGAAAATACAGTGAGCTTTTAAAATTTGTAAAAACACACTAAATCTGATTTAAGACTTTTTTAGCACAGTAATGAATATTTGATATTTAAAAATCATTTTGTATATAACCGTAAGCCAAATTAGGTATACCTATTTGTACTGGATAACAACTATAGTAAATACCAAAATATGTAATATATTTTTTTAAAACGATTTTCTTAAATGTAAAATAAATTCGTTTTCTCAAAAATGGTTCTAATGATATTGACCTTTTCTTTTATTTTGGACAATTAGGTTAAAATTGTGCAATATGCAAAATAACATCAAAATCGTCATAGCCGTTTTAGAGCAA
Organism: Ferdinandea cuprea; assembly: GCA_963576555.1. Taxonomy (NCBI): domain Eukaryota; kingdom Metazoa; phylum Arthropoda; class Insecta; order Diptera; family Syrphidae; genus Ferdinandea; species Ferdinandea cuprea. Next base: position 74,317,508 of record OY754960.1, read on the forward strand.
ACTTGCGAAGTGATTTAAGTAAATCGTTGTTTGTGGCGATTCAAATAACTCTAAAATTTTCGAGGAAAGCAGCATTTTTATAAAAATAACGCTAGCGCGCTTGGTTCACTAGCTTCAATCAAATTATAATCGGTCTTTTAAGAGCGATAAATTTTTCTTTTTGAAAGTTAAAATGATCTTTAATAATATCGGTACTATACCAATTTATTAAATTATAACGGTACTTTTGCAGAGCGATCCATGTAAGCATTGTAGATTTTAAGTTTAGCAACGGTAGTAGGGTGGCCTCGATTGCTATTGAACGTTCTTCGGCCTCACATTAGGTGCTCAGGAAGACGGGATTTAGGCCAAGAGATCTAAAATACATTATCAGCGTGCCCCGCTTGTTACGCGTTTAAAATTGCGTGATATTTCCAGAATTTATAGATCTAGAAATTACATTTTTGAAATTATTCTAGTTTTTTGGTTTTGTAAATTTTTTTTTATTTGATTTTGTCACTCAAGCTAATATCATAGCCCCAAATTCTGAGGGCTGCATTTTCGGGTCACATGATATCTCATTTTGGCAATTTGCATTCGCCAGCAAGATCGCCTGATTTAAGCACTCAAAACTTCTTTTTGCGGGGTTTTTTGAAGTAAAAAACTTTTCGAGCCTTCATTGTTATTCTTCGACTATCTGCTTTATTCTGGAAGCATATTTGTCAGCTTAATAAATTCATTGTTCAGTGAGCTTCAATTTGGTTTGTTTTTCGGTTTAAAAGGATTCAGTCACCTTATAATAAATGTAAGAGTGGCTTAAATAATCTGAATATATTTTTGATATATATGATATTTGAGAAAAAAATATTTTCTGTCAAAATTTAAAAACGGAAACCTTCGAATTGCTTTTTATTTCACAAGGGTTAAATCTCTAAAAACATTACCGTTGACCGTCATAATCATTTCGAGGGCCAGTCATAGTCGGTTACTATTTATACAGCTTTTCTTCGTTGAGTATAATGCTTACATCTACGCATAAATTGAGCAAATAGCAAAATGAATGCACATTTCTTGAAAAAAGTGACCAGCAAGTGAAAAATTTGCATGGGCTAGAAAATTGCAGTGGCCATAATTCATAGTCAAAATATGCTATAATGTGGGTCAGGGTACACCATAGGGCCTTCCTTAAATCTTAAGTAAATATCGTAAAGATTGGAAATAGACTCATACTCCAGAACGATTTTGTAAAAAATGAAATATGTACACAAATCATACGTCCAAGTGTTGAACATTAAGTCGTAACACCCTGCTAATGATTCTTTCTATTTAGTAGGCACACAATATTTTGGTGTAAGTTTTCGTTCTAATTATAAACAGTATTAAATGATTTTCCCTGAACTATACCGATTAAATTCCTTAAACATTGGCGCCAATGGAATGTCCTTACATTCATTCAGCACTTTTAAACCCGAAGCCGAATCTACTACAATTCTTAGAAATGACATCTTAAATATCTTCCCAAATTCACAATACATATACATATGTAAGTATATATATCTTTCTTTGCCATTTGCGTGTATGTAAATTCATACTACACTGTAAAGGAATTTCCAACATCTATCAAAGAACAAAAATCAGCATTCCGAGCACAATAAGTATAATAAAAAAAAGAATATTCAAATCATTTAACAATATTAAATTCGAAAGTAAAACCCCAGCCTTTAAATCAATAATGGTACAACTTTGTCGTCAGCAACAATTTATGTTTCTTTCGTTAATTGACAAACAGCTGCTTACAACAGGCATTCAAATAGTTGTACTCTGTAATGGAAATGAGAGAGCGGAAACATGCAATAAACTTCATCAAGCATCTGAGTTTAAACCGTTGCCGCATTAGAAACACATTCCTTCCGTGACGAAATAATATGAAAGAGCTCAAGCTCCAGCAACGATGACTTACACTTAATTAATGGACAAAATCCTTTAATAGTATCACAGTATCATGTCTTCATAATCGCATCCAACAAATCACAAGCAAATGACACGAAACCGACTGGTAAAATAACTCCTGTGAGCTCATTAGGGTTAGGCAAAAAGCCGTCAACACGATTCAATTCCAATTTCCAGCAAAGGCAAATCTGCATAAACTCCCATCACATTCGCATCCAGCGTCATTGACACCCTCTCAGCCGAAGGAGTACAGGAGCAGCAGAAGCCCAAGCAGAAGCGTACCAATGTACACCACGTTCGTCATCTGTTACTTACTGTACGGGTGCACACAGGCATTCAGACATCCAGGCGCACGGCTAGCTCATGGCATGACTATGGACTCTGTACACATATCCCCAGTTCTTCTGTGGCTAATTTCTGCGACTGACAAAAACAAATTTTGTTTCTTTTGACGGTGAAGTTCACTGCTGTTGCTTCTGGATCGATCATTAGTCAGCAGTTGAATGCGGTCATCGATTATGTTCGTCTCCGACATGGTAGATTTAGTCTTTTGACCGAGCGCTAGCGATCCTCTCGTTCCGGGAGATCCATAAGTGTAGTGTTGAAGAGTAATGATTATCTGTGTTGTGTGGAGCGACTATTGCAATTACTCCATATTAAAGAGTTTGTTCGTTTGCTGCCGCACTACATCGAGGCACTGCGTTTCAGCTGAAGACACGGTTTCAATTTATCAACAGATGAATGCGAGAACAATTTTAGAGCACGTTAACCGATTAAAATAATTCGACTTTCTGATTAATTGCAATCCTAGGTTAACCACAAATAAAATCGAGATTTTTTATTAAATTAGGCTGGTAGGAATAAGATTTTCCAAATTAAACAATTAACTTTAACGACCGCAATAAATTAAACAAAGAGTTTCAGCATACAGTTTTTTTTTAAATTGCAATTATATTGATACCCTATCTTCCCAAGTGACAATTTAGTTTCCATAAGGGCCAAGGATAACAACTGTAAACGATCTTATGAAAAACAATTTGGCGCACTTAAGCGAAGTTATTTACTTTCCTTAGGACCTTTGTTCACGGGCTCTTTTAAAGTAATAGTTTCTTCTAAGATAGTACTTTAAGCACTTACAGAATGTACTATGGACAGGATTCTAAAGGTACCAACCTATTGGACTTTATAATATCATCTCCTTTTTTAAGTTGCATTGGTTGTAAGCAGAAGTGGCGCTGCACTAGATTTTTTGTTGAAAGAGAAATGGTTGTTGGTATAAATCGTACGACCTTTGCCTAATGAACATGACATCTGATACAATGACACCGGAACTTCGGCGGCGTTAAAACTTTAAATTAAACGTTCTCCATCTTCATGAATAATTTCGTCCAGTATCTGAGACAGGGGAGGGTTGTTGTGATCATATCGGATGGTTCCAAAAAATGGTTCAGGTGCTGGTCCCCTATAAACACAATATTCATTACATTATTGATTGGATGTCTACGCTAGGCCATGTCATGAACATCACCTACTACAGATCGCTTTGCTATTAAAGATACATCAAAAACTTTTCTTTAAATTTATAAACTCCATAGTCCATACTACAAGTCTTTGTAGGTACCAATGTCTTACAATCGCTTCAGTTTTATAGAGCTAACTGACAGATCATAGATCACAGATATTCAAAAGTATGTAGCAGTTCTAGGTAAAAGATTTATTTGTATAGGAGAATTTGTCTTCTTCTTTAACATTTATATTTTTGACGAACTCGTGATTTTTTATCACCGACCTCTTTGACAACTTCTTTCGATTTTCTTAAAAATTGATTAAGGATTGTACTTCAATGAATAGGTACCTACCTACCCCAGCAAATGTTTAATTTAATAAAAGTTAAAATATATAATGTAGTAATGTAGTAATTGAAATACGAACCGTATTGTGATATATATGTTTACCTAACCTACTTTTATATTTATTATATTTGACCTGGCCACAAACTAGGATGCGTTCAAATGCACCTACACACACCCATCATTTCGACAGCAATTAAGGAGTGCATAGAAGAAAATCCGCAGCATTTGCATTGTTCCTGTTCATTGTCTTGTACCTACATTCCTATTGCGGACTGGCGAATTTGAATCGTGTGCGCTATGTACTTATACACAGAATTGATATGCGCACACATTCTCCCTACAATCGCAATAAACCGCTGTGCCGCGCCGCCGCCGGCCGACGGTCCATTGGAAATCTAGCAGCAAACAACAAAGGTGCGCTAAGGAGGTGCCCATAGTTACACCCAATAACTTCTGCACTTGGGCCTTTGGTCCATTAAACATGAAAGGAACACGAAGACCCTTGCTTTGACATTATTTGTGGTGCGCTCGCATGAGGAAACTTTCTGTTTTTCGCTCTTTTTGACGTTGTTCCGCAATAGTATTTCACTGCGCAAGGCCTTTGTCTATTGAAGAAAATTCACTTAATTCATCTTCCTCCACATTTCGCTGAAGGAGATGGCAAGGGAAGCTGGCTGATAGCCACCATCCTCAACCGTTTATAGCGAATATATTATAATCGGCTGCGCCGCAATAAGTAGTTCCGACACGGTGCTGAACGGCGGCTACTGGTATTGCCGCGAAGTATACCGTAAGCGCCTCAGTATGGTCACCTTTTACATTTTTCAGCAGGGAGTTTGTCGTTGCGAACAGACTTTTAACATGGTCGTCTTTCAAGGAATTCACTTTGGCTTTGATAGGTTTCTTCCTCGCTTATTCTCTTCTCGCTGCAATGTGTACATATTTATAACTTAGAGGACTGAGCTGTCCGCCAGCGGATATCTGATGTAGGCGGGTGTCGTCTTTGGTTTCCAGTTCGAAACCGGTCGGTGTGGCGACTTGCAACGGTGACAACGAACAAACATTTGACTTTTCAATGAAACATTCCAGCTGTTTGCAAGTGTTATGGTTATTTATCAATGGTCATATGGTGCAGGACACACAGAGAGGGGCACGCCAATTGAAGTCGAAATGTAAAAGTAGAATTTATTATTCTGGGCCGTGGAAGCTGCGTCGTGGTTTAAAGCCATATATTTCCTACAATTTGATCAAAGTGCAATGGTAAGTAGCAAACAAATTCGGTTCGTATTCTCAGCCCACACATTTATTTGCGTTTTACATGCATCATAGACCACCAGAGATAGGCAAATTTTTGACGTTGCTGCATAAGACTGCTGAGCGTAGAAAGTGGAAGTGAAGTTGCATACCAACAGCAGCACAGCTTTTCTGTAAAAAGTGGTCCCAGCAATCATTTTTATTTTAATAGAGAAACAAATGTGTAAATGTGCTTAGCCGAGTATGTATAAAATCTTGTTTTTGGTGCGGTCCATTTTGCGCAAACTGGGCAATGCTAATGGAAAATTCTTGGGAGCGGCATGATTTAGGGTGATAGGATTTTTTTCTTGACTGCACCAATAATATATATGGCCCTCACAAATACAAATATTGTAATGTAATTAATTAGCTCCATAATGCGGCCAGTGCTCGGAAAATTGTATGTAGATAGGTATAATAGTCTTATTTTACATATAAGGTATGTAGGCAACTAAGCCACTGTACTGTTATTGAATGAAAAAAACAATTGATTTAATTTCACATAATTTTTTTGTATGTCAACAATATGTGCCGTAGAAAGCTTTGAGTGCAACTCTGATCTCACTTAAATTCGAGAAATTTTTTTTATTTTGCTTTACCGGTGGAAATCAGAAGCAATCTATGAAATATCGATGAATAATATTAATTTGAAATCAAATTTGGGATATTTGTAATAATAATTTGTTATTACACCAGAAGCTCATGGGGCTTTGCACTCGCTGACTGTGTGTTGCCGCGCGTTTTCTAACAATATTTATAAAAATTTCTATTCGTAGGTCAGGTCATGATGTCTTCTCTCCATTTACTGACGAGATTATGATTCTTTTCGTAGGTCAGGTCATGATGTCTTCTCTCCATTTACTGACGAGATTATGATCAGGATTACAGGGATCATTACCCTCTCACTTCTGCATTTCCACTGGTCCGCCTGTGGGGTTCGCCGGTTCGACCTGAAAAAATATCTACAGGTATCCCGATTTTGGATCACTTCATCATTGAGGCCAATCAAATGCTGGTGCTTCTGCATTTGTGTGATCCAGGAGTTTTTAGGCCTGCCTCTCTTACGCGATTGTAAGGGAACGTTGATTGCCATTGCCTTTTTGACGCGGTTCTTAGGATCCCTCCTTTGAACATGACAATATTAACTGGGTCGGTCGTGCTCCAATTTTTTCGAGAGGTTCTTTGACTTGAAGGCTTTCTCGGATTCTGGAACTTCTAATTCGATCAAGCTTTGTTACTCCTTCTGTCATGCAAAGCATCTTCATCTCAGCTGCTGTCAACTTGCTCTTATACTTTTTGTACATTAACCAGCATTGTGAACCGTATGTGAGCGCCGGACGCACAACTGCGGTGTAGAGCCTTCCTTTCAGCCTAGGGGACATTTTTCGGTCAGAGTTTTCCTGTCACTTCATCCACCTACGCTTACACGATGATTGATGTCGTCATCAACGGTTGCTTCGCTGTTGATTATTGATCCCAGATATTTAAATTTTTCACACTTGGGAACCACCACCACTTTCAAATAAATGTCTGGAATGGGTTGGCATGGGTAAGAGAATGGGCAGGACAGATACTCTGTCATTTTTTGGTTAATACGCTACCCATTTCCCTCTAAAGCATCTACCCAAACATCCAGTGTTCGTTACAGGGAAGTCTGATTATCACCTATGATGGCTCCATCGTCATCAAAGAATAACTGATGCACTGTAGGGTCCAATCTAGCAACGTAATAAAGAGCAAAGGACTTAAGACACTTCCCTGGTGATCACCGACTTTTATTGGAAATTTATCGGTGACTCCTGTAGGACATCTGACTTTTGTCTTCGCTCCCTCGTACATGTCCATGATCATCTGTACGTAGGTTTCAGGAACTCATTGGTGTCTTAGCGCTACCCATATCTTGGTTGTCTATCGAATGCTTTTTCAAAATCAACCAGAATCATACGCAGATGCTTTAAGGAATCACGATGCTTCTCCATTATGATCCCTATACTTTGGATTGCATCTGTGGTTGTTTTACCCGCGACAAACCCGCACTGGTCATCAGACAGCCGTATTATTTGTGATGTGTTTGATCTTCATGGTGTGTGACATCAATTTGATTGAACGGTAATTATCACAGTTTCGCGTATCTCAATTTCCTTTGTGCAAAGGAAGAAGATAACTTTCCCTCCACTGGTTGGGCATTGGATCACCTCTCATGAGTTTCGAGATAAGAATCATGAGCCATCTGAGCCCGATGTCTCCCATCCTATCTTTTTTCAGAACTCACTGGGTATCTCATCCGGCTCAACCGCGTTTCTCTTCTTGGAGTTCTTGACCACTTTCCCAACTTTTTTGACTTTTATGTCGGTCACTTCTCCATTGTTGGGGGCGACTCCTGGAAAATATAGCCGGTTTCTTCACGAAGGACTTTGTTTTGGAATGTTTGGATGGTTTCAGAATTTGTTTACTTTGTACAACCCCATAGTTGGATGCTATACGTCCAAGCGGGTTTCAGTATCTACTTGCATGTATAACATTACATATTTCGTCCTCGATAGAAAAGTCAAATTTCTTTTCAGTACTGTCAATGGTGTTATATATTTTGGAGCTTAAGTTATGAATTGGTGTTTTTTTGAAGGCTGTTGTTGGCATTTCTTTTAAAACATGCACAGTAAATAGATTCTACCCTGGTGATTTTTTATGGTGGCACATACTTCTTAATTCTTTCAGTGTGACGAAGAAACGAAAAACTTTGCAAGATGTCGTTTCTATCAAAAAAGTGTAATTTATTTGTCACTGCATTTGCTAAGAATGGCTTACAAACATTTCCGAAGAGGTCAGCTTTCCGGCTGAGCGAACAATCGCCCAAACCCAACAAATGAATAATGGCCCAAGAATATGGGGCAATTCTTCATAATAAAGGATATTAGATTTGATTTCAAACAATCTTCACATTTTGGTTTTAGGGGATTGTAATTTATGCGTTTGTTCGCACAGCTTAGCTTTCTGTTTTAAATTTGCAATCCTTTTTCCATCTTGGGCTTTTTTTGGGACATTTTTTTTTATGTGCGTGGTTGGCTGCCTGGCACCTGAATTTATAACTTTCTCGTATACCAAAGACAATGTTATTGCGATCGTGCGGATATTACGACTATAGAGAGGTCCAAAAAAGTGGGTCTGCCAATGCCGTCCATCGGACTGTCGTCTTTTATTTACATCTTTTTATTTATTGCTTTATCGTTTGAAACAACTATACCTGTCACACAATTTTTTTGGCGAAAATCACTTATCGCTATTTTCCTAGAAAACGGTTCGTAGGATTTTGGACTTTTTTTTATACTAAGGATATTTGGGATGGGACCAAAAATACTGCATAGTCAGGTTTTGGAAAAAAAATGCGATTAACGGTATGAACTAACGAAGAGAACTCCAAAAAATTTTACTGTTTTTTTTATACTATTAATTTGAATAAATTTGCATACTTCGATTTTTGCAATAATTTATTTTAAATTTCAACGACAAACGAAACTGCGTCACCCTGTTCAGTGAATGATAAAAAACAAAAGTAAGTAAAATTCAATATTACATAGGGAAAGGTTAAAGTCCTCTTGGGGCGAACAGTATGACATCTTATCCCTATCCCTATATGCCTCCAAAAACAAGGTAAGATCATTTTGGATGACATTTAATTTCATTTTATGTGAAATTTATAAGAAAATCATCAATATTTTAAAAAATCTCCCTAAAAAGTCGGCTTATGGGTTATATATTGGAAAAAAATTGGCTAAGTATCTTGTTAAATAGTCGGTGGTTTTAATCCTGATCATAAATACATATACTTTTAGCGGTCTACGATGGGTATTAAGGGGTTTTACAAATTCTGTAGCAAAATTAATATTCCCTTAGGATAGGGTATAACAATGTATTACAATGCATACAAGGCCATATATGGCTTGAATGGTTTTGAATGAAAATTACCTTAAGCCATACAAACGCATAATGCTTCCTATTTATACCCTATCCTAAGGGTATTTAAATTTGTATACCCTATCCTATATAATGTTGACACATAATTTGTAACACCCCTTAATATTAGAATACCTTAAAGTATATATATTTATGATAAGCATTAAAACCTAAAACTATTTAGCAATATGTCCGTCTTTCCACCCGTGCGCAATTTGTATGCCTTTAAATTTAAGCTAGGAAGCTGAAATTCGGACCACATTTTTTTAGGAATCGGAAATGGCTAAGTGTAAAATTCTTTTTGATAGGCCCACAATTTAGAAAAAATCGTTTTAACGCTAAAGTTAAAGAGATGGTGTAATACAACCATTACAAGACATAGTGACTGCCTCCCTTCATAAATTTGTCATACAAAGTTTTTTGCCACGCCTACTTTTTGTGAGCGTTTTTCACTAAAAGACTGTTTTCCGCCACGCCCACTTTTTGGGGACTTTTTTTATGAAATTCATAGAATGAAATAAAATGCTATCCATCGTGTTAACGATTTTTTCTTACGGGCATATAGGGATATGGATAGGGTATCATACTGTTCACCCCAAGCGGACTGTAGCTTTTCCTTAATTTTTTCTGTAATAATGGTATGTAATTTTATTTCTGTACCCAAATTAAGATAAAAATATGTTTAAGAATTCGTATTTTAATTCTTTCATAATTCTTGCAGTAGATGAATAAGATATCAAAATACAAAAACTAATCAAAATCATTAGAGCTGCTTTTGATGAAAGGGGTTTAATTTACATTTTAAAAATTTTATTTAAAAATGAAAAAGAAAATTAAAAAAAAAATATCTTTAAAGTATAAAAAAAAAATTTTAAATACATTTTTTTTAATTCCCTTTATAAATATTTGATGTTTAACCGCCCATGTTTAATAAATTACAATTTTTCGAATTTTTTTCATAAAACTGGGATTGCAGTATTTTCAGCCCCACCCCAAGTATCGAATGTACAAAAACAAACCAAAATGCTTTGAAAAAATTTTAGTATTTTTTTACAAAAAATTGTATGGCACGTACCGTTATTTAAAAAGATAAAGCAAAAAAAAAAATAAGGAAAGACTACAATCCGCTTGGGGCGAACAGTATGATACCCTGTTTTTTTTTGTTTAAATTTCAATTTTAATGCTTTTTATTGACTAATTCATTTATTCTTACATGCTAGACAAAAATGCTTAAAACTAGCTTAACTTACTTAACTATGTTATTTAAATTTAAAGTTACTGGCCCTATGCGGGCGCTCTAAGATAAGTATGATACCCTGTCCATATCCCTATACGCCCTAAAGAAAAAAGCATTAAGAAGATAATGGATAGCATTTTATTTCATTCTATGAAATTTAGAAAAAAAATGTTTCCGAAAAAAAAACGCCCCAAAAGTGGGCGTGGCCCCTTGGGAAAAATATCTTCTTAAACATTTTTTCGGTTTCTATGAAAATTTTCGAAGAAAACAGCATTTCAGTCAAAAAAGCCCACAAAAAGTAGGCGTGTCATAAAACTTTATATGACAAACTTATAAAGGAGTGCAGTGCCTACATATCTTGTGAAGGTTGTAACACTCTATCAGCCTTATTTATAAACATATTTTAAGGCCAGCGTAACTTAACGCAATACTTAAACTATCTTTACGCAGCAAAACATTATTTATAAGACTTAAGCAATGCGTAACCTAAACACCAAAATTTCCGTTTAGAGGCTGCGTAAGGTGTGTGTAAAATTTGTTTTTGATTGCAAATATCATTTTTATATTTTCAATAAAACAAAAAAGTTGTAAGCCGGAATAAAGAGATATAAAAATGCATTTCAAATGCCGCTTTTGTGAAGGCTATCGATTTCACTAACATCTTTAGCCAACAAATTAACCCGAGACAATGCAAATCGTATAATTGATTATATATATATGTGCCTTTGTAACATATTTCATAAACAAATTGTAGTACCTTAACAGTCTATCTCTCTAACTTTAGCTTTCAAATGTTTTGTTTAAATTGTGGGCGTGGCAGTGGGCGTATTGAAATTTTTGTTTACAATCAACCATTTTAACCATAAATCGAATAATGAGCAAATCCTTCCGTCATTAACTTCGCAGATGAGTGATGGTACCTGGATAGCGCTAAGCGAGATAACATCTCTGCAAAAATTTAACACACTACTTGATACGCTCAGCCAGCACGAATCAGCCTAAAGCTCGATATGAACGGAGTGACTGCATAGACAGACGTCACTATAACCATCAGGAATGTCAAGGAAAATACGAAAAGCGTAAAATCGTAGAAGATTGCAGTGCAGATTTATTTTACCTGCGTGCAGAGCATCAAGAGAGTCAACTTGCATCGAGCAACGGAGGCTCAACAAACAAACGCTCGGCAAAGGAACTGAATACTGCAATACTGAAATGCATATCATTTGGAAGGGATCCGGAATTCAGCGTCGCTTAAAAACGATATAAACAACGGATCAAATCAGGGTTGCCGAGAGGAAAAATAGAACCTTAGTAGAGTCAGCCAGGAATATTTCTTATGAGAAATGGAATGTTAAACTACCAAATTTAAATTATCTTTATCCATTTCTTAAAAATTTGTTAGTTTTGGACAAGACGCCATCCAAAGAACAGTGTGATAGCAGGGTAATAGAAGGTATATTCGTCAATTATCCGGACACACAAAAGGCCTACAGGGTTTGGGTTTCATCTGAGAGCAAGATTCATGTACCTATAAAGAGATGTCAAATGTCCATATGATCTCAAAATTCAAGGAAACTTCATCAATGAGGAAACAAAGAACGATCGCAAACGAAAAATTTGGAAAATACTATCATAGGTCGCAAAAATCATGTATTAATATAATGTTACTGTTTTAAATAATACATAATGTATCAACTAGTAATAGTTAATGTCGAGTATTAAAACATTTTTTTTTTAAACTACCATTATAGCATTTGAATTCCAGTCAAACGATTTGGGAGGTTAGGTGAAAAACGAAAAGTCGGAAAAGATCCCGCAACAGTAGATAATGAGTGACAAGAGATATACAGCGGTGCACAAATAAAGGGTCCGCCATCTAACGTTTTTTTGTCAACTAGTGCTTATTTCGCGAATGGTAACACTCAGCTCATGTCTGATTTGACAGATAATTAGTTTTATCCTTCCGCTGAACGAATATGGTTGTGCTTGAACAACGCTGGGAAATATTGCGACATTACTTTGAAAGTCATGGTAATGTTGCAGAATGTGTGCGAAAATTGCGGACGGATTTTCGTAGAAGAGAAGCACCGTCAGCTCCGTATGTTCGTTATCTTGTGAGAAAAGTAAAAGAAACTGGCATCCTCATCAATAAACCAAAGCGTGAAAAGCCAAACAAAATTGCTGCTGTGGCAGAAAGTGTGCGTGAAGCGCCATCAACATCAATTCACCGTCGTTCTCAACAATTGAACATTTCGGAGACATCATTGAGACGAATTTCGCATAAAGACCTTGGTATGATGCCATACAAAGTCCAATTGGTTCAGGAGTTGAAGCCAACTGACCATCCAACGCGTTTTCGCTTTGCTAAGTGTGCCTGCGATCGACTTAGAGAAGATGCCGATTTTGCCAAAAAAAAATCATCTTTTCAGATGAAGCTCATTTTGATCTTGGCGGATATGTAAACAAGCAAAATTGTCGCATTTGGGGCAAAGAAAACCCGCACGCATACATTAAAAAGCCGATATACCCAAAACGAGTCACTGTTTGGTGCGAATTTTGGTCCAGAGGCATAATTGGGCCATTTTTCTTCGAAAATGAGCAAGGAGTGGCCGTTACAGTCAATGGCGATCGTTATCGGGCCATGTTGAACGAACTTTTGTTCACAAAAATTGAAGAGGAGGATATTGGCAACATTTGGTTTCAACATAACGGCGCTACGTGCCACACAGCCGAAGCTACACTCGATGTTTTGCGCCCTGTTTTTGAATATCGCATTATCAACCACAGATCTGATGTCTTTTGGCCACCGCGGGGCTGCGATTTGACACCGTTGGACTATAATTTGTGGGGTGCCGTAAAAGATAAGTGTTACGCCGACATGCCAGAGACAATTGACGCTTTAAAGGACAATAATCGATAATGTGCTTAAAAATTGGACCGATCGTGTAGGCTACTGCATAGCCACCCGAGGCAGCCATTTGAATGAAATTAATTTCCATTATTTACCGGAAGGATTGTACTTTGAGAAAATATTCAGTAGTTTTTTTTATAGCATTTAAAAAAAAAAAAAGTTATTTGGCGGACCCTATAGATTCGTATAATAAAAATGAAACACCGCGTTGGGAAAACCAGTCAAACCAGTAAAAACCAGAAAACGGGATCATCCAAAAAAAATTCAAGTAATTGAGGAGAACATCAATGAGGAATTAATCGACCGGGATGATTTAGAACCTGATCGTGAATGCGACATGGGAAATTCTGGACAAACTCGCGCATGCACAGTTGGCTATGGATTAGTATTGCGAAACGAATGGAGTGTTAGCGTATCGTCAGAGAGACGTTTAGCAAGGCTTGTTGCTAAATGTTTCACTAAAAGGCCTATAGTAGACTTTCACGGAAGTTTTGCTCACGCAGCCAGATTAAGTTTGATTAAGGCTTTTGATTGCTCTTGCTGCAAAATAATATGATGATTCAATCACCTCGGCATATCTAATAAAGATATTTATAGGGAAAGTTCCATGCTGTTGGAAAGAATATTGAAAAGTATATCGGATAGTGAGTGTAACAAAACTCTGCTAAAAAATGCAAAACCAACTTCAATGGAGCGGCGAAAGGTCTGCAAAATCAATAAGGCATTTTATGGGCTACGACAAGCTAGACGTATGAAGAATATTGAAATTTAAAACATTCCGTGGAAAATTGCAGAAGATTGCAGTGCAGATTTATTTTACCTGCGTGCAGAGCATCAAGAGAGTCAACTTGCATCGAGCAACGGAGGCTCAACAAACAAACGCTCGGCAAAGGAACTGAATACTGCAATACTGAAATGCATATCATTTGGAAGGGATCCGGAATTCAGCGTCGCTTAAAAACGATATAAACAACGGATCAAATCAGGGTTGCCGAGAGGAAAAATAGAACCTTAGTAGAGTCAGCCAGGAATATTTCTTATGAGAAATGGAATGTTAAACTACCAAATTTAAATTATCTTTATCCATTTCTTAAAAATTTGTTAGTTTTGGACAAGACGCCATCCAAAGAACAGTGTGATAGCAGGGTAATAGAAGGTATATTCGTCAATTATCCGGACACACAAAAGGCCTACAGGGTTTGGGTTTCATCTGAGAGCAAGATTCATGTACCTATAAAGAGATGTCAAATGTCCATATGATCTCAAAATTCAAGGAAACTTCATCAATGAGGAAACAAAGAACGATCGCAAACGAAAAATTTGGAAAATACTATCATAGGTCGCAAAAATCATGTATTAATATAATGTTACTGTTTTAAATAATACATAATGTATCAACTAGTAATAGTTAATGTCGAGTATTAAAACATTTTTTTTTTAAACTACCATTATAGCATTTGAATTCCAGTCAAACGATTTGGGAGTTTAGGTGAAAAACGAAAAGTCGGAAAAGATCCCGCAACAGTAGATAATGAGTGACAAGAGATATACAGCGGTGCACAAATAAAGGGTCCGCCATCTAACGTTTTTTTGTCAACTAGTGCTTATTTCGCGAATGGTAACACTCAGCTCATGTCTGATTTGACAGATAATTAGTTTTATCCTTCCGCTGAACGAATATGGTTGTGCTTGAACAACGCTGGGAAATATTGCGACATTACTTTGAAAGTCATGGTAATGTTGCAGAATGTGTGCGAAAATTGCGGACGGATTTTCGTAGAAGAGAAGCACCGTCAGCTCCGTATGTTCGTTATCTTGTGAGAAAAGTAAAAGAAACTGGCATCCTCATCAATAAACCAAAGCGTGAAAAGCCAAACAAAATTGCTGCTGTGGCAGAAAGTGTGCGTGAAGCGCCATCAACATCAATTCACCGTCGTTCTCAACAATTGAACATTTCGGAGACATCATTGAGACGAATTTCGCATAAAGACCTTGGTATGATGCCATACAAAGTCCAATTGGTTCAGGAGTTGAAGCCAACTGACCATCCAACGCGTTTTCGCTTTGCTAAGTGTGCCTGCGATCGACTTAGAGAAGATGCCGATTTTGCCAAAAAAAAATCATCTTTTCAGATGAAGCTCATTTTGATCTTGGCGGATATGTAAACAAGCAAAATTGTCGCATTTGGGGCAAAGAAAACCCGCACGCATACATTAAAAAGCCGATATACCCAAAACGAGTCACTGTTTGGTGCGAATTTTGGTCCAGAGGCATAATTGGGCCATTTTTCTTCGAAAATGAGCAAGGAGTGGCCGTTACAGTCAATGGCGATCGTTATCGGGCCATGTTGAACGAACTTTTGTTCACAAAAATTGAAGAGGAGGATATTGGCAACATTTGGTTTCAACATAACGGCGCTACGTGCCACACAGCCGAAGCTACACTCGATGTTTTGCGCCCTGTTTTTGAATATCGCATTATCAACCACAGATCTGATGTCTTTTGGCCACCGCGGGGCTGCGATTTGACACCGTTGGACTATAATTTGTGGGGTGCCGTAAAAGATAAGTGTTACGCCGACATGCCAGAGACAATTGACGCTTTAAAGGACAATAATCGATAATGTGCTTAAAAATTGGACCGATCGTGTAGGCTACTGCATAGCCACCCGAGGCAGCCATTTGAATGAAATTAATTTCCATTATTTACCGGAAGGATTGTACTTTGAGAAAATATTCAGTAGTTTTTTTTATAGCATTTAAAAAAAAAAAAAGTTATTTGGCGGACCCTATAGATTCGTATAATAAAAATGAAACACCGCGTTGGGAAAACCAGTCAAACCAGTAAAAACCAGAAAACGGGATCATCCAAAAAAAATTCAAGTAATTGAGGAGAACATCAATGAGGAATTAATCGACCGGGATGATTTAGAACCTGATCGTGAATGCGACATGGGAAATTCTGGACAAACTCGCGCATGCACAGTTGGCTATGGATTAGTATTGCGAAACGAATGGAGTGTTAGCGTATCGTCAGAGAGACGTTTAGCAAGGCTTGTTGCTAAATGTTTCACTAAAAGGCCTATAGTAGACTTTCACGGAAGTTTTGCTCACGCAGCCAGATTAAGTTTGATTAAGGCTTTTGATTGCTCTTGCTGCAAAATAATATGATGATTCAATCACCTCGGCATATCTAATAAAGATATTTATAGGGAAAGTTCCATGCTGTTGGAAAGAATATTGAAAAGTATATCGGATAGTGAGTGTAACAAAACTCTGCTAAAAAATGCAAAACCAACTTCAATGGAGCGGCGAAAGGTCTGCAAAATCAATAAGGCATTTTATGGGCTACGACAAGCTAGACGTATGAAGAATATTGAAATTTAAAACATTCCGTGGAAAATTTTATTAATCCCTACAAAGCCTTCGTATAATTTTATGTCACCGATATATTAATATTTTTTAGCTATCGAGCCATGAAACATAACATAAAAAATGAACTCGCAAAATCATTTAATGTACGAGAAATTGGACAAGGATCAAATTCAACTGTCGCCAGTTGCGCGTATATAAAGAAGTATTGAAGAGTTTCGGTATGGAGGAATGTAGTCAGTAGCCACTATGGTTGGAGTCAATATAATACAACTTCGCACTTACAATGGTTGGAGAAGTAAGGCTTTAGTGCCTGTATGGGCCTTTTCCACCTAATATATATTTGTATTTTAATTGGTGGTCAAAACGGTGGTGAAAGCGATTGAACATGAACTCAACCGATCTCACATCATCAACTCCTACTACTCACCTCCACGTGGTGACGGCTGGTTGCCTAGAACCTCGATAGTTACTTTCTAGTAACCCTTGTCGAAGGGTGTTGGTGGCTTTTACAGTTCAAGTTAAGTCGAACTAATACTAATAATGAGGGAATACGGTTCAACGATGAACTCGACAAACTGTACAGCGACATCGACCTGGTTAAAAACTGAGAATTAGACCAGCGAATGAACATCAACTCTCCAGTCAATCCAGATGGACAATATAGAAGAAAGGCGTGGCTTTAGGAGCCCCGCACAAGTGGAGGAGGACGTATACCAACTTTGAGTGAGCAAATAGAGGCCGTTAGCCAACGACCGTGGAAAGCTTATTGGTTAAGGCCAAAGAATATAAAAAAAATACCTAAAAATATCCTAAATGGATAGGCATATAGAAGTATTTCCGTCGTTTGTCGTGCTATATCGTGTGGATGACTGTACCGCTGTATGCGTTGCATCTCACTGGACTGGTTTATGAAGTTCTCTGAGCAAAAGATTTAAAAGTTCTTGATAAAGCAAAGTAATAGCCAAAGCTGTGAGAGCGGGATTAAATGTTGGAACCCGCCATACAAAAAATGTCAGTACAAACATTTATATGAGATACGTCTTCTTGGTATCTCTACATTCTTTGTTAAGGCCCAGGTTCACTCCGGACTGCAGCGCCTCCGAGGTAAGTAAGTATTTTAATTAAAAATATAGACTTACAAAAAAAATAGATACACAACTGATAGCAGTGATCAATCTCACTCTAACCAAATTTGAGCACCACTTTGAGTTCAAATTTATTTTATGTTTATATCAGTTTCTAAATAGTTCTGTAATTTTCCTTAACTTAAATACCAGTTTTTGAACTAAAATGTTCACCAGTCATTTTTGAGTAATAGATCAGATAGTACCACATTACAGGTGGGACAGGAAAACAGTGCCAAAGTGATATTTTACTTACGGTTTTGACAATCAAATAATTTATTGCCAGGCGTCCAATCCACCTTGGGCGAACGAACAAGCAAATGAATGAATGAACGAATGAATTTAACAACCTCGACAGACGACTTGCGTCTACCACATATAGACAAAGATGTATGCGAATGGGAACTGTTTGGCATCACCTGTAATTTATTGGTACGTTATTTCACGCATCAGTGGCAGGTAGCGCCTAATCTGGAGGTACATTCAATGTCTGCAAAATGTTATAAAACATTAAAGCCCACAATTACGCTGCACCTACATATCGAAGGGAACTCGATTGCGGATGAGATTTGCAAGGTTACCCTCAGGACTATTTCCTTGTAAAGTTGTTCAATTAATTTGTTACATAAATCGAATGAAAGGTATACACAATTTTTTTTCTAACTATCATTGCGATCAGAGCAATGATACAGATCGGGGCCAAAGGCTTGATTATGGTTGTAGGCATGATTGCTAATGAAATTGAAATGCCGTGCAAGTGGAATCGAATTACATGTGACCGTACGGGCGCAGTCAAATATGTCAGGACTAAAAATTATTCGTGAGCAATTAATTTCAGGTTTAGTTTTTGTTCAAATGCGCCTTGGGCTGCATGGTGAATGTAGGTACATTTTCTATTAATTCAAGCATATCGACATTATTCGATTTCGTATTGGAAAATTTATTTAGAATCAAAAATTTATTGAAAATAGTGAAATAAAATTTATTTATTATCTATTCTATTAGACACAGTTCAGGCCGACTTTGGTGGTGTAAAAAATTCCAATAAAAACATTTACTAAGACTCTGATAGTTAAGAATGGATAAACCAAGTCAAAAATAAATTTGCACCCCTGAATATGGTTTTAGTAAACAATTATACATTAGACCGTAGAACCGGTTTCTTTAACCGATCGCCATTACCAAAAGTTTTTGTTTGTACGAACCCGTTCTTCTATCAACTCTAAACTTACTAAAAAAAGTATTCAATTATTTTTTTTCATTTCTCATTAGTTGGTAAAATTCTAGAAAATTATTTTCAGCAGTTTTGGAGTTAAGAGCTATTAAGGAATATTAATGTTTCTCAAATAAAATATTTTTATAAAATGTTAGAGGTACCGTAATTCGTGTGGCGCAAATTAATCTAAAGGAGGTATTTAATATGCTCCGGTCCAATTGTTTCTAAAAAAAATTGGGCTTTTTTTAAGAGCTGGAGAAATAAATGTAGCGTGTCTACACATAATCTTAAACAGTGAGTGTTTTAAAATTGACTTCAAAGAATCGATTATTCCAAGCACGTGCTCGTGTTGTACATATTAATGACATCGAAAAAATCTATCCCGTATACAACTCATGGAATAAATCTAAGTCCGGGTATCTCCAAAAATTAATCATTAGTCTTTAGCTTCCACAGTAAACATCTCAGAACAAACCATAATCCTCCGGAATGTTTTGGTTCCCATTCTTTATAATACGGAAAATATCTACACACTAAAGATATTATAAGGATGAGCCAAGTTGATTTTGACTTAGTAAGACATAAAAAGTATTGAGGTTTAAAGCAGAACGTCAAGTTCTTACTTTCCCTAAAAATAGCGGAAGTTTTTAAAATTTAACATACTGATTATATAACTGTATACATTAAAGTGAGTAAGTATTTTTTCTAATTTGAGAGCCATTTAACTCAGGATATAATGATCTTTATGGTGCCTGCTATTATGCGTTCAAACAGATAATAAAATGTATGTTTACAACTGCGTTGGTAGCAACGATATTTTCTATTTTTATTTAATAAATTTAATTTTTTTCAACAGATCCTAAAATGTATATTAACAACTGCGTTGATAGCAAAAATAGAGGCTTGAAAATGGCATGAGTTGCTTGAGCTAATGTGCCCTATTAATATTAATTTAAACATAATACACTTAATACATACATAAGCAGCTATAAAATACAGCATGCAACAACCAACTAATAGTCAAACCCCACACCAGTATTGAGCAAAATTAAATTGCAATTATTAACTAAAAAAATTTGGAATATTTTTTCTCAAAAACCATTCTCTAACGATTCAAACGATTCATTGAAATTTTCCTTTAAAATTTGTTTATTTATAAAAAATAAAACAAATTTATCGTTATGTTATGATGTTAGTTCTTTCCAAAAGAACACTCTTTCGCTTACGATGGGCAAATTTATAAATAAAAATATAAAATATTTTATTCGGTATCGGAAGTTCGTTATTTGAAAAAAACGTATGCACAATTTGCCTGATGGCACACATCAGCTATAATATTATAAGCATGATAAAAAAAATTATTATCATTTACAATAAATAAAAACGTTGAGAAATTGTTTTTTCTCTGATGTAAGCCACACACAAATCTAATAAAGAAAATATTTCACAAAGCTACCTATATAGTAAAGTATTGAAGCGGTTTAACTTTGAAGATAAAACATTGGTTTAACTACAAAAACTGAATCCCCAAAATTTAGGTGACAGATACCATACCTTATTTAATTTATTTTCTAAATAGAAATTATAGATCAAATTGGATGGCGGTTTGTCGCTTATCAAAAGTTTGTTGCAAATACCGAAAATGTAGTCAACTTTTGGGGAAGCCTTTTTGATGCGATAAACGATTTAGGAGAACTAATGTTTCAATATTTAATAAATTTATTGTAGCTTCTGATCTTCCACATAGCGGTACATCAGCTGAAAGATTTTTTCAGATTTACTTACTTAACGGGCTGAGGAGACGCGCACGCTGCTTCCAGTTATCCAGGCCAATCGCTCTGGCATCCGCGATAGCTTGGTCTTAAAACGGAGGTTCAGTCTTTCTTGTCATCTCAAACCTAGGGGCTGGGATCCGAAGATCCTCCTAGCTGGAGTATTATTGTCCATACGCTCGAGCCAATATAGTGGACGAGTTTTCGCATTTTGGACTACATCCACATCTTGGTACAGCTCATAGAGTTCGCGATTGTATCTTCTCCTCCATTCGCCTTCCTCGCACACAGGACCAAATATACCCCGAAAAATTTTTCATTCATAGGAGCCAAGTATTAAATCTCCTTTCATGCTTACCGTCCAGCACTCGGTTCCGTCACTAGAACTGGCAAAAAAAAGGTTCTATAGAGCATACTTTGTCATTTGGGTTAGGAGTTTTGAATCCATTTGTTTCACCAAACTGAAGTAGCAGCAATTTCCTAGGGCAATCCTCCGTCGGATCTCCATTAAGTTGTCATTCGTAGAGTTGATATTTACACCAAGGTAGACAAACTAGTTGACTATACCGAAGTTTTTGCTATCAACAGAGACATTTTGTCCTGGTCGGTTGTGGTTGCACCGCGTGTTCTCCAGTGTCACGCGACGCAATTGGATAAGTTTGGCTGTAGATCTCTTGATGATGAATATTATCATACGCGGCTTTAAGGTCGATGCAGGTGGTGAGTCTCGACTTCAAATTCGTTGGTCTTTTCCAGGATTTGCTTTAGTGTGAAAATTTGGTCTATAGTCGATCTGCCGGGCGGGATTAGTATATTTCAGAAGGATTTGAGACGTTCACACAGTACGTTGAATAGGATCTTATATCCAACATTTAGCAGGGATACGCCTCGATAGTTCTTGCACCCTTTCTTGTAGATGGCGCATATGGAGCTTTCATTCACCAAAACTTGACTGATGATTTGGTGCATGCGCGCTACCATAACATCACCTCCGTATTTGAAAAGATCTGCAAGTCTAATACTTAAATAATATTAAAACTAAAAATAAAAATTCATTAAAATGAAAGTTTAGTCAATACATTACAAAATAAATGATTAAAAACAATAGTTTGAATGGTTGGACTCTTTCAAAATCATTGTTAAGAAATTATAAATTGGCCTGTTGAAGTTATGGGCACTCCTCATAAGCGGACACCCATTTTATTTTAATTTTGACAAAAAGTTTGTTTTAATATTCGTCGCAGACCCCTAAAAGTATATACACATAATCATGATCAGCATCAAAATTTAAGGCTATTTAGATTTTCGCCCGTCCGTCCGCCACTAATTTTTAGGCCTTTACATTAAAGCTAGGAAGCAGAAATTCGCAACATCTACTAAATGCTAGAGTGTAAATTTTGTTGATACGTCTACTGCCACGCCCCCAATTTCAAAAAAACAGTTTCAAAGCTAAAGTTAGAGAGATAGAGTGTTGCAACCTTTACAAGATATGTAGGCACTGTCCTCCTTCATAAGTTTGTCGTGTAAAGTTTTTTGCCACGCCTACGTTTTGTGGGCGTTTTTCAATACAATGCTATTTTCTTTGAAAATTTTTATAGAAACCGAAAAAACATTTTAACAAGATATTTAGCCAATATCTTTTCCAATATATCGCCAAACAAAGTTTTTGGCCACGCCCAGTTTTTGGGGGAGTTTTATCAACAAAAATTTTTTTTATTTTGTAAATTTTATAGAATGAATCATGTTCTTAAAGCTTTTTTCTTTAGGGCATGTACAGATATGGATAGCGTATCATACTGTTCGCCCAAGAGGACTTTGCTTATGTTTTTTTCTTAATATGAATGAATTTCTTTTTGTACGCAAGAATAAGACAAGTTTATCAAGATTTTAATATGCTTTTTTATTTGGTGATACTTTTAGGGACAATATGAACGTACTTATGTAATTTCTTGTAACAGAAAATATATTTATAGCTTTTGGTTCGACACCACGTTTTCTTATGAGTTGGGTGTGGCACTCTGCGGTTCCCATAAAAATAAGGGTTGGCACTGTAATCTTTACCAGCTGTATCACTGCACACAGCTGGTCACTGCACACTCAGATGTGCGCTGAATAAGACGTGTTGAATCTACGTCAAATGCAATTGTAAATTCACTTGCGAGTTAACACTTTTTATGGGGGGTTTCTTTTAATTGGTATGGTGTAAAAATATAGCTAGCTACTGATTTTGAAAAATCTTCCTCATAAGATGTGTACTGCCAATTTATGTTGGACAGAGTATAGTCCATCTTTTCAGATATTCGATGCCCTTTTCAATGCCAATGGTGCATTTGAACCAATTTTTTTTTATGATAATAAATTAAAACAATGTTCGCAAAATTCAGATACACTATCTATAGGAAGCCTTTCCTTATATCTTAATTCAAAATAGCTCGGTCGTTAACTGGCGCTGCACCGTTGGATCTCGATTACTGCATAGATCGTAAATTTTGAACGATAGTCACCTACTATCAATGAACCACAAGAGTTTAAGAACCTTGCGCACATTATTAAAGTATAATCCACAAAATTTCATTAAAATCCGCGAGTCTATATTATATAGGATAAAAGGATATTTTGTAGTCTTATTAATTATTAAAAGTGGAATTTTTTATGCCAACAAATAAAATTAAAATAATAGCTACTAATTTGCCGGCGTGTGTGTAGGAAGCGTACAATACAACACGTAGGGACCTCCAAGAACAGAAACCAGTTGATAACTGGAAAAACAATTATAAAGTAAATGTCCATACACGTTTTTGAAGAATTAACTGTATAGTTTTTTGGGGAAAACAGTGATTACATTGTATGCTACAAAGAGCACTTGTTTTTGAAAAACAAATTACAGAAATGTTGTAGCAAACATAGTATGAATATTATGATCTTAAAATGTGCTCTTTGATTCCCTTGTTGCGCAGCTATATAAATAAAGTGCACGACTGCGTCATACGAAACATTATTGGTACATGACATGCGTTTTTATACCCTATCCTAAGGGTATATTAATTTTGACACATGGTTTGTAACACCCCTCAATATTCGTCGTAGATCCCTAAAAGTACATATAAATATTTACGATCAGGACCAAAACCTAAGACTGTTTAGCAATGTCCGTCCGTCCATCAGCTTTTTAACATATACTCCCTTGGGTCTCCAAATTGAAGAGTATAACATTTTTTTTGATACGCCCACTGTCATGCCCACAATTTAGAAAAAAACAGTTTCAAAGCTAAAATTAGAGAGATAGATTGTAACAACATTGTTTTGGTGCAGTGGCTTAGTGGTTAAGTGCGTTGGTCTACTAAGCAAAAGGTCGCTGGTTCAAATCTCGACCTGTTCCACCTGAAAGTTTTTATTCGCTGCCCCAACTCTTGCGAACGTCTGACAAACATCCAAGAGTAAGAAATGTCATGAGAAGCTTCTCAAAAATAAATTGCCGTTCGGAACAGGCATTAAACTGTAGGTCCTTCCATTCGTGTTCAAAATAGTTTATCGCAAACACAATGGTTGGAGAAGCTAGGCTTTTGGACCTGTATGGGCCGTTTACGCCTAATATTTATTTTATTTTTTATTTTTTTACTTTTTGTGGGCGTTTTTCACTAAAATGATGTCTCCGAAAATTTTTATAGAAACCGAATAAAACCGCAACAAGATATTTAGCCAATATTTTTTCCAATATATTAAGAAAATGGTTGTTTTAAAATTATTTCAAAAATCTAAGTTTTGCAAATTTATTCGACTTAATAGTATAAAGAAACTGTAAAATTTGGAGAAATTGGCAATTTTATAAATTACCGTTAATCGATTTTTGTTGGTCCCATCCCAAATCCTTGCAACCATTTTCTACAAAAATACTGAAAAGTGATTTTCACCAAAAAAATTGTATGTTAAGCAAAAACTAAAAAGATGCCCCGAGATGTAACCCAAAAAAACTTATATACGAACTTTGCCAAATTCGTCGAACCGTTTCGCCATATGTTGCCCGGACGGACAGACAGAGCGACGGACAGCATTGGCGGAACCAACTTTTTTGACTTCTCTATACTCGTAATATCATCCCTCACACTCAGTTTAAGTTCGAAATTTCCGCACGATCTCTTTAATGTATACGAAAAAGTTAAAACACACAAAAATACATTATACAAATACGTGGTCCAAGGTATACATATTTACATACTTACCTGCTGGGCACGACTTGTCAAATCAATTGAAATTTCCAATCACTAATTTTCTTAATAAATTATCATTAGTCTCATAATCACTGTTATCAATCCAACAGCCACCTCTGCTTCTGTCACGAAATGCAATCATATAGACATTTTATTGCAGTCTTACCAACTACTTTTTATATCGCAACATTGTGATCACATAGATATTCAATTATCAAGTCTGTTAAAGTAGTCCTGACACCAGAGCAACAGACCAAACCCGATCTGATCTATTTTTGAATGTCATAATTCGTGCTTATCTCTTGGACCTGTTTGCGGTTAATAACTTCTTTTAACAATATTAGATATAAACACTAGGTCCATTTTGAAAGATAAATGCTTTTAGTACTGTCATATATATCAAAAGATTTTCCCACATTTATACCCAGTTTCTTATTCGGGATTTAGCGAATAACTTATGAAATTAATTGACTACGAAATACCTGTTCTCTTTCAAGTTGAATCGTAAGGGGAGTACGACTTATGGGGCACACCGTAACACACCAACACATCGATGAATCCTCTTGCCGTTGACAACTTTTATTTTTTATATTTTTTCCACCGGAGAGTGTACTTGGAGCAGTTTCTTCTGCCTTGAGATTGTGGAGACTAGAAGACTGGCATCAAGGTGAGAAGAAGCAATTTAAATGAAATACACACATTTTTAATCTCGTGGTAATTAAAAACAAGCGTCATTAATTTATTTTACTATTATTTTGTTATTTTTTATCGTTTATTATTGCGTATTAATGATTGGCAATATCATTGTAATTTATATGCCTATTTTGCTGTGCCTCATTCTAAGGAAACTGACTTCATTCAATGGAAATTATGACAGATATATATAAGTACATAATGTGTAATCATAGCATGCAAAGCAATATTAGGTGTTACTTCCTTTACACTTTGATCATCCAATTAAGCCAGGAAATGTCTAAAGTATACACCTTACCAAGCTCGTTGAACATTATAACGGGCAATTTCAATGAAACCAAATAGATCTGCAAGTGCAATAAAAAATGTGCAATCCAACCACAATCCAATAACTTGAAATATCTACTACGTGTGTTGTGTATATAGAATTGGTGGTCGTGGAATAAACGGCAGTAATTAAAGTGGAAAAAGATTCGCCAGAAAACCGCCAATGTTAATGCAGGTCATTTAACGAAAATGGATTAATGACGTAGTAACCACGCATCGTTTAAATTCATAGCTCGTGTTTACACAAATGCTGGTGAATTTAATACTTCCTTAAGAACGAGCTCACAGCGCTGCAATTAGTACGAAACGTGAGCTTGCTGTGATGGGACGCGGGAGACTTTAAATAGTTAAATGCTCTAACGCTTCTGTTTTTCGGTAAATATTGCACTAACTGGATTCCGAGTAGGTACACCTGTTGCTAATGAGACTTAGTTTATGAGTTTAATTATTGAAACTGAATTTAATTTGCGAAGAACGAAAGGTTCGGCCAGCATACATACATTGATCAGACATGATAAGTTATTTAACTGAAATACCTTTCGACTTGTCTTTTGGTCATTAATTGTCTTAGTTTATCGGTATGGGCCACCAGCAACAATTTTAAATTGTTTTTAACTACATAAGCGGGCACTAAAAATAGTATAAGAGAAATTCAAAAAATGCCGCTTGTGAAGTTAATTTTATTTAATTTATTTTATTAATCTAGCTATAGACGGCTCCCTAAAATAATTTTAGGAGGGAAAAATAAAAGAATTGATTCTCAATGTTTTTGGGAGATATTTGATTGGGAAATAAAACCAAATGGCGCTTGTGGCTGGTCGCACCCGGTCGCGCTATGCGTGAAAAAAACAACAATTTTGAAAAAATGACAAAATTCGGGTCATTTGTCAGAGCAAAAACCGCCATTACTTTGCAATGAGGTTTTTGGTGTCACACAGTTGTTAAGTTAAGTATACAAGTTACAATAACTGTTTGGTAGGTGCTCTGGTATGAAGTTCCTTGTTATTCGTTGCATTGATGTGTTAACCTATATTAAAGACATGATCAATTGTACAAGTAGACCCACTATAACCGAATACTATGTCAATATCGACGGCTAAAAAATTTCCTACTTTTTCATCATTTGCCATGCACACATTCCAGATTTGAGTCATTTGTGTCGTTTTGCGATGTGCGAAAACTAAAATCAGTGTCACTACTTTTTAGTCTCGTAAAGTTGAAGCACTTTGATTGATGGAAAAATTCACATATTTTTAAAAAAGTGAAGTAAATGCGAACCAACAGGGAAACATTTTTTTTGCATTTTAATTAGGAGTATATTAAATCTATTAAACCAAGACCTTAACAAATTTAAAATTCTCATTTTTTTCATTAATAGCGGATTCCAAATTCCTACCCCTTCTCTAACTTAAACTTAACTTAACGCTTAAGACGAAACTAGGGACATAAAGTTCAAAATTTATTGGGACGCACAGCAGCAGACTTATTACCAAATTTAAATTATTTAATATGAGCAGTTCCTAGGAGGCAATATGGAGCACTTACAATAACTGTAGAACCTTGAAATTTAGTACAGTAATGCCCCTAAAAAAGTGGGCGCGGCTAAAAAATTTAGATGGGTAGAATGCTACGAAATGAGCTGTCAATATTTTGTTATACATTTTTTTTAAGGAAATGTTTGACGAAAACTACATTTTGTTAAAAACAACGCCTTCAAAAATTTGGCGTGGCAAAAAGCTTTGTTTAAAAAATTTGTTAAGGAGAACAGTGTGTACATGTTTTGTGAAGGTCTTAGTAAACAAATTGTTTCTTAATTGTGGGCGTGGCAGTGGGCATAACAAACAAAAATTTTTTTTGTATTAAGATATTTTTCCCAATATATCGCCCATGCAAAGTTTTTGGCAACGTCCCCGTTTTGGGGAGTTTTTTCGAAAACATATTTTTTTCTTCTAAATTCATAGAATGATTTTAAATGCATATACATTATGTTCTAAACGCTTTTTCCTTTGTGCCATATAGGGATGTGGATAGGGAATGTAGTGTTCGCCTTAAGGGGACTGTAGCTTTCCCTTTTTATACCCTATCCTAAGGGTATATTAATTTTGACACATAGTTTGTAACACCCCTTAATATACGCCGTAGACCCATAAAAGTATATATATTTATGATCAGGACCAAATCCTAAGACTATCTAGCAATGTCCGTCCGTCCGTCCGTCCGTACGCAATTTTTAGGCCTTTAAAATTAAGCTAGGAAGCTGAAATTTGTACCACATATTCCCTAGGCCTCCGAAATGGTTAAGTGTAAAATTTTTTTGAATACGCCCACTGCCACGCCCACAATTTAGAAAAAACCGTTTTAAAGCTAAAGTTAGAGAGGTAGAGTGTTACGACCTTCACAAGATATGTAGGCAATGCCCTCCTTTATAAGTTTGTCATATAAAGTTTTTTGCCACGCCTACTTTTTGTGGGCGTTTTTCACTAAAATGCTGTTTTCTTCGATAATTTTCATAGAAACCGAAAAAAAATGTTTAACAAGATATTTAGCCAATATTTTTTCCAATATATCGCCCATACAAAGTTTTTGGCCATGCCCACTTTTTGGGGGCGTTTTTTCAAAATTTTTTTTTTTTTTTTCTAAATTTTATAGAATGAAATAAAATGCTATCCATCATCTTCTTAAGGTTTTTTTTGGGGCATATAGGGATAGGGATAGGGTATCATACTGTTCGCTCCAAGCGGACTGTAGCCTTTCCTTATGTTTTTTATTAATATTACGTTCATAGAACAAACAAATACAAACCTAGCTTAATAAATATTGCACGTTTTCCCAAAGAAATAGCTTTTGTTATTGATGCACCAGAAATTCGTTCCTCTACTCCTAGTAGATGAAGACAAAGTGACAAGTGGCGGTAGTTCTGTAAAGCCCACATGGCAATACGACAAATAATATGGCTATCTGATGACCAATCCGGGTTTGTCGCGTGTAAGTAAACCGCAGATGCAATCCAAGCATATAAAACATCGTTATTCCTTAAAGGATTTTCATATGATGATGGGTTTAAAAAGCGTTCGATAGAGAACCAAGAGTTCTGATATGCGTTGTACTAAAATTACGATGAGTTCCTGAAACATAATGTGCAGATGAAAGAAGATGCCCCTAAGAGGTCATCGAAGAGTTCCCAATCAAAGTCAGTGTGCACCAAGGAAGCTTCTTCAGTCCTCTGCCTTTATTGCTGTCCTCTTCTTCTGCTTAAAGGAAAAGACGGATCCGAAAGTAAATCAATTGTTCTTTGCCGACGATTGAGCCATCGTAAGCTATGATCAAACTTCCCTGTAACGAGCATTAGATATCCGGACGGATGTTTTGGAGGGAATAGGTATGTATTAGACCAAAGACATTATTTGATTCACTCCGACCTAGTTAAGAAATTTAATTGAATGGGCAACTAATTCCCAAGTTCAAATAGGAAATGTTTGACAATTTACAAAATGTAGGCACAGCAGCTGAGATGAAGATGCTTCGCAAGACAGCAAGAGTAACGAAGTTTGATTGAATTAGAAGTTCCAAAATCCGAGGAAGCCAAATACAGCAACATTAGCTTTCGATTGGCCTCAGTAATTAAGTGATACGAAACCGCGATAACGGCTAATACTAAAGGTGAACCAGTAGGGACGCAGTAAAGTGCAAGGTTTGTGATCCATGTAATTCTGATTATAACATCGTTGATAAAAGGAAGAAGAAGATTCGAGAGTAAACAAATTGATGTATCGGGCTTTAATATTTAATATAATAGTAAGATATTTACTTAATTTAGGCAGAATTTAAAACAAATGATTTCTTCTAAAAGAAAGCCCTACTTGTAGTTGCTGTTTCAACTAAGTTGGTCGTATAAACGTGGGTCAGGGTACCTACACCAAAGCAGAGCTTTCTTAAAATTGGTCGTAAATGGTGTATACTTTGGAGATAACCCTTTACCGTAAATAAAAAACATACAATCATACAATTATACCATTTTACCATTTCCGGACTCAGGAAATATATGCTCCAAATTTCAGCTTCCTACCATAAATTTAAAGGCCTCAAAAGTTGATACGGATGGACGAACGGACGGACATTGCTAATAGTCTTAGTTTTTGGTCCCGATCGTAAATATATATTCTTTTAGGCGTCTGCGACGAATATTAAGGGGTGTTACAAACTATGTGTCAAAACTAATATACCCTTAGCCCAACTAACAATTTACCTTCTATAGGATCCAATTTTTTAAATTTAAAAAGCTATTGCTTCCATCGTATTGTCATAAGGCTTATGTGTAGATGTTTGCTATTTTTCAAGATATACTATCAGAAATTTCTTAAAAGCTTTTGGTAAACAATTTCACAAGCTGTACAAAAGGGAGAGATATTCTTATATAATAATTATCATAGAATTATATTTTAATTATAATCTACGACCAGATCTGTAAGGACTATTTTCTTGATTCTGTATACGAGAATTTATGTTTTAGAACATCTTTTGCTCCCACTCCTCAGTTAAATTTTTTAGATCGTGTTTTTCCTATCAATACTACAAAGTTTTAACTCATTTACAAAAACCCATTTTCAATGCAACAAAATGTTTTTCAAAATCGTAATCTATTATTATTGTACCATATCCAGATATATTAATTTTACACATAGTTTGTAACATCTTAATATTTGTCTACGATATTGGTCCTAAATGTATATATGTATATTTGCTTCGACAAAATTTTTTTTCAATATTATATCATCTATATGAAAGTTTTGGGGGACGTTTTTTTTTCAAGCACTAATATTTTTTTATAAATTTCACAGATAACGGAGCAAAAGGCATCAATATAACGCCTTCTTCTTGGAGGCATATAGGTATATGGATTGGGTATCAAACAATTCGGTACACAGTCGCCACGGCTTTTTATTCGAGATGGATTGCACAATTTGGCACTCCCTTAATCATCACGACAGACCAAGGAAACAGTTCGAGTCTCAACTAATCACTGCTCTGGCAAACATGGTTGGAGCTACCAAAATCCATACAACGTCCTATCGACCTCAATCTAAATGCATGATTAAAAGATGGCATCGCACTGTCAAGGACGCACTCATGTGCCACGCCTCAACACCTGAGTTACTTCCAACAGTGATATATTTTAAGTAACTCGATTTCTTAAGCTAGCCACGCGCTTTGCATTTTCTTTTCCGACAAACTAACAAAAGTATTTGTGTTATTTCGTCTGACGGCCAAGTAATTGAAACCTTCGTCTCTCGAATGCCAGCAGTTGCGTTCAAATATTTCATTGGCCCCCTGGGATAGGTGCCTTTTCCAAGCTGTCGCCTATGGCCATATCGTTTCTATCTAATACGACAAATAAAACCACTTTAAGCTGGTACGGATGAGCCGGGGACCACTCGCTTAGTAGTCCAACGCACTTTATTTAGCTCATTATAATAAAACTTTTGTATTGAATTTTTTAAACCAGTTTTTATTGTACTTCCAAAAAGCAGCTGAATTTGTATTTTGTTCTGTAACTAACAATTTGCTATCAGTTTAACAATATTTCTTCCTTTTGTTTTAATTTAACAATTTTATTTTTTAATATTATCCGCAAATTTATTTACAGTAAGTGTTTCAATATTTGTTATTAATTTTACAGCAAAAGCTATTTATTCGTCAACAAAAACACTATAACAATATCTGACTAAAACGCATGGTCTAGCCAAAAGTAGTAAGAAATCAAATTTAACAAGCTGCTGCCGTTATGGTTGGGATTTTTTGGACCAGCAGTTCGAGATCGATTTTGTAAGGATTCCGACATTTTATATATCTACTGGCCTACTAAGTCCCAACATAACGGCTGCATTAACGACGCATATACCGTGTACAAACAAATTTTAAATTAATCTATCTCTTCACGTTTGCGCTGACTTGGGATTTCTCTGTGGCAATTGCGTATACGAAATCAATTCGTAATGCCCTTGGAAATTTCAAAAAATGGCACAACACTGTACTCTCATGTTTATTTATTTTAGGAGAATGTTTAGTTTGGTGTTCTTTGAAATAAATTCGTTAAAACAATATTTATACCCTATCCTATGGGTACCTATATTAATTTTGACACATAGTGTGTAACACCCCTTAATATTCATCGTAGGCCCCTAAAAGTATACATATATATTTATGATCGGGACCAAAACCCAAGACTTTTTAGCAATGTCCGTCCAATTAGCTAGGACTTATTCCCTAGGGCTCCGAAATGGTTAAGTATAAACATTTTTTGAATACGCCCACTGCCACGGCCACAATTTAGAAAAAAAACGTTTTAAAGCTAAAGTTAGAGAGATATAGTGTTACAACCTTCACAAGATATGTAAGCACTGCCTTCTTTTATAAGTTTGTCATATAAAGTTTTTTTGCCACGTCTCCTTTTTGTGAGCGTTTTTCAAACGAAAAACATGTTTAACAACATATTTAGCCAATATTTTTACCAATATATCGCCCATACAACGTTATTGGCCACACCCCCTTTTTGGGGGCGTTTCTTTTTTCAAAACATATTTTTTTTAAATTTCATATAATGAAATAAAATGCTATCCATCATCTTCTTAATGCTTTTTTCTTTGGGCTATATAGGGATATGGATAGGGTATCATACTGTTCACCCCAAGTGGACTGTAGCCGTTCCTTATGTTCTTTTTATTAAATTTTACATGAAACAATACGTAAGAGTGAAAGCCCTTTTAAATCATTTAACAATCATGCGCACCCACGGAAAATATATATTCATTTATATAATTAATATACTTTAAAATATGGGGAGTGAAAATATAATCCCTTTTTATAAGAAACAAAAAAGCGAGATATGAGATTCCACTGATTTATATGCATGCATACAATAATATAATCAACTTAATTTAAATTCACTTACCTTACGCACTTCATGCGACCATTGATTAATGCGTTTCTTCAAAAGTGGCTCTGATACCTTTTTTTTATCGTTTATCATTGTTACAACATCAATTGCATCACACTCACTCATCACCGTAAACAATAATGCATCCGGGTAAAATCAAGAAAAATTTATAAAAATATAACACAAGCTCACAAAATTAAAAAAACTATTACAAACTTTTAGCCAAAAATAGGAACACCGAAATAATACTTTGCTTATCCATAAACAAAACAGCAACTACTGTTCTTATGGCAATTTGGCTCGTTCAAGCCATCTGCTGGTTGATTCACATTTCAAACGGTTTTTTTAATACAAAACAATTAGCGGCAAATCACTCAAATGACATCTCATATTAATCTATGTACCAGTTGATCCACAGTGGTGTGTGATTTAATTTCGTATTTTTGTTTTTATGATGTTGCACTGATTGCGCAGGGAATTTAAATGGTCCTTTGCAGAATATCGTCGATATTTTTTTTAATCGTAATTGCTCGAACGTGCCACAATCGGCGATAATTGTTAATTAACCGCTCTGGTTAATTGCGGTCTGGCTTAGGTTTACAATCAGAAGTTGTTATTACACAAGAATTAGCATATTTTATTTAGGTTGTCTCAGGCAAATTCAAAATATAAAGTGTGCAAGTAGGCGTCTATTGCACTTGCATTGATTACGTGCAGAGCTGTAAGCCAAATTGGCTTCTTAAATTTGTTTTTTAAGCAATTGGGTGCAATCAACTAGCCAACCGTAGGTGACGATTAGAATAAACTATGCAAAATTGTTACAAATCAATTTAAGTCCCTATAGTAAAAGCTTTCGAAAAATTAAATAAATATGTACACATTATGGATTCTTAGGGAAATCACATTCGATTTTAGGGACGGAAATAAAAGGAAAATGTTCTTAATGTTATGTGGTGGAAAAGCCATAGAGTCACAATGGCGGATCCAGGTAGGGGTTTTGTGGGTTTTTAAATTGTTTAATGCATTTAAAAAAAGTGAAAAAAACGTTCGCGTGTTTTAAGACTTTCCTCCAAGCATAAAAATATTTCTTTTAACAGCTTATCGTGTTCACATAGCTATCTAATCAGAGTAGTTATTATCTGCTGTTGGCATTTTCGTATTCAGAAGGTTTCTACTTCACGGATTTTGTGTACACATAAATTGCGTTTATGTTTTCGTTGAAAACTTGTTCCTTAAACATAAGGATATAACAAACTCTACATTTTAACTGCAAAGAGGCAAAGAGAGAGTAATAGGAACATAAAATTTTCTAAAAAATCATAGGCAAAACCATTAAATTAAAATTCAGACGAAACTTAGTATATTTTGTTGATAAATATCAAAGTACCAGGCTTAGCGAATTTTTGGAACCAATAACTGAGGCGAAACACATTGCCAACTGTGCGAAAATATAACTTGTAACAACAAATATTTATGGAAAATAAACATGTTTTTTCAAAATGTCTAAATGTTTACCTTCTTCTCTCCATTTAATGACGAGATTTTGATCAGGTTTATAGGGATTATTACCCTCCCACTTCACTGCATTCCTACTGGTTCGCCTGTGGAGTTCGCCGGTTCGACTTTAGAAAATATCTGCCGGCCTTTCGATTTTGGATCACTTCATCATTAAGGCCAATCAAATGCTGATGTTTCTGCATCTGTGCGATCCAGGAATTTTTAGGCCTGCCTCTCTTACGTGATGGTAAGGGAACGGTGATTGCCATTGCTTTTTTGACGGGGTTCGCAGGATCCCTCCTTTGAACATAAAAATACCAACTGAGTCGGTCGTGCTCCAATTTTTTCGAGTTGGGTTCTTTGACGTGAAGGCTTCCTCGGATTCTGGAACTTCTAATACGATCAAGCATTGTTACTCCTGCTGTCATGCGAAGCATCTTCTCAGCTGCTGACAACTTGCCCTCATACTTTTTGTATATTGTCCAGCATTGTGAACCGTATGTGAGCGCCGGATGCACAACTGCGGTGTAGAGCCTTCCTTTCAGCTTAGAGACATTTTTCGGTCATAGAAGATGGCAGAGTTTTCCTGTCACTTCATCCACCTACGATTACACGATGATTGATCGTCATCAACGGTTGCTTCGTTGTTAGTCATTGATCCCAGATATTTGAACTTTTCATACTTGGGAACCAGCACCCCATTCAAATAAATGTCTGGAATGGGTTGGCTGGGGTCAGAGAATGTGGAGTACAGATACTTTGTCTTTTTTTGGCTAATACGATACCCTTTGCCTTCTGAAACATCTACCCAAACATCAAGTGCTCATCGGAGGAAAGTCTGATCATCACTTATGATGGCTCCATCGTCAGCAAAGAATAACTGATGCATTTTAGGGTCCGTCACTTAAGACACTTCCCTGGTGAACACCGACTTTTATTGTAAATTCAACGGTGACTCCAGCGGGACATCTGACTTTTGTCTTCGCTCCCTCGTACATGCCCATGATCATCTGTACGTAGGTTTCAGGAACTCCTCGTTGTCTTAGCGCTACCCATATCAGATCTCTCAAATCAGATCTCAATCATCAAATCTTTTTTAAATCAACCAGAATCATATGCAGATCCTTTAAGGAATCACGATGATTTTCCATTATGATTCTTATACTTTAGATTGCATCTGTGGTTAATTTACCCGCGACAAATCCGCACTGGTCATCCGATAGCCATATTATTTGTCTTAGGCTAAACGATCTTCATGGTGTGTGACATCAACTTGATTGAACGGTATTTATCACAGTTTCGCGTATCTCCCTTTCCTTTGTACAAAGGAAGAAGATATCTTTCCCTCCACTGGATGGACATTGGATTACCTCTTATGAGTTTGGAGATAAGAATCTTGAGACCTCTGAGCCCGATGTCACCCATCTTTTCCAAAACTCACAGGGTTTCTCATCCGGCCCAACCGCTTTTCTCTTTTTGGAGTTCTTGACCGCTTTCCAAACTTCTTCGACAATTATGTCGGTCACTTTTTCGTTGTTGGGGGCGGCTCCTGGAAAACATAGCCGGGAAAACTGTTCGTTTAAAAGTTCCTAGCAATACTCTCGCTTGTGTTACCTGTTTGCTATCAGCAGGCAAAGAAGATACCTCCTCCAACTCCTGATACAGGCTCTCCATGCACTTAACACTTTTTTTCGCGATACTTTTGCAACGTCTGTATTCCACTTCAAGGCGAGATTTTTCAACTATATTATTAGAGGCGCACTTTGACCAAGCTTTGAAAGCCTCTTTCTTTTCCTTTATTGCTGAAGAGTAGAGTAGAGTTTCCTTTGCTTTATTAATCTTTTGGATTGCCTTGAACCCGGGACACATTCCCTGTGGTTCAGACCAAGTTGTGTTCCCAATCGTTAATTAGAATTAACGCAGAAACCCAATTGTCTCTGCTAGGGTTCTGGTCCAGTTATATTTTATTTGTCTACTGTGAATAAAAAAAACTTCTATTTATTTATTTATTTATTTATTCTTCTTTTGACTTAAACATATTGAAACCAACTTAGAGACTAACTTATTCTAAAAGTAAGAAGTATGTTAACACCTCGGGAAGCTATGCATTCCATGGTAAAGGAATGCATTTGTTTACGAAATATTCATATTTCATATTGCACCGTATGAAATATGAATATTAGGAAAAAAACATAAGGAAAGGCTACAGTCCGCTTGGAGCGAACAGTATGATACCCTATCCCTATCCCTATATGCCCCAAAAAAAACCTTAAGAAGATGATGGTCAGCATTTTATTTCATTCTATAAAATTTAGAAAAAAAAAAAACATTTTTTGAAAAAACGCCCCCAAAAAGTGGGCGTGGCCAAAAACTTTGTATGGGCGATATATTGGAAAAAATATTGGCTAAATATCTTGTTAAACACTTTTTTTCGGTTTCTATGAAAATTATCGAAGAAAACAGCATTTTAGTGAAAAACGCCCACAAAAAGTAGGCGTGGCAAAAAACTTTATATGACAAACTTATAAAGGAGGGCAGTGCCTACATATCTTGTGAAGGTTATAACCCTCTATCTGTCCATCTGTAGCTTTAAATCGGTTTTTTCTAAATTGTGGGCGTGGCAGTGGGCGTATTCCAAAAAAATTTTACACTTAACCATTTCGGAGCCCTAGGGAGTATGTGGTCCAAATTTCAGCTTTCTAGCTTGAATTTAAAGGCCTAAAAATTGCGTACGGACGGACGGACGGACGGACGGACATTGCTAGATAGTCTTAGGATTTGGTCCTGATCATAAATATATATACTTTTATGGGTCTACGACGAATATTAAGGGGTGTTACAAACTATGTGTCAAAATTAATATACCCTTAGGATAGGGTATAAACAAGATTTCTTGCAACGTGCGCAAAAATGGCTGCGCGTGCAGTTAAAATGTACTGTATTGAAGTGGGACGGGGAAAGGGGGCATATTCGTTTAGGACTGGTTTTGCTTTGTAAGCAAAATGGTATGAGAAACCGTTAGACGAAGGGGAATGTGGAGAATAATGGTGGCGTGGGTTTAGGTGGAGTCTCGGACGTAACACCTCCCCCCTTAAGATTCTGCTCCGGAGAATCCGCGTTTTTAAAATTGACTTTAATGTTTGTTACGTTATGATTTTTTGAAATGAATCTGAAGATAAAAACTATAATTAAGATAATTATGATAACTGAAAATATTCCAAGACTTATGTATTCATGTGCGATAGTTTTTTGTCTAATTTCTTCTATTAAATTACGATTTGCGATATTTTTCAGGTGTATTTCCTCTGTAGAATAATTCATTACGACCTTACATTGTTACATTGTTAAGGCTAGGTATGATAAAATTATCGTATGTTACAAAATTTTCATATTTTATATTACTTATACTTAGTTCACAATTTTCGAATCTTAATAAGTTGTTACCCATAACATTTAACGTGAAATTATTACAGTTATAAAAAATTTGGGTATACGGAATGTTTTTCGTTATTACAATATTATTATGAATTTGTTTGATTTCTATATCTTTATTTTCTTTAAAATTACATTTAGGACTTAGTTTAAAAATGTTAGATATACAGTTATCTTTTATAATTCTTAAGTCTTTGAACTTAACTTTTCCATTTATATATTCATAACTAAGATTGTCGTCTATTATAAATTGATTATACGGCGTTACTAACTCTAAGTTGTTATTATTAGGAATTGGTTCTATTAAAATTCTATAAAAGCTTGTATCTGAGTAATTAGGGATTAATAATACAAATATCATTTGGTCATTGTGTATAATAACAGTGCTTTTTATGTTGCTCAATTTACTAATTGTTATGTTAAAGTTTGTTACTTCCTTTGGTGATAGAATATCCTTCCCTAGAACTCCTAGTTTGCTAAGAAGTAGATTTTCCTTTACCTTTCTAACTTGTTCTCTTAATAAATTTATATCATATTGAATTTGAAATGCCTGTTGCATACTATATATTTCGGAAGATTCTTTATTTATTGCGTTACCTACATTTAGTAATTGGGCCTTTATTTTTAGTTGTTGTTTGTTAATGTGTTTTGTAATATTGTCAATGGCTTCGTTGAAGTGTTGATTTATCCTAATTTGGTCGTTAAGTCCGTCGATCAAGTTTCGGTTATTTTGTTTGTTAATCTCTAAACTGTTTCTAATTTCTTGTTCGTCGTCAGAGTCCATCGTTCCTGTCAAGTATTTAAGTCCTTTTCCGGCAATGTTAACTAATCCTCTTCTTTGCTTACGATGATTTTCTAATAAATTTTCTATTTCTTTTGACAAAAGTTTAAAATTATGTGTTATTGTAGGACATTTGTTTTTGTGATTTAATTTGTTAATATTATATTCTATAATGTCTAGATTATCAATCCAAGATGTTAGGTTTATGCTATGAAGTATTTTCGTATAGCTTATTATAACTGGAATCTTTTCGTCTCTAATCGTAATGTATCCATGTCCTGTGTTAAGGTTTTGTACGTCTAGTTTCTGTCCGTTTGTTACTGTTGTTGTAAGTAAAATTAGAGTCAGTAATGTAGTTAATCCCCCGATGTCCTTAGTTATCGTCATCTCATCTCTGGAGGGTCTAAAATGCTTTTTCAATTTCCCTAAGCATGCGTTCCAATCCGCGGGTGGGTTTGTGTTTAGAAGATTCTTCGCTGGTCCTTGGATTTTTGTATCAAAGATGATTTCGTAAACCTGTGGTCTGTCTTCTTGTCTGTAGTTTTCCAGTATTTTGCTGACGGAATTTGCGAACGAGGGCAGTGTTCCCGGATCGCCTTTGTATATTGCGAGGTATTGGATTCCTTTTTCTATTCTCGATCTCGCGCTGGATGCTTGGTTATTTTGCATTAAAAGTTGGGTCAGTGCAACGAGGCATTGCTCGATGTTATTTTGTGCCATCTTGTCGATTCTTTGTGGATCGAAATGTCGATTGCGATGTCTATTAATTTTGAGTCTCTTTTTTTTCACGTTCTTCTTGCACGAAGTTATTGGGTTAGGTTTCTTAATCGAAACAAGCGTTCACACACTTTTACACACGGTTTCTTTTTCGAAACAAGTGATTCCTTGATCGGAATTTTGAGTTTAAATTCAATTCGTTTTATTCCTTAATCGGATTTTATTTTCCTTTGAGTTCACTTATCTTTATTCCTTAATCGGATTTAGTTCACTCAAACTATTCCTTAATCGGAATTTGGTTCACTCGAATTAAATAATTAGAATTAACCACGACATATTTTATTTGTCTACTGTGAATAAAAAAAACTTCTATTTATTTATTTATTTATTTATTCTTCTTTTGACTTAAACATATTGAAACCAACTTAGAGACTAACTTATTCTAAAAGTAAGAAGTATGTTAACACCTCGGGAAGCTATGCATTCCATGGTAAAGGAATGCATTTGTTTACGAAATATTCATATTTCATATTGCACCGTATGAAATATGAATATTAGGAAAAAAACAAGATTTCTTGCAACGTGCGCAAAAATGGCTGCGCGTGCAGTTAAAATGTACTGTATTGAAGTGGGACGGGGAAAGGGGGCATATTCGTTTAGGACTGGTTTTGCTTTGTAAGCAAAATGGTATGACAAACCGTTAGACGAAGGGGAATGTGGAGAATAATGGTGGCGTGGGTTTAGGTGGAGTCTCGGACGTAACAGTCCAAAGAACACAGTTTCTGATACGGCTCTAGCCAGCTCATCTTTTTTTTATAATACACGCTAAAGGGATTTTGGATTCCCTTATAATGAAGTAAAATAGTGCGGGCATTAGGAAAGTGAAGGATTAGGAAAAAGGAGACACCGATGCACGTTGATTTTAAATGTCTGTAAACTGTAATGTGGGGGAAAAACAGAGCTTGGTAGAGCATTCCACATTCGCATTGTGCGGTTAAGAAACGAATCCTTGTATTTCACTGTACGTCCGAATACAGGCTTAAGGGTGAACTGATGTGCATTCCTAGCATGGCGAGTATTGCGATTGAATTGCTGTACTGGCTATTTCGTTTGGCACTGTTGGTGGAAAAACCGATAAAACAATGACAGGCAGGAGACATTACGACAATGACTAAGAGAGTCAAGTGATTTTGCCAATAAGTTTTACCGCGCGTTTTTGAATACTGTCAAGTAGCTCCAAATATGTAATTGGAGCACCGGACCATATATGAGCGTTATACTCAAGTTTCAGGCGAATAAACACCTTATAAATAGTTGTCAGATTAGAAGGGCTGAAATATATCTTGCATCGCTTAAGGAAGCCTAGACATTTCACAGCGTTCTTGGCGACATCGAATATGTGGTCATTTCAACGATTGTTGTCATTAACACACATACCGAGAATGGAAAGTCGTTCGGTTTCAGCGATGCAAGTGCCATCCATGGATAATGGCAGAGAATTAGGGCTACGATTCAATGACAGCAAACAGCATTGCGTTTTGGAAGCATTTAATTAAATGCCAAACTTTGCCAAATGCCTTTGAAATATCAAGCGAAACGACCTTTCTTTCACCACCATGGTAAATAGATTGGTTTCACTTCTCGGTTGGATAAGTCATCAAATCACCATTGGACTTGTTGCTGCGAAAACCGTACTGCCGGTCATTAAGAAGTTTTCAGTATTCGAGATATTTCGATAATATTTCTGACGGTTTATCAGCGTTTCCATGACCTTGAGAAGAAGGTACGTACGTGAAATTGGTCGGTAGGAGGAGGGAGAGTAAGTTTGGGACGGGCTGGACAAATGCTGTTTTGCACCTTCTCGAAAGAGCCCTGAAGAATAGAATTACGCGGTGGTTTTTCCAGCGTGGAAGAACACCTCTTCAGAACGATAGGGAAAATACCATCTGGACCAGCGGATTTATGTATCTTGAAGAACTCTTGCCACTGTAGGAGTGCGAAAATGAATGGGTCCCATGGAATATTCTACGCGCTCGAGTATAGGGGGAGATAAAGCACAATCTGCCAGCGTTGAGCTAGCTGCAAAATGAGCAGCAAGCAGATTGGCTTTATCCGAAGAGCTGACAGCTGGGATGTCATTGAAATGAGTGTCGGAACAGATGAAAAGACCGAGTTTTTGATGTTTTTACAAACGACCAAACATTTTTACTACCGGTGGGACTTTGAAGTATTTTTTGCCTCAACTTTTGGTCGATATGACACAATGGTCTATCGAACCTAGAGCCGATAATATATTTAAAGTGTACCTATTAGGGTGGAAGATAAGAAACAAGTCCAGAGTTTTGGCGTTTTAACCGCTAATGTCAGGTATCCGTGTTGGCTCATTTACAAGCTGGGTCATATTATAAACCTCAGCGAAGATCTCGACATACCTTCCTTCGAGTGTTGTCTGTCCAGAATGTCGAAGCCAACTTGAATAGTGTATATTGACGAATCAGACAGTGCATCAAACTCAGTATAAGTATAAGTATAAGTATAAGTTCTGAACCTGGTCGGCTCAGGTTTTTCCCTTGGTTTACCGCGCCAAGCAGCAGCGTTTAATGCGTTTAGGTATTCATACCCACTAGGTCTTTGCATCCGTTGTTCGTTGGGTTAGAGATGGTAGCTACTTCAGTAACGCGTCCAGATGCAGAGGGAGTGTCCTGCCCAAAAGCAGTCATTTGGGCGCGGTCCACAGGAGCAGTCATCCCTGCCGCCTTCTCGCTATCATTTGGACTTAGGCTGTCTTGCCCTGCAGCGTTGCTAGTCGATGCGGCCTGTACCACACTCTCGGAGGGATTGCCGGTAGCTGGTACGACAAGGTTGCTGCTTCTCTGACCATAGGTGTACCGCTGTCAGAAATCTGAGCCTTTTCGGTGATAAGTGCACCATCCATTCCTCGTTGGACAACTCTCCCGCTGTTTGCCTTAAGGTCTGCGCTTTGTGCGTTGAAGGTGGCAAGCACTTTCTCATTTAAGAGTTCCAGGCTCAGTGGGAAGATACCATGGACGATGTGCGGCTTTGGGAAGGATTGCTATTTCACCGTCATCAAGTATAGGCCACATTTGAGTCTGATACTCTTAAAGTTTGAGCGCATCCACCCTGCTGTTGTTTTGTCCGAAAAGACAAAAATAATCCACCCCGATTTAAGGTATGAACTTGGGCCATACGCCACATTCGTTCATCTCAATCGAGGTGTCAATTCAAACAAGTCAGTCGAAACGATTCCTAACCATACCAGGCTTGCCACCTAGCAAAAGGTGGGGACCTCAGGTAAGGGATCTTTCCTGACCTTCTTGGGGCCGAGTCAGTGGGAGTTTGGTCGGCCGATCTGACTTTCTTTTTCTGAAGCCCATCACAGATAGCGGCTTTGGCCACGACCAAAGCACGTTTTCTGTTTAGGCCACTCCGCAAAGCGTTTTTAAAGCGTCTATTTTAAAAACATCTAAATTTACATATCCACCCTGCTTTAACTGCAGCCCGTCGATACCCTCCCCGATGGTGAGACATCCTGCACCTTTTCAATTAAGGTGGATTTGTCTGAGTCAGAAGAGGTTGAATCCTCCCCGTCTTCTTTGACACTGTCTCGTACAGAAGAGGCCCACATGACATCTTCTTCTGTACTTTTGGAGATTAACGGTTGCCCAGCAGCAGACCAAGAAATTGAGGACGTATTAGCCTCGTTAGCCCTGAGGCTAGACGATGAGTATTACCCTCTGGTTGCCCAACAGCAGTAGCAGAGGTTGATGCGTTGACTGAGGCATCTGTCTGAAAAGTATTTTTATTTGTTTGGCTAATTATTCTTAAGTATCGCCCATACGGGAGCCCGCTGCACGGAAAGGCTGGTTTGAAACCGAATTTCGCCTGGTGTTCGGACTTCGCATACTAATGGCTAAGCTCGCTCTTAGTCACGCTTCCCTCTGCGTATGCTGTTCCACATTGGAATTAGAGCTTTATTTTGAGAATGGGGTTAGCTCCCCATTTGGGTGGTTCTTAGCTAGTTGCTCCTCTACAGCCTGTCTGCCATGGGTGACCCTTCTGAAGACCAAAGTCTTCGACAGCGTAGCCGATTGAATCATTGCAACGTTAAGCTTCCGCACCGTAGCCTTTAAAAAGACGCACACGTCAAGTTGTCCACCCTAACTATAGGTCGATTAAAACATACTTTTTACAAATATATTGCGTTCTTCGATTAACTTTAATTGACACCTCGTATTAAATTAGTTTTTACAAATAGCATGCATTTTTTTACTTATACAAATTAGGTTTTAAAAGAGGGATCTTCAGTCGTGCAGACAAGCATGCACACTTGTGGGATAGCGCTATGATTTTAATGTATTTTCCATGCCCACCTGCACGTTCAGTCATTCTATCTATGCGTTCTATCTATATATCCGTGCATGAGAGCTGAATTTTAAAGGAAAAATAAAATTTAATTGATCTTACCTACGTACATATATATATGTAAAAATAAATATTAGGCGTAAACGGCCCATACAGGACCTAAAGCCTAGCTTCTTCAACCATTGTGTGTGCGAAGTTATATTTTTGACACGAATGGCGGGACCTACAGTTTAGTGCCGATACCGAACGGCAATTTATTTTGAAAAGCTTCTCATGACATTTCTTACTCTTGGATGTTTGTCAGACGTTCGCAAGAGGTGAGGCAGCGAATAAAAACTTTCAGGTGGTACAGGTCGGGATTTGAACTGGCGATCTCTCGCTTAGTGGTCCAACGCACTTAACCACTAAGCCACTGCACCCACATATGTATGTAAAGGGTTTTTTTTAGATGTTGGTTTTTCAAATAGAGATAAAACTGATATTTTGTGGTCAAATCTGGCAACTCTAATGTTATTTATGTTCAGTTTGGTTTGGCATTTCACCATGAACAGGTTGACAAATGAACAATGCTTGCAAATTGTGCACATTTATTTCGAAAAAAATGGTTTAGTTCGCGAAGTTTACCGCAAGCTCTGTTAATTTTATGGTCGACATAATCGTCCATCAGAGCAATTGATTCGGTTAACCATGGATCGTTTTCGCTCTACGTTTACTCTTTGTGATAATACGCATCCGCAGAGACGTCTAA
Source organism: Ferdinandea cuprea (assembly GCA_963576555.1). NCBI lineage: Eukaryota > Metazoa > Arthropoda > Insecta > Diptera > Syrphidae > Ferdinandea > Ferdinandea cuprea. Next base: position 74,361,888 of record OY754960.1, read on the forward strand.
CAGTGCGCAATTGCCGCTGTAGAGCAAAGTGTTGAAGAGGACCCGAATGAATAGATTCGCCACCGTGCATCAACTTTATGGTAGAATTTTTTCGCAAAGACCTCTTCTTACGACCTTACAAGATCCAGCTTGTGCAAGAATTAAAGCCGCGAGACCATTCAATGCGTCGTGCTTTTGGTGTAGGGGCCGAAAATGAGATTGATATCAATGGTGATTTTCATCGCAAAATGTTGTTCAGTGATGAGGCTAATATTGCGTTGAATGGCTACGTCAACAAGCAAAATTGCCGCATTTGGAGTGAAGAGAATCCACATGAGACCCTTGAAACGCCATTACATCCACAAAAACTGAATGTTTGGTGAGCTCTATTTGCTGGTGGAGTCATTGGGCCATACTTCTTCCGAAATGATGCTGGTGAGTCAGTTACCGTTAATGGAGACCGGTATAGAGGCATGATAACCGACTATTTTGTTCCTGAATTGGATGGCATGAATGTGGATGAGATGTGGTTCCAACAAGACGGCGCTATATGCGCACGTCACAATCGATTTATTGAAGGAAACATTCGATGAGCGCATAATTTCGCGGTATGGACCTATCAATTGGCCACCAAGATCGGGTGATTTGACACCATTGGACTATTTTCTTTGGGGATATGTGAAGGCGCTCGCTTACGCCAACAAACCAGAAACGTAAGTGGACTCGCAAGCCAACATTCGTGGCGTTATTGCCGACATACAGCCCCAAATGCTTGAAAAAGTGGTTGAAAATTGGACCTCTAGACTTGTCTTTATTCGAACCAACCGCGGCGGCCACATGCCGAAATCATATTTAAACATTAATGGCATAAAATTATCCTTCCAATTAATCCAAATTGATGGAAATAAAAACATATAAAACATATTCTTGTGTTTTAAATATACTGTTTCAATTTAAGCCTCAATATTATTATATTTACCATAATTCCCGCATCTAAAAATTTAAAAACCTTTGAATCTATTCAAATATAAATTTTTTTCAATTTATATCAGATTGTACTTAAATTTTCAATTCTAAAAAAATGTATGTAAACACTCTTATTATGTTTAATACAATAATATGAAGGTACAATGCTCCGCTTTTCGTACTCGCTCCATCAATAAGTAAGTCCGTTTCGATCTGTTATGTTATGGTAAAATAAACTATAAATATTAATAAGTATTTCTCAGTATTTCAATTAATATTCAATCACAATCAAAAGCAGTGCTATATCAATGGCGAAGACAGTGAAAATACAAAGCACACACAGTGATAGGTGAACTGCCACAAAAAAAAAAAAAAAAACAATGTGCACTCGTTAGCTTAGTTTCTAATTAATGAGTAATTAACCAGATAGTCAACTCGAGAGGAAATCTCGAAACCCACATAATTTGCACTTAAAAAATCTAATTTTGTTTTATTATTTTATAAATTTATACAACATCTCGAGAATATTATCCTAAATTTTCAAGTCATTCTGAATAAAAGTTTCGGAGATACAGGCTTGGAAAGGTGCGCACTCAGTTGAATCCCGAGATTTATTTGAGATTACCCAAACTTTAAACGCGTTTTTCTCGAAACTGTGTTTTCAAAATCGGTTGTCAAAAGTTCTCGAAAACCACTCAACCGATCTTGATGAAATTTTACACAGGTCTTCGAGATACAATTCACGAGGACTTGGACGAAGGATTTTTTATTTTTTCAATCACACCTATTTAAAAAAAATGTTGACCAAAATTTCCCAAAATTAGCATTTTTTTTTGTAAAAAGGTGAAAAGGTTTGCAATTATCACTTTTTGTTCCCTTCGTCCAAATTCTAGTTTATGGTCTTAACCACGACACAATTTTTTTTTTCACTTTTGATGATTCTGTCACGAGATCTACTGTCAACGCGGACGAACATTTTATCCGAGGGATCACCAGAAATGACGTCACAATGACGGAGTTTTAAATATTTTCCTTTGAAAATTTCAGAAAATCTTTTTCAAATCTATATCTTTAAGACAGAAAAAAGTTTAAATAAAATATTTTATTTTTTATATAAAAAAAATTGTTGAAAATAGACCATGTAACCCTTCAAGTATATGGGCTTTTACGTGCAAATTAAATGGGAACCTTGCACACATTATGGAATAATATGGGTTTTTATGGCCGCCGCCATGAAATGTCATTTTTAATAGCAAGAAATTGGGAATAACTGTTGAATTTGAGCAGATTACATACATTTTCGGTTGACAATAAGTTTAAGTAGAGGTACATACCTATATAAACACGAATTTCGTAGGCAATGAGTGATTTTATTAAACTTTTACATAATTGGACCGTTGATTAAATTTAAACAAATATTATGTTTGCTACATGGAAGGCATTTTTGTATCAACATTTGCATTCACTTACTATAAGTAGTATTAGTAAAAGTTTCTAACATAAAATACTACAAAAAAGATTAAAAATACTTAGTTCCCATTTTTTTAATCGATGCACAGAACCCGAATACGAATACACATTAAATTTGCATATGTCGAATAAAAACATAATAAAACAATCAAAAAAATTAATATACATTTAAGATATCAATCCGAAATTATTTACTATAAATATTTTATACCCAAACATTACTAATTTTGTAATATTTATGCAAAAAGACAATCAAATATACACTTTATCTCATTTTATTAAACGTTTTCATTCGTCCGCCGAAAAAACAAACCAACGGGGTAAAAATACAACAACCCAAGAATGTTTATTTTAAGGCAGATACAAAATAGAGAGCTAATAACTCCAATAATATTCGAATTTAATTGGTACAACTTCGTATTTATTGTGTAACAAATTTTTTTCTCTAGGAGACTAGTTGTTGACTATCTGGTTAATTCCTCATCTGTGGTCTAGAAGAAAGCCATACGGCTTTACGCACTTAGCTAAAAACAAACAATTTAAGTTTTTGGTATATAAATATGTATGTAATAACTTAATAATATGAAAGGCATAAAATATAGTCAATTTAAATATCTAATATCCGGCAATGTTTTGTTTTCCCCAATTTGCGTATAAAATCTAAATATTGCATTTTTTCGTAGTTCCTCAATAAATTCAATTTTGAGGATTTCAAATAAAAATATAGGAAGACATTTTTCGTCCTTTTTTGCTACACAAAAAGATGCCTATATCTAAAAATTCAAAATAAACATAAGGAAAGCCTACAGTCCGCTTGGGGCGAAAAGTATGATACCCTATCCATATCACTTTATGCCCCAACGAAAAAAGCATTAAGAAGATAATGGATAGCCTTTTATTTCATTCTATTAAATTTAAAAAAAAAAATAAAAAAATTAAAAAAATTCCGCAAAAAGTGGGCGTGCACAAAAACTTTGTATGGGCGATATGTTGGAAAAAATATTGGCTAAATATCTTGTTAAATATTTTTTTTCGAGAAAAACAGCATTTTAGTGAAAAAACCCAACAAAAAGTAGGCGTGGCAAAAAACATTATATGACAAACCTATAAAGGAGGGCAGTGCCTTAATATCTTCTGAAGATTTTAACACTCTATCTCTCTAACTTTTGCTTTAAAACGGTTAAAATACTTTATAAATATAAAAATCAGCAATTTAGTACTAAGTCATCTCCCACCTTGACAAAAAGCTATCTACGCTACTGATATTAACTACACGCACTCGTTTTTATTCGAAGCAGTGGTGGGCTAAAAACATTGTAGTCATAAATATATCTTAAAGCTAGAGGAAAATATCTGCAAATGTTCACCAAATACATACCTACACATGTACTAAATACATACGTGTTTGTCCTCTCCACGTAATGTTAACGAGTCTCATTGTGTACATTAGAATGATTATCCACGAATTCTGAATAAATCAGACAAGTAGCAGCAAGATGCCCCTATGTTGGACATCATTTATCTTTTTCTGCCTACTTGAATTACTAGGTAGCTACATCGAAACCTAATTTTCAGGCAAGTTGAAACTAGCGCTTAAATATCTTCAGAAGATGAATCTTTATACCCCATCCTAAGGGTATATTCATTTTGACACATCGTTTGTAACACCCCTTAATATTCTTCGTAGACCCATAAAAGTATATATATTTATGATCAGGACCAAATCCTAAAACTAACTAGCAATGTCCGTACGCAATTTTTAGGCCTTTAAAATTAAGCTAGGAATCTGAAATTTGGACCAAATATTCCCTAGGGCTTCGAAATGGTTAAGTCTAAAAATTGTTTGAATAAGCCCACTGCCAAAGCTAAAGTTAGGGGGATAGAGTGTTACAACAAGCACAAGATATGTAGGCACTGACCTCCTTTATAAGTTTGTCATATAAACTTTTTTGCCACGCCTACTTTTTGTGGGCGTTTTTTTTACTAAAATGCTGTTTTCTTCGAAAATTTTCATAGAAAGCGAAAAAAATGTTTAACAAGATATTTAGCCAATATTTTTTCCAACATATCGCCTATACAAAGTCTTTGGCCTCGCGAACTTTTTGGGGGCGTTTTTTCAAAAACGCATTTTTTTAATAATAGAATGAAATAAAATGCTATCCATCATCTTCTTAATGCTTTTTTTCTTTGGGGCATATTTGATAGGGTATCATACTGTTCGCTCCAAGCGGACTGTAGCCTTTCCTTACGTTTGAATTTTTTTTTGTACACATCAAAATAATTTTTGATGTGCATATGATGGGTCCTGGCAGTCAGATGATAAGTAAGGATTGGCTTTCGACCAACAAATAAGGATTTTCAGAACTGGAATTCGCATGAAATTGTAGATTTTGACTGAACCTATGCGAGGATTTGTGAGTATTCACACTCGAATTGTATTCCTATGCCAAGCAACCATTTTGGAACAACTTTCATGAAGGTATCATTGGTAGGTATCTGGACTTCAAAAACCATATTTTCCATACCATACTTGCTCACAGTCAATAGCATCGTCTGGGGTTTACACATATTCACAGATACCAAATTTAAGAAAATTTTGCCGACATCATTAAAATTTGTGTCCGGGCTTAAGAAGAAATTTTATGCAGAGATAATATCTCGCTAATTACTCATCTGATGGCTCGAGAAACTGGATTATTAAACTTACGTTTTAAGAAAAATGAAGGTTAAATTAGAAGCTTAGCCATAACTTATTTGAAATGAGTTTTTCAACAATACGTTTGCTCTTCAAAATGCATCTAAACGTTTTCTACTTTAACAATTATAATTTGAAAGTGGATAAAGGACACACCCATAATATGTTTATACAATTTTTTTTTTTCGTCGGCACTTCAGGAGTCTGCATACGGGAATTTATCTCCCAACAGGTACTTGCTCCTTTTTTATTGCATACTCCACGGTATGTATGTATAATTGATATCTGCCAACCACTAAGGTACCAATAACTTGTTAGACTCGATAGCAGTGACAATTAATTAAATTGCATTTTTTGCCTAGGATATAGCTACCTATATTCAATTTGATTTATTGCAAATGCAATCAACAAAAATATTCCGCGCGTACATTTTTTATTCGCTTTAAGGCTTTTTTTTAAGAAGACATAAAAAAAAATTTCTGGTCACAAGCTGTAGACACCCAAATGCAGCGAGTGCCTAATAGCTGTAATTACAATTTTCATTTGTTTCAGTTTATAGCTACCCACCCAACGAGTTCACAACTTAAAATACGCCGAGCAGTTGATCTGGTGTGTGTTGATTTATTCAGTTTCATCTTTTTACTATAAAACGACTCCTGATAAAAATCAAGAGTGGCGAACTGCACCCAGTGCAATCAAAATTATTAAAATCTTACCAACACTGGACGGGTTGGTAAAACAACACAAACTATGAACAAAAAATGTGCTCCACAGGTAAAATGAATTCTAAAGATTGTATAAATTCCCAAGTGACAAGTGGAAAATGAAGTGCAGACATTTCGACTTAATTTTGCAAATATATGTGGGAAAATGTTGCCTATATGCCTTGGAGCTTTATCTACATATGTCATAGGCACAAAATGTGGTTTGAGGGCCTTGCAAATTGCAACTAAACTGCAGACTTATAAAATTATTTTTTATCTTAAACATTTGTCATAGAGCGAGTGTAATTAAAATTAATTCAGCAGTTAAAGAAGTAGGTTCGCGTTCTTTAAAGTTTCTTTGCATTAACGATTGGCTGAACCTAATTGGATAGATTCAAATTTAAGATAAGTATATATGAGCAAATTAAATTTTATTTAAAATATAACTTAAGATCCCAGACGTAAAATAGCAATTTATATATATATGAAACCAGCAGTATGGCTCTCTATATTAACCCCACAAATTCCATGTACTTGCTGTGAAAAAGAGTCGACCCACAGTGGAAATTTGACAACTTCGTATCGACGGGGGAAATCCGAGCTTCATGGCGAAGGGAAGCTTTTGTCCCCCTCATATTAGAACACGTCGTTACAAATTTTTTCGCCATCGGAAAATTCCTTTACAAGAGAGAAAAGAAAGAAAGGCCTACAGGTGTGATCACACGGTTGACATCCTGACGTGGCTATGAATGAGAATTTGTACTAAATTTGTCATCATGTCATTGAACGTGTCATCCGAATGACAAGGTCCCGAGGATGACGTCACTCGATTTTCTTACATATTTGCATAGTTGAAAGTTTATGTGAAAACAATTAGACTGGGATGAACAAACGTATGACACTGTGTGATCGGGACTCTTCCAGCAGATGACGCGCTCGTAGATGACAACCGAATTACACATTTCTCTGACGTCAGCATGTTATCTGGGTGACCGATTTTTGAAATCATCACATTTTCTTTTTTATTTTTGAAGAGAATATGATTGGGAATGGGTGACCACAACTTTCTCACTTTTACTGCATCCATAACAGCTTGCTTGTTAGCCTCGCTGGTTCAACCTTAGTTTCGGTAGGCCATCCGCTTTTCGATGATTCAGTACTGAAGCCAATCAAAAGCTGGTTCAATTAATTTTGTGTGAAAAAAGTAACACATTTGACTTAACCTTTCAATCAAGTAGTCTTCAAAATACAGGGATCAGTTTGGAATACAAATATTTTGAAATCCGATTCATTGGGATCATGTTATAAAAAAAATATGGAATGGAAAATTTGTCTATATTCAACAGTCCTGATTTACAGGCATTTAAAAAGTTTCTTTAACACGTTGACTGCCACCATACAAAAAAACTTTAGTTATATCATATCATTAGAGTGCCAACAGGATTTTTTTTTTGTTTTAAACGTTTCTCTGTGTGTTTTGTTTTAATACTGTGCCTTTTAACTCGAGTTGTAAATGTTTTGTATGCGTTTTAAAAGAGTGACCACCGGTGGTTAACATGGCCCCTTGTGTTAAGCGATTACGTCTAGTGCCACATGACCGGTGGGTCAAATAATTTTTGTGTGTTTTCTTGTGGCGTCGGGGTTCAAGAAGCTCAACCTGTAAGTATTACAAAACACTCAAGGAATTCCAAACGGTTGACAGAACCAACAGAAAAACCAGGAAACGATGCTTGAACTGTAAAACAGAAGGAAGGACTGTCGCATGAAAAAAGCTAAAAAATCTTTACATATTGCAGTTCGTGAGAGGGAAGTCCAACTTTCTGTAACGAATGTTTTAACAAAAAACCATTAGTTTTCTCTAATAATTATTTATTTTTTGAAGCCAATTCGTTATTTGTATTTTATTTTGAATCTATAAAAAAAAAACTTCAAGCTAAAAAAAAATTAGGCAGAAATAGGCTAATAAAATCCTGAATTTAAAAAAAAAAAAAATAATTTTCTTTTGTTCTATCAAAAACGAATTTTTTTCTAGGTGGCAAAGAAGAAAAAAATTAATCTTGCTGGCAGCCACATCAATAAACATCCATTAAAACATAAGGAAAGGCTACAGTTCGCTTGGCGCTAACAGTATGGTGGATATCATCCCTATATGCCCCAAAGAAAAAAGCATTAAGAAGATGATGGATAGCATTTTATTTGAATTTATGAAATTTGTGTAAATTTGTTTAATACACCCACTGCCACGCCCACAATTTAAAAATATCCTTTTTAATGCTAAAGATAGAGAGATAGAGTGTTACAACCTACACAAGATACAGTGCTCTTCACTTGATTAGACGCACCAACTTTTTTTTAAATAAATCAATTTTTTTTCTAAGTGTGGCTAGCAATTATCAAACAATTGCATTTATTTGAAAGCTTATTAAGTTCTTAACAAAAAAAAAACAAACAAACGGTAGGTGAGTAGAAGCTAAAGATATATTTTTTCTTTCTTGCCTATGCTGCCAGAAAAAGTGCAGTTTTTTTGGTTCACTTGATTAGACGCACCTGTAAAATGATCGTAAAAATGAAACATTGACTTTTTAATTTACTTTTTTTCTTTTATTTTTATTTTTTTAGTTATTTTTTATATTTTCAGTACTTTGTAGGACCACCATGATTTAAAATTACATCAAAAATTCTATTTTCTATTGAAGCATATAACTTTTCTAAATAATTAAATGGAATCCTCTTGCAGGCTTCTTTGATTGCCACAATTAATTCTTCACAGGTCTCATACTGCTTACCTCCGTCATAAACCTTACGTGTGAGCCATCCCCAAACATTTTCAATTATATTGAGGTCAGGTGAATATGGTGGCCAAGGCAAAAGTTCAACATTTTCATCGGCAAGGAAGCTTTTGACTAGACGAGCGTTATGGATTGGCGCATTATCTTGCTGAAAAATCCACTTTAGCGGTCCAAAAAGCTCTTTCATAGCGGGGAAGGCCGATTGTAAAAGAGCTTTGTACGAAACTCCCGTAATTTTGTTGGAAACAAAAACCAAATCGAACGCCCCATAGTACGAAATGGCTCCCCAAACCATTACTCCTCCTTGTCTTGAATGGTGGCGTGTCTAAAACTTTTCCTCTTTTCGCAAATCATGGAAGTAGTGATTATATCCATCAGGGCCATCCAAGTTAAATTTTTTTCGTCTGAAAAAACCACATTTCCAATTTGGTATCCCAGGTCATGTGAAGGCGTGCGAACTCCAACCGCTGTTCTTTTCTTATGGCGTTTAGTGGAGGCTTTTTTTTAGTTTTTTTAATTTAAGATGGTCCGCACTTAAAATAGCTCGGCGAACAGTTGATGTGCTGGCAGTTATCCCCGCTTTTTCTTTTATTTTGCTGGTGGAGAGAGCTGAATTTGACGCAATTCTTAAAATTTTTCTCTTATCCTGAGGAGTTAAAGCGGTTTTTGTCCTTCCTATATAATTTTTACCATATGCATCACTGTTCTTAATAAAATTTCTCACGACATGGTCACTTCGGCCCATTTTTCTGGCAATACTTCTCATCGAAAAGCCTTCGGAATGCAACGCGTCAATTTTCCCTATTTCTTCAGCAGTTAAACCTTGTTTTTTCCCGTTTTGGATTGAAATCTGTGGCAAACACTTTTTGACTGCTTAAACTTTGCAGCTAAATCTAATCCACGTAACAGATCGCTATCAACTAACCGATTTAACATGTGCGTCTAATCAAGTGAACCAAAAAAAACTGCACTTTTTCTGGCAGCATAGGCAAGAAAGAGAAAAAATATCTTTAGCTTCTACTCACCTACCGTTTGTTTGTTTTTTTTTTGTTAAGAACTTAATAAGCTTTCAAATAAATGCAATTGTTTGATAATTGCTACCCACACTTACAAAAAAAATTGATTTATTTAAAAAAAAGTTGGTGCGTCTAATCAAGTGAAGAGCACTGTATGTAGGCACTGCCCTCCTTTATAAGTTTTTTATATGAAGTATTTTACCACGCCTACTTTTTGTGGGCGTGTTTTACTAAAATTCTGTTTTCTTCGAAAATTTTCATAGAAACCGAAAAAAATGTTTAACAAGATATTTAGCCAATATTTGTTCCAATATATCACCCATACAAAGTTTTTTTGTATTTTAAGTATTTTTGCTCATGGCAAGAACGAGTAAAAATAATTAAATTTTAGTATGTTACCGGACGATTAATTATTGCAACGCAAAGAAAATACCGTCAACATTTTAATAATGCGACGGATACCAGTTCAAACATGATGAGAAGCTTAATGTCCCGTTTTGAGGACCGCGATTGCAAAAGAGAGCGATTCACTGCCAACAAAAAATGGATATTATTTACACGTTGTCATTTAATAACTTATACTTTAGTTTAAAAAGAAAATAAAATAAATATATATAATAATCTTTAAATAAAAAAAAATTATAAACATTTTAAATCAGTCAGTCAAAGTTAGCCCATCCTGTATTTAGAAATTATATACCATTCCTACTTTGCTATGCCAAAAACTTGACGCAAACAAAATATTTTGATCTGAGTAATTATAGAGATAGTCGACTCAGCATCAGCGTTGCCACAAAGATATAAGTGTATCAATTTGGATACATTTTTGCTTTCGTGCAAACATTTGATACATAGATACTTTTTTCTATTTTTCTTCGATTTGATACTTTGATTTTAAATTTTCATCAAATATCTGCAAATTCTATCTTTTGTCATATATTTTTAATTTTTTCAAATTAATTTTTTAATCTAATAGTATCAATTGTTCGTTTTAATAACATTCAAAATATTTCACGTATTGTACATGTACGACCTGACTGAAGTTGTTCTGTATGTTACTATTAACAAATTGTCATAGATTGGTGGTAGTTTGTGTTTTGCTTTTTTAAAATTCTTTTACAATTTTAAGGATAAATACAAACTTATTTTTAAAATTCTAATATGGACTAGTAAGTAAAAGCCAGTTGGTGGATTTGTCTTATCCATAACTTGTCCCGGATAATATCTGGATCTTCCATGAACCAAGGAAACTAAATTTTTACACATGGCTCGAAAACAACAGAGGAAATAGGGGCTGGGATCTTCTCAAATATCCAAAACTAAGAGCGTCTATAAGACTACCGGGCACAAGCAGCGTCTTTCAATCAGAGGTTCTGGCTGTCCTCAAGGCGGCTGAGCAAATGCAGATGAGATCGGTATCCGGGAATATTGCTATCTATATCGACAGCCAGGCCGCACTTAAGGCAATGGAATCAACAAACATAAATTCTGATATAGTCAGGAAATGCAATCAGAACCGATTGAGACTATGCTGGGTGCCAGGATTGAAGGCAATGAGCAGGCGGATTGCAACAATAGGAGGGCTACTCAATAGTCGTGAGGTTTGTTGACATACAACATCCAGGGGAAATAACTTTAACTTTAATGTCAAGTCTTGGCATGTATAAGCTTAGAATATTAGTAGGAATCCTTGCCTTTTGCGAAAACACGTAAAGAGACTCGGACCGTCTTCTGCAGATTCTGTGGTGAGCCAAAAATCCTCTCAGTCGACTATCTTACTCATCTGTGGTTTAGATTACGCTAAGCTGTGGCTGTATTAAGGTGTTTCGAGTTTGATTAGGACATGCATAATATTTTAATAATGAAACATCATTCCGACTTACTGATAACATCAACAAAATCCATGACATGATAAACAAACATACTTGTTAATGTACTATAGGGATCTGTAATTAGAGTTGGGATAGGAAAAATATACCGTCCTGGTTCGACTTTTTTTATACTATCCGATGAAAAAAGTGAAGTTTCGAACTGAAATCTTGAACCAGTTCTCCTAACTTGGAGAACTTTCTGTGTTCTAGGAAGTCACCCGAAATAAAAAACAAGAAAATCGTTTTTATGTCCATCAATTTGGCTTTATTGGAAGGATAATTTTATGCCATTAATGTCTAAATATGATTTCGGGCATGTGGCCGCCGCGGTTGATTCGAATAAAGACAAGTCTAGAGGTCCAATTTTCAACCACTTTTTCAAGCATTTGGGGCTGTATGTCGGCAATAACGCCACGAATGTTGGCTTGCGAGTCCACTTACGTTTCTAGTTTGTTGGCGTAAGCGAGCGCCTTCACATATCCCCAAAGAAAATAATCCAATGGTGTCAAATCACCCGATCTTGGTGGCCATTTGACAGGTCCATACCGCGAAATTATGCGCTCATCAAATGTTTCCTTCAATAAATCGATTGTGACGTGCGCTGTGTGGCATATAGCGCCGTCTAGTTGGAACCATATCTCATCCACATTCATGCCATCCAATTCAGAAACAAAATAGTCGGTTATCATGGCTCTATACCGGTCTATATTAACGGTAACTGACTCTCCAGCATCATTTCGGAAGAAGTATGGCCCAATGACTCCACTAGCAAATAGAGCACACAAAACATTCAGTTTTTGTGGATGTAATGGCGTTTCAAGGGTCTCATGTGGATTCTCTTCACTCCAAATGCGGCAATTTTGCTTGTTGACGTAGCCATTCAACTCAAAATGAGCATGCGGTAAACTTCGCGAACTGAACCATTATTTCCGAAATAAATTTGCATGATTTGCAAGCGTTATTCATTTGTCAACCTGTTTATGATGAAATGGCAAACCAAACTGAACATAAATGACATTAGAGTTGCCACATTTGACCACAAAATATCAGTTTTACCTGTATTCGAAAAACCAACCTCTAAAAAAACACACACCCCTTATTTTATGTATTTAAAGTATTTTTATTGTATGTACCATGCACATGGAACCGACTGCCGATCGTTATTGTTGCTTTCTTCTTGATGCGCAAACATAACAAAAATTCTTATCACATAATGTAATCAGTAAATTTTTTGTTGGTTAGACTTGGAGCAACATAGCACGATCAGACGGTTATTCAATTTGTAAGTAAATTTGTGAAAAAAAATTGTTTGTAAAGTTCAAAACATGGACTTTGCATCAGACGATTATGAAGCTGACCCAAGTTTTTTCAATAATGAATCGGAATAGAACAAAAAGGTTTTACTTTGCTTTAAATAAATATTGACCCAGAGAAACAAAACAAACAGAAAGTTTGGGGTCCCCAAGTATTTCATCTAGGGACACAGAAACTCCTCCATCGATGGACGCAACTGCGCTCTGGCATCCGCGATGGCTTGGTCTTTAAAACGGAGGTTCGCTTTTCCTTGTCTTCTCGAACCTGGGGGCTGGGATTCGAAGATCCTCTTAGCTGGAGCGTTGTTGTCCATTCGCTCTATGTGGCCGAGCCAATGTAGTCGACCAGTTTTGGCTTTTTGGGTTACATCGACATCTTGGTACAGCTCATAGAGGTCGCGGTTGTATCTTCTCCTCCATTCGACCTCCACGCATACAGGACCAAATATCCGTCGAAGGATTTTTCTTTCAAAGGATCCTAGTATTAACTCTCCTTTGCTGCTTATCGTCCAGCACTTGGTGCCGTATAGCAGAACTGGCAGGATAAGTGTTCTGTAGAGCATGTACTGTGTCCTTCGAGTCAGGAGTTTTGAACCCATTTATTTTTTAAAACTGAAGTACCAGCGGTTTTCTAGAGTAATTCTTCGACGGATCTCCACTAAGACGTCATTTGTGGAGTTTAAACATCAAACATCACCAGCCGAGGTAGGTTTTGTCCTAATCGGTGGACAGATGATTGTTTGTTTGTTCATAGCATATATTTAGTCCTGTCCCCATTCACTTCAAGGCCATCTAGTTTCGCCTCTTCTTCAATAGCCGTGAAAGCCTCTATCATGGCACGCTGTGATCGACCGATGATGTTAAATACATTCCATCGCTATTGCGAAGAGCCTGCGTTCCGGTCTTACAGCCAGCAGCCAGTTGCTTGGCTTTCTTATAAAACTTTCGGATGATGTTTCGGTCGCGGGACTCTTCGATCTTCTTGAGCTGGGAGACTGCTTGCTCTCTTTTCTTCCTTAGCAGGATCTTCTTCTCCTCCCGTCTCCTTGCTCGGTACTCATCAATGCTGCCCTTGTTTTCCTCTGCAGCATTCTTATATGTCTGGTAATATAGAAGGTCAATCAATTTGAGATCATCACTATTTGTGGTCGAGATGTTAAAATCTTTAAACAAGTAGGTAAGTTTAATATGTAACTGATGATGTTACCCTGTCAAACAGGCATTTGAAGTCTATCATAAATTGGAAGGTATCGCCAGATAGCACCTTATCAGATCACTGATACATCGAATTTCAAATCTACTGCGAACTTTCACCTTCGTAAGAGAGGAGAAATCCGAGAAAAACGGCATGCCCACGGTTTAGAGAGGAGCTTGCCAACTCTGCCAAAGTTCCACTCAAACTTAGATCAAGACAGGGAGTAGAGAGGTCTGCTCAGGATCTAAACAACGTCCTCACCCGCTGCTTTAAACTTTCGTGCCTGGTTTCTAAGCCCCTCCCGCAGAAAATCGGTACCCTGGTGGAACTCCGAACTGCAGTGTCTTCGTAAAGAAACTACGAAGCTACTAAATCGGTTTTTAAAAACCAACTTAGTGGAAGACTGGAATCTTTATCGATCGAAACAAAAAGAGACTTATTCGCAAGTCGAAAAATGACTCATATAAAAGTTTGTGAAGAGGTCGAATCTCTAAGTGCAACTAGTAGGCTTGTTAAAGTCCTCCAAAGGAACAGACCAAGTAAACTGGATGCAATCCTTAAACCTGATGGCACATACACTGAAACAAAGGCGGAGACTTTCAGTCTTCTACTTAAGACTCACTTTCTGGGAAATCAGGTTACAACGTGTTTTTCAGCCCTTCAAACGACGGTAGCTACATTTGAACGCACTAATACCACGCGGCACAGCTGGTATATTGCATCGGGAGTGCTGACTGATGATGCTATCAAATATGCTATTGCATATTTGGTAGTTTCAAGTCAGCTGGTCCGGATGGAATTTATCCAGTTTTGCTGAAACAAGGTTTAAGTCAGGTTTTGCCAATGTTGAAAAGAATTTTCACCGGGAGCTTGGCCTTGGCCTATATACCTTTCTCATGGCGAATGGTTAAAGTGGTTTTTATACCAAAAATTGGTAAGTCTGACCCCTAGCCAAAAGCTTTAGACCCATAAGTCTATCTTCCTTCTTACTGACAAGTTTGGAAAGGCTGGTTGAGCTGCATGTGCGCAAAGTTGCTCTTCGATCACATCCTCTCTCTGAGATGAAACATGCCTATCAGCGCGAAAAATCCTGCGAGACTGCGCTTCAAAACCATGTTGGTAGGATTGATAGTGCTCTTGACCGGAAGGAGTACGCGTTGGGCATTTTCGTCGATATTGAGGGTGTTTTTGACAATGCGACCTTTGACAGTATGTTTAACTCAGCCAGAGAGCATGGTGTATATGAAACTTTGGTGTTGTACAATGCTAATGTACAGGACGTTGGTAGCTGATGTAGATGGTGGCAAGTGCGTCATAACAGGGGTAGATAGGGGCTGCTCTCAAGGTGGTGTTCTGTCTCCCCTCCTATGGTGTATGGTAGTAGACTCCCTGCTTACGGCTCTCAATTTTCCTGGAAACTACACTCAAGCTTATGCGGATGATTTCGTCGTTCTTTCTGTCGGTTCAAATCTATGGGCTGTCTGCTCTCAAGCGCAGAGATCCCTGGATTTGATCGATGTCTGGTGCACTAGTAATTGACTTTCAGTGAATTCTCTTAAAACCACAGTTGTTCTCTTTACGAGAAGGAGAATCGCCACTGGTCTATCTTATCTCGTGCTTAAAGGTTTCACCATCCCTATATCCGATGAAGTCAAATATCTGGGTGTAATCCTCGATAAAAAACTTCTATGGTCCAAACATGTCGAATCGAAAACCGACAAAGCGCTGTCGACTTTCTGGCAGTGTAAAGGCGCTTTTGGTAAGACGTGGGGCTTGTCTCAGAATCGTCCTTTGGATCTATACGGCCATGATTAGACCGCTACTCTCATACGCATCAGTTGTTTGGTGGAAGAGGCTTTCGCGGAAACGTGTTACTGCTTCTTTTGCCAAACTAGAAAGAACGGCATGTCTCGGCTGCACAGGGGCTTTCCCTAGCACCTCGGGCTCTGCTCTAGATGCTTTGATGAATCTTCCCCCCATGATTAAAATATTTCATGTAGGCTAAAAACCATCTTTCGCTTAAAGAGAGGTGGTTTTTGGTATCATGCGCACTGGAATTTTGAAGAACTTGCTCGAGAATTATCCTTTGAACCCTGTCTTATGGATATGCCGTCTGATGCAATGACACCAGAAATCCTTCTGCGATAAAACAACAACGTCAACTTTCCACAGGTAACGGAATAGCTTCGGTCAGACTCTGAACCATGGATTGAATGCCATCGTATTTTCACGGATGTCTCCAAAACCGGACAGGGGTCTGGTACTGGAGTCTTTGTGGAACGCGATGATATACGACTTTACTACCCCTTGGGTATGCATCTGTTTTCCAAGCGGAGATTTTTGACATCCTAATGGCTATGCGCTATATTGTGAACAAGAGGTGGAGGGCTAGAGGCATTTGCATCTGCAGTGATAGCCAAGCTGCATTAGAAGCGCTTCTAAACCCTCTTACCTCGTCCAAGTTAGAGCAAGAACTCAAGCTTTCTCTGAATTTGGTCGGAAGACTGAACACAGTGAATCTTGTCTGGGTACCAGGTCACACTGGCATCCAGGGAAATGAGATTTCTAGGCAAGGTTCAAAAGAAGTTTTTTAAGGACCCGAACCTGTGTTGGGTCTGCCTGCATCTTTAGTCATGTCTTCTATCGATTCTTGGGTTTCTCGTGAACACAAGATTCGGTGGCGCGATTGCGGTGGATGTATACAGACCAAACTACTGCGCCCGGACATTTGCAAAAGGTCAGCATCTTTTCTTCTATCTCTGAGGAGAATCGACTGTAGGCTGCTTGTAGGCGTTCTTTCGGTCCACCAAGCTTTTGCTAAACACTTAAATGTGTCCTGTCCTGCTTGCGGTGAGGAGGATAACACAGCAGAAAACTTTCTCTGCAGTTGTCCGGCCTATGCTCGGTGGCGGATCTTCGGGGCGGACGTGGTGAGTGCTGAACATGTAAGCTCTTTTTCACTCAAGCTCCTTCTCGTTTTTCTTCGAAAGACGGGAAAACTAAGAACATTAATGTAAGGTGTTTGAATGGAAGTACAATGGACCTGTAGTTGTGCCTGAGCGCTCCATCGGATAGTAGCAATCTCCGACAACAAAAAAGTTAAATATTTTCAAAAACTCATCATTTTGAGTTTCTCGTATACATTATTATACTAAATTGTTATACATAAACAGTAATATGTATGACCGTTAGCTTTCCTATGATATTTGGAAAGCAAATTTTCAGAGGCTTTCTGAAGAAATTTATTATTAAAAAATAAATATTAACTTTTCTGATATTGATGTTGCAGTTGAATCATTCAATGCACTAATAACTGACTGCATGGATAGAGTTATACCATTTAAGTCATCTAAAAATGGAGAAATGTCCCACCCTTGGTATACGAGATAGCTTAAATCGATACGAAATCGACGTAACAGATCCTGGAAAATTTATTTAAAAAGCCTTCTGCAATCAGATTTCGATCATTTTTTATTTCTATTTAATGAGTTTAAAACTTTATATATCCTTTAAACTTTATAGCGAATATGTTGAAAATATAGACTTTTCATTGAAAAGTGATCCCAAATGTTGCTTGCAGTGTATCAAGCCCTCAGTCCTTATCTTCAGTATTTGTTCGATATATCCATCAGCTCTGGGAAATTCCCTAAGCTTTGGAAAAGTGCCTTTATCACGCCTGTATTTAAGAAAGGTGAACGTGGTGATATCACGAATTACAGACCAATTTCTTAGATTTCGTATATTTCTAAGCTTTTTGAGCAAAAGTCAGCAAAAAATTAATATTTCTATATCGTAATGTCATTTGTAACATTGTTATAAATTGTTTATGTTTTTTACGTTAATACTGACGTCAATTGCATATACACCGACTTCTCCCAAGCTTTCGACCAGCTGTCCCATGAGATAATCAGATTTAAGCTCAGGGCGTATGGTCTCCCACCTGGTCTTATAATATGAATTAATGCATACCTTATGGGTAGAGATTATCGTGTCAAATTTAGAATTCGAGTTCGTTTCTGAATCTTTTCCTGCTCAGTCTTGAATTCCTCACGAAAGTCACTTAGGCCCTATTTTGTTCATACTTGCATAAATGATGTTAAAGCATGTATAAAAACCAGCAATATTTTAATACACGCTGATGAAAACTGATAAATCTTTCAACAATCAGGATGACAGAAATCTTCTCCAAGCGGACATTAACAGTTTTGCCAGTTGGTATGATAAAAATGGGTTAATTTTGAATCCCTCTAAATGTCCACATATGACATTTTCAAGAAAACGAATTCGCTCCATTTTTCATTATTCCTTATCGGATCATATGCTTCGTCATGTTGATAGTTTTAAAGATCTAGGGAGTTTTATTTCTGACCCCAAACTTAACTTTATTGGTCATATTAACATTATTTTTAATGAATCAAACTCTATGATGGGATTTATTAAGAGGTGGTTAAAGAATTAGGCGACTCCTTCGTTACTCAGTTACTCAGCCTTTGTACAATTGCTTCGTTCGTTCGCATCTAGAGTATGCTTCACAAGTTGGGACCCCGTACCATAATATTGAAGCAATTCAACGTAACTTTATTCGTTTTGCCCTTAGAGGTCTTCCATGGGATGATCCATATTACCTTCCCTGCTACAGTCAACGTATCAAACTTCTTCAAATGTTACTCCTATCTCAATGTAGTACATAGTCTTACAGCAACTTATAGCTGGTCATATAACGGGTGATCCAAGTAGAGATACTTTCTTCAATAGCCTTTTTTGACAGATCACGTGTGAGTCGTGTCATGCTGTCATGTTATTTTTGTTTAGTATTGTTTGGCATTTCATAATGGAAAGACTTACGCGTGAACAACGTTTACAAATTGTTCAACTTTATTATGAAAATTCACGTTCAGTGTGGAATGTGTTTCGTGCACTTCGCTCAACTTATGGTCAACATAATCGGCCTACTGAGCATAACCGCAACACCATCACCCATTTTGAGACCCAGCATTCATTATTGGATAATATTCGACCGAATAGACCACGTCCAGCACGCTGTGAAGAAAATATAGCGGCCGTAGCTGAGAGTGTACACGAAGACCGTAGAGAGTCGATTCGGCGCCATTCGCAGCAACTCGGACTGACGTATGGAACGACTTAGCGCATTTTACGTCAAGATCTTTAATTGAAAGCGACCGTTATCGTGCCATGATAACCGACTATTTGATGCCTGAAATTGAAGCTCGTGATCTCGGCGACATTTGGTTTCAGCAAGACGGCGCCACTTCCCACACATCGCATCAATCAATGGACAATTGGACTCAACGGATGGACCATCTGCGACGTAGCAACGGCCAACATTTGATAGACATAATCTTCAAAAAATAAATGCCAAAGAATGTTCTTTCAAATGATAATAAACATTCTCCATTAAATTTGAATTTTCTGTGTTTTTTTCTTTAAAAAAGTAGGGAACCTCGAAATGGATCACCCTTTATATGCTCCTGATCTGTTGTCTTCCATAACATTTAACTTCCGTGGGAGGAGTGCCAGCTAACTAAGGCACTTCTCCTGTTTCCGGACCACGGCGGACAAATTCTACGGATGGATCAAGGGTGGCGGATGAGCCCTTGATGGGCCAACGGCAGCACTCACATCTCCGAAGTGGGTTACTGGCACCGGAATTGCCGGCCTGCTGTCCTATGGTCAAAACCAGGTCCTGGGCCTACAGGTTGGGGGTTATGCCGTCGGGGTAACTTCCCGACCATGTGAAAAAAAGATAGTTATGAGAGAGACAGCGATAACCTCGGATAACAATTTCCCTCAAACGGCAACTAGACCCGGTACGGACATGCGAGTATGTACCTGGAATGTGCGGACACTCTACACTCCAGGTGCTACTTAAAAACTTGAGTCCGTCCTCTTGCGGTACATGGCCGACATTACCGCGATCAAGGAGATGTATAGTATCATTCGTGGCACGCATCCAACATCCTGAACGTGCACACTTACCGAGGGGCAAACGTCGACTCTGACCATTTTCTTGTTTGCAAGAAGAAATTCGACGTTGGACACCTTATCACATCTGGAGTCCCCAGAGCCTACAAAGAGCGCCTGAGTGAGAAACTCTCCACTGTGCATTCACATACCACAGACGCAAAAACGAACGCAGGCTCTTAGTAACAGCGATGGAAACCTAGCCATGTATGTTTTTAAGAAGTAGAAAATGTAGAGAGAGTGATGGGGCAAGAAGAGAACCCTCGTCCAGTCAATGAAGAACCAGTCCCTCCACCCAGTATAGAAGAGATTGACTTAGCTATAAAAAAGCTAAGGAACAACAAGGCAGCCGGCTCCGATAGTCTACCTGCAGAACTTTTCAAATACGGTGGTGATGTTATGGTGGGGTACATGCACCAAATCATCAACCAAGTTTGGGTGGAGGAAAGCATGCCCGATGACTGGACCATCAGCTCCATATGTCCCATCTACAAGAAAGGCGATCCTATGTCTTGCAAGAACTATCGAGGCATATCCCTGCTTAGTGTCGCATATAAGATCCTATCCAACGTGTTGTGTGAACGTCTCAAACTTTTCTGCAACACATTTATCGGCACGTACCAGTGTCGGAAGCCCGGCAGATCAACTGTAGACCAAATATTCACACTAACCCAAATCCTGGAAAAGATCAAGGAGGAGACACGCCACCTCTTTATCAACTTTAAAGCCGCATACAACAGCCTTCGTCAGGAGCTTTTTGTGGCGATGGCCGAATTCAGGATCCCGTTAAAACTGATCCAGATGTATCGCGTGACACTAAATAACACGCGGTGCATTGTGCAGTTTGGCAACAGCTCATCTGAACTCTTTCAAACATGCACCGAATTTCGGCAAGGAGATGCGCTGTCGTGTGATTTCTTCAATCTTGTTCTTGAGCAGATAGTGCGCAGGGCAGATGTCAACACGGAAGGCATTACCTTCAGCAGTTCAGTCCAACTGCTGGGGTATGCGGACGATATAGACATCATAGGTCGATCCCAGCGTACCGTGATAGTGGCTTTCACGGCTATTGAAGAACAGGCGAAACTAGTTGGCATTGAAGTTAACTAGGAAAAGACTAAATATATGACATCAACAAACAAATTATCATCTGTCCACCGGCTAGGACAAAATGTCACTGTTGATAGCAGCAACTTCGAGGTAGTTAAGGAGTTCATCTACCTCGGAGTAAACATGAACTCCACAAATGAGATCTTAGTGGAGATCCGTCGAAGAATTACCCTAGGAAACCGCTGCTACTTCGGTTTGCCAAATGGGTTCTAAACTTCTGACTCAAAGGACAAAGTGCATGTTCTACAGAACCCTTATCCTGCCAGTTCTGCTATACGGCGCCGAGTGCTGGACGATAAGCAGGAAAGGAGAGTTAATACTGGGATCCTTCAAAAGAAAAATCCTTCGACTGATATTAGGTCCTGTGTTGTGCCAGGAGAGCGAATGGACGAGAAGATATAACCGCGAACTCTACTAAGAAGTGGATGTATTCCGAATTATGGCAAGAATGAGCCAATTACTCGCATGAGTAGAATTTATAACTTAAATAATCATGTGATTGATTTGAATGTCAGTAAAATTAAACTGAAAATTTGAATGTTATATATTTTGTGTTTGTGTTATCAATATATGGTTGCTTTATCTATGTATTTGCTAACACCAGCGCTAAATGCTTAGCCTATGGTGCACTTTTTGTGCCGGCAAAGTTCTGCTCGTGACTGCTGCTTGTAATAGCCCTATCACATCTGAAAGTGTTTTAAAAAAAAATTATACCCGCAATAAAAATGTTTTTTGTGGCTATATGATTTTACCCGCCTCACGGATTTAGCAATTTTTATTTGCTTTTTGTTTTGGCATTTGTATACTTTTGGTGAAGCCAAGATGGCTATGTATTTACTAAGTATTCAAGGGAGAAGTGGGTGCAGGGACGCTTGCCCCCCAATCCCTAAATATTTGTTGTGTTCATCACGTTACTTTGTTTTGGTTCTTGAATGACTTTGCCAAACTCTGATCAACATCCTGCTTACCCTTGCCTGAATTGGTTCAATTTGGATTTCGATGTGGAAAGTTCCTTTGTAAGGAATTCCGAAGATGATAATACGACAAACAGTGCGGAAATAGCTGAAATAGAACTTCGACATTAAGACGACTATGAAAAAAAAATATAAATTACCTAATACCTACATATGTTTCATTATATTAATTGCTTATTGTAATATAGGAAAGGACAAAATCAAATACAAACAAATAATTTTTTTTTATTATTTCAGAACAAGGTTCTTGTGATAGGAAAATCCCACAAAGAAGAATTAATTGAAACGTTTAAAAAACACCTATTTCAGTATGATGATAGACGAAACGACATATTAGATATCATCATACAAAGTAACTTGCATTATTGTTAAACACTATGATTCAGCACGGTCTAAAATTGATTTGTTTCACGGAGATATTGTCGAGGCAGTGGCAAAGGTCATTTATAAAGCAGTTGAGAACGAAATACAAAAATGCCTGTACTTCTTTTTATTGAAATCAGCATTGAGGAAGGCTTGTAAGTGCCGACCGAGTTTTTCAAAATGTACAGGATCCGCTAGCTAAACAATTTTTTTTATTTTTAAATTGGGTTCTTCAAAAATGCAATGCTTTAAATAGATTTTTTCAATTAGAAAAGTGCATTATTATTATTATTTTTATTGATCAAAATCATTCTTCATATCAATTGTCTGACAACCAGATTTACTCAGGTTCATCAGTCTTGGAAGAGGTGCAATTTTGAATTTTGAATAAACACATTAATCTTCAATGTGAACCAAAAAGAAAAGACAGAAATGATTACAGATTTTAAAGACCGTTGCCGCAAATTTTTACAAGTTCCTTGTTAGCAACTGAAGGAAAGATACAACTTTTCGGACAAATGTCTTAAAATGTTGTACATTTTGACGCCAACAAATGCAGTTGATTGTTCTACTAGAACAAATATCCTCTCATTAATACCCCTTTTGCCTTGGCGGTACAAAACCAAGTTTTGGATTTCGGCTTTTTGTAAAATTACCGGAAAGTTTATTTTAATATTCATATAGCAGGTCCAGTTATAAAAGGTCAGTATTTTAAAATTAATCACATTCCTGGGAAACAATACAGAAAACTTGGCTTGGCACTACCGTGATCCTTACTGACCAGAAATTCGGATATATATATCTTTAACATCAAATTGGCCCTCATATAAGTTGGATTTGACAAATTCATATAATAATGAATGACATTTTGTACATTTTTTTATACTATTTTAATATTCTATATTCTATATTCTATATTCTATATTTAATATTTTTCAATTCACATAATAATGAATGACATTTTGTACATTTTTGTATACCCTATCCTAAGGGTATATTCATTTTGACACATAGTTTGTAACACCCTTTAATATTCGTCGTAGACCCATAAAAGTATATATATTTATGATCAGGACCAAATCCTAAGACTATCTAGCAATGTCCGTCCGTCCGTACGTATTCTTAGGCCTTTAAAATTAAGCTAGGAAGCTGAAATTTTGAGCTTTATAGCTAAAGTTAGAGAGATAGAGTGTTACAACCTTTACAAGATATGAAGGCACTGCCCTCCTTTATAAGTTTTTCATAAAAAGTGTTTTGCCACGCCTACTTTTTGTGGGCGTTTTTTAGTAAAATGCTGTTTTCTTCGAAAATTTTCATAGAAAGCGAAAAAAAATGTTTAACAAGATATTTTTTCCAACATATCGCCCATACAAAGTTTTTGACCAAGCGTTTGGGGGCGTTTTTTTTTTTTAAAACTGTTTTTTTTAAAAAATTAATAAAATGAAATAAAATGCTATCTACATCTTCTTAATGCTTTTTTTCTTTGGGGCATATAGGGATATGGACAGGGTATCATACTGTTCGCCCCCAGCGGACTGTAGCCTTTCCTTATTTTTTATTAATGAAAATTACATCATGCATTTTGTGGAAACCGCAATCATAGCGGGAGTCAATAGAATGACTAAATATTCCTCACCTTCTCTTGCTGAAATAGGTTATGGACAATTAGGTTATGGACAATTAGGTTTATTTCTGATCAATTTTAGGGCGCAGCATTTCGTGGCTATCTTCAAAACAATTTTGAGACATGCAAAAATAAGAAATATAAGGAAAGGCTACAGTCTGCATGTGGCGAACAGTATGATACCCTATCCATATCCCTATATGCCCCAAAGAAAAAAGCATTAAGAAGATGATGGATAGCATTTTATTTCATTCTATGAAATTTATAAAAAAAAAATTTTGTTGAAAAAACGCCCCAAAAAACTTTGTGCGGGTGATATATTGGGAATAATATGGGCTTAATATCGTTTTAAACATTTTTTTCGTTTTCTATGAAAATTTTCGAAGAAACGCTTACAAAAAGAAAGCGTTTCTAAATTATGTTTAGACTTAACCATTTCGGAGCCCTTGGGAATATGTCCCAGGTTAATTTTAAAGGTCTAAAAATTACGTACGGACGGACGGACATTGCTAGATAGTCTTAGGATTTGGTCCTGATCATAAATATATATACTTTTATGGGTCTACGACGAATATTAAGAGGTGTTACAAGCTATGTGGCAAAACGTTTACAAATGTACAATCGCAAATGTACAATTATCTTGATAAAAGTGTCGCGTTGATGTAAAAGGGTTTTCCAATGCATTTAGTTTCCACCGAATCGCTTACCCGGCAGGCACATAAGGGTAACGATGCTGCAAAGAGGGGAGTGGAAGCCGAGTTGGCACCCTCTACCTCCTATGCAGCCAAATTGAAAGATGGCGTTAGCGTCTCTGGAAAGGGCGGGTAGTTTAAGCAGCAAAAGAGCTAGATCTGACGATGCCGTGGAGCCAAACGATGCAAAAAAAGGTCAAGGCGAGTGCTTCATCCGCAATGCGTCGTAAGCAAAGCTGTGGCTGTGATAAACGTGCTGGAGCCTTGCGGTCGTTTGACAATCGTCCAGTGGAAAAACGTTGAAGACGCCTTGTGGAAGGAACTATTCGCCGCTCTCCGTTGAATTCATCAGACGCTTCATTTTGGGAGTGTGCGACGCATTGGAGGGCGTCCTGGTCAAATGTGTAACCGTGGCAGAGTTGGCTAAGTACACTCTGCCCACATCATGGGTATGGGTGCCGTGTCCATACACGCCGATACATGGAGAGTCCTCAAGACTGGGCCTAGACGGCATTACGGGCAACACTTTCTGTTGTCCTTAAACAGGGATTGTCATACAGTATTCAAAAGGCACCGGAAGTAGCAATACGACATATAATGATCATTTTTAAACATAGTTCAAAAAAATGCGTATATATCGTTAGCTTGGAGAGAAGTTAAAGTAGTTTTTATACCCAAAGCGGGGAAACGGGGACATATTACAGCCAAAGACTTCAGACCAATAAGTCTGTCATCTTTCATGCTGAAAACCCAAGAGCGTTTATTGGACATTCATATTAGGGCAAAATTCAACAATGCTTTTTTGACCGAGTCACAACAAGCATACATGAAGGGAAAATCTGTTGAAACCGCCCTACACAAGGTGGTGGGAAATATAGACAGTTTACACCTCGGTGAGTTTGCTATGGCGGCCTTTCTTGACATAGAAGGACCCTTCAATAATGTGGAGTGCAGCGCCATTAGAAGCGCTCTCGCGGCCGCAACCGTGGTGGTCAGGCCCATACAGACATATGGCGCACTAGTATGGTGGAAAGCAACAGAAAAGAAAAGAATATTCGGCAAACTAGCGGCGGTTCAAAGGACGGCATGTTTAGTAATTACAGGTGCGCTCCGTACCACCCCTTTAGCGGCATTGGACACGCTTCTGAACCAAACATCGCTTGACCTACATATCAGAAAACTGGCTAGCAAGTACGACTGACTTTTTTGTGTCACTTTAATAGGAATTGTACATTGTGCGGTCCTTTCGAAGCTACTGCCAGGAAATCCAATCATAACGGATGAAATCCCCCCCTTAGTCGACTTCGACATTCCGTACGATGTAATATATCCGGAAAGGGAGGAAGGGCAAAGAGATACAGTTATCAAAACAAATGAAAATGCAATCTTTACAGATGGTTCCAAAACGACTGAGGGAACAGGATCTGGGATCTTCTTAAAAGATCCAGAACTGAGTGCATTTATACGACTACCGGGAACAAGCAGCGTCTTTCAATCAGAGGTTCTAGCTGTCCTCAAGGCGGCTGAGCAAATGCAGATGAGATCGGTGTCCGGACGAGATATTGCTATCTACATCGACAGCCAGGCCGCACTTAAGGCAATGGAATCAACAAACATCAATTCTGATATAGTCAGGAACTGTCGCACAATGCTTAAGGCATTATGCAATCAGAACCTAGTGAGACTGTGCTGGGTGCCAGGACACTGCGGTATCATGGGAAATGCCCAGGCAGATAAGCTTGCATGAATAGGAGGGCTTCTCAACAGTGGTGAAGTTTCTGACATAAAACCTCCCCTCTGCATAATAAAGGGTTCGATTGAGGGAACAACCCTAAGGACTACCAACCTAGGGTGGTCAAGTCTTGAGGGACACAAGGTGTCAGAAGCTCTATGGCCACTTCTCGACTGTTAGGGGTCCAGGAAGTTTATGAAAATTAGTAGGGATCAGCTAAGAATACTAGTAGGAGTCCTTAGAGGGTATTGCCTCTTACGAAAAAATGCAAAAAGACTCGGGCTGTCAGATACAGACATCTGCAGATTCTGTGGCGATCTTCAGGCTGTTGAGGATATACCGCACATATTGTGTGAATGCGAGGCAAACTCACGTAGTCGTAGGAAATTCTTAGGGAAATACTTCTTCGAATTTTTGGAGGACATTAACGGCACAAACTTAAAAGGCCTTTCTGGTTTTTGTAAGGAAATTGGTGTGTTTTAGGGAAAATTTTTAGGTTTTTTCGGGTACCGTTGCGATTTTTAAGATGGTTCTCCAGGGATCGCGATCGCCCACATCGCTGCCTAGTGTTGTGTGCTGGTTTTTACATCACACCCCTGTTTTAACCTAACCTATCTTTTTTTTAAAAAAATTAGTACATTATAAACATAAACACACAATATCACTGACAAATAAAAAGTATATTTTGAGTTGAAAACGCAGCGAATTAAAAACTTGTTTACAGGTTCAAAGCTACAACATTCGGCGAACGTTGCGAAAATGCAACGCAGTGCTTTCATCTCACCTGTAAGGCAGGCAAATCATTGAAATTGCGCAACATTTTTTTAGAAAATAATTTGAACATTTTTCTTACATGCAGATAATATTATTTTTAAAAATTTTAATATTTAAGAAATTTTTCAATAAAATATTAACATCAAAATTTTCAAAAAGATGGATTTTGAAAATGCCTAAAAGACATGAATGTCAAATATCAGAAAAAATCCAAAAACGGTCGATTAGGTAATTGTATTGACCCTCTGGATCACTTTTTAATTTATTTAAATAAAACATGTTTTATCAGACGGGATAACAACTTTAGGATAAATTCTACGTCATAATGACGTCAGGGTGTCATCCGGATGACATGTTTGGATGACCGTCTGATCGCACCTTGAAGTTAGGTGTTTTTCGCAGTTCGGGGTATGTGCTTTTCCCACCTAAGAAAGCATAACCTTGGCTGGACGTATGCCTTTGCACTAATCGAACCAAAAATAAATGTTATTTCAACATTTGCATGAAGATGATAACTAAGTTCTTGGGAGGAGACGTACTGAAGTAGCTTTTCTATATTCTTTTCAAAATAGAATCTCATCTCTCTCAATAAGAAAAGCGTATTTTATAGGGTCCATTGAATTTTTTTATTGTTACCTTTAAGAGGAAAAACTATCGAAATATATCGATAACTATCGATAGTCAAAAGCTAACTATCGCCAACTATCGTTGGCACTGACAATTGATATTTCGTTAGAAAATCTTGAAAACAAATTTATATGTTGTTTTTCCAACTTTGAGATGAATTTTTTTAACATTTTGAATATGAATTTATTTTTGTAAAAATGAAAGTAATGGAACTTCAAATTATTAAATCGTCTTAGGGACACTCTACTCACTGTAAGTAAATATACTCTGAATAAAATAAACAACTCCTCGTACGAGCTAATTGACATTTTGTGGGAAAATTAAAACCAATTTCAAATATCTAACGCGCTGCTGAAAGCTCTCTGTCTGGTCTGGCCGTTCTCCAAAGCCGCGTTACCCGTAGACATACGTTAAAAAAACGACTAACGTTGGTGGGTCGTTATCTACCCACATATATTTTTTTAAGAAAATAAATAAAAAAATTAAAACTTCTGAAGTTGTGGTGGGAATTCATTGAAAAATTAAAAATTTATGAATATGAGAAGTCGTTGCGATTACTTAAGCCCGTTCTAAACATTTGACACACACGTTCTGGTTGTAATTGTTCTTGTAAAAAAAATTTCCACAAAAGCAGCAGATCAATTCTGTTTTGTTCTCTTTGGTTTTTCCTTTTTCAGCTAAACATATAGCACATCTTCCACGCTTTTTTGGTGGTGGTTATACAAATCTTGTCCGCTTAACATGTGGATTTGAATCTTCGCTTCCAATGTCGGTCATAATTGAAGTGGATGAGCAAGATAGCGTTGATTGAAGCGAAAGTGAACATGTAACTCGAGGTACTCTTGATCTGCTGAACATGTAATCTTTGGTCAATTTGACACCTAGATCATGAAGAAATTTTTTTTCTTCTTGTTTTCCTCTCGAAGTCCGATATCCTGCGTCAATTTCCATATAAACGGTAAAGGCATTCAAAGCAGAAATATCAATGATATTGGCAAACACGCACATTGGCCAACGATTTGTTTTTCGTTTTGAACTAAATCCGGAAAGCATTTAATCGGCATTGTCAACACCACCTTTAGATTTGTTGTACTTTTGGATAATTTCAGGCATCTTCTTTGGCTCAGTTCCAACATCAGGATTATGATGCATTCTACTTTGAACGATAGTACATTTATTTTTCTTGCTGATATACGAGACCAAAGTTGTGGTTTCAGTAAATGCAAATGTTGATTGAAATAGTGGTTGCTTTTTCTCCAATAAAAGATTCGGTAGTATACTTTTTTATTTTTTCTTAGCGTGCCAACCATAGTCAAATTCGTTTAGAGTAATCTGACCCAAGTCGCATGAAGAAAAAAAGTTATCCATTGTGACGTTGTGACCTTTCAACCCTTGAACTAAATCTAAGACCACGCGCTCACCTTGGTTACGTTCAGGTGCAGCTCCAATTTCTTTCCCAAGAAAAGGTTGAATGTTCCAAATGTACGAAGTCTCAGCACAAGTACAAACCCAAAATTTCAAGCCGTATTTCTCTGGCTTACTGGGCATATACTGCTTGAATGAACAACGACCATGGAAACCGACTAATTGCTCGTCGTATGAGGATGGGTTAAAGAATAGAGGAATCAATTCAACCCATTTGTCCCTTAAGTGACGAATTGGAGCAAATTTATCCTTGAGTGTTAGTCGGTTCTGTCTTCGGTTGGTTGGGTTATCGAAGCGCAGGACTTTTGGTATAAACTGGACAGTTTCCTTACACATGATTGCACGAAATATTGGTCAACCGAAATTTGTATCAAACAAATCTTCGATTCGCTCTGTTTTTGATCTTAGAGCAAAAGCATCTGTTAAAAAACCAAAAAAAAACTTTTTATTGAGATAACTCACTTGTAAACACCCGCAAGAATCAAGACGCCGAAAATCCGCATGCAACATGCTTTTGTCTATTTCTTTATGTTTGTCGCCAAACTTTGAGCGGACAAAATTATTCGTATTTTCGATTATTACTTTCTCGATTTGAGTTGGAAAAAACTGTAAACCGAATCAATCAGAACATCAACATGAGCAATAGCTAAAAGAGTAATACCTGGTTTCATTGCAATAATATTTTTGGAACGGGTCCGAGCGACTGAAAGCACAAACTTGAGCAAAAACAAACCCAATAAGCAAATTGTAAATATTTTTACCAGTTGGATTCAATGGCGTTGAGCTCCAAATCGTATTGTTTTTAGATACCAAAAGCGGATCTGTATCCACTGAATATATAGGTGCTACTTCACGTTCAGTATCGAATTCACTTGAATCTCACACTTCGTCAAAAGCAGTTTCGACTTCAGGCACATATTCTTCGTCACTAACCGATGACCCGATGAAAATCGTCATCACTGAAGTACGACTTGACATTTTATTAAAATACACTTCTTTCGTTGATTACAATAAAGCAGATAACGATTTTGCTTCTGAGTACAATGCAGTCACAAAGGAATTTACATACAAAATGCAAGAGAATATCTCGGGTCGAAAACGACCAAATCTGACAGAAAAGACACTAATTCAAAAAAACGCCGCCATCTAAGATTAAAAAGTTGAAACAGCCCAATTTCGATTAATTAGGTCCAACTATCAAATTCAAAATTATTTATAGTAATTTTAAAAATATTTAATTCAAAAAAAAAATTACCGAAAACCACCCCAACGTAGGTCCACGGTTAAGTGATATTGAACGCTGCATTAAAAACGCGCGAGACCTGTAGTTTCCCACGTAGTTTTCAATGGCAGCATAATTCATTTGCTAAAATTTTAAGAGAATTTTTTTTTTGGTTTAAATGTCCTCCAGATTTCATATAAACATTTTGTTATGTGTGTAGAAAAATCATTCTATCAAGGAAGAACAGACCAATCGCAGAGGCAGTTAAACAAACATTCTTTCAATATTTTCAAAACGTCATAACAAATCATAATAAAAAGTGGTAAGGTACTTCAAGTAGTGTGTGAAAATTGTAGAAGCACATTAATAAATTGGGCAACAGGAAATAAAAAATACTTGCCATTTGGAGTCCCAACGTTGTGGAGAGAACCAACAAATCATGCAATTGATTGTTACTTTTGTCTCCGAAAGACTTTCGGATGAAACAACAAAACCAAGCAGCATATCAAATATGCTAATGTTTCACCGGTCACTACATCTGTTTTAAATTCTGATGTAATGATGAGAAAAAAATGCATGCAAGGTCAATAAGAAGAACCGATGTCGAGACAAAGTACGAGTGATATAGACGCAAAAAATGTGTATCGGTTTTATACAAAAAGAAATATTGGCAAATATCTTGTTGTACATTTTTTTTTCGTTATCTATGAAATATTTCGATGAAAACAACATGTTGTAAAAGGCGTGATAAATTGTGGGCGTGGCAGCTTTAAAAAATATTAACACTTAACCAATATCTTCGAAATTTCAGTTTCCTAGCAGAATTTTAAAGACCATCAAAAGTTGATACGGACGGTCGGACATTGTTAAATCGTCTAAGGTTTTAATCCTGATCTAATGTTACGATGAATATTAAGGGGTGTTACAAACTATGTGTCAAAATAAATTGATATACCCTTACACCCGTATTAATAAACACGGGTGTAAGGGTATATTAGACTAAAGAATAAAGTTAACGGTGAGTTACCCTTAAGGCATGAGTTATGTGTAAAATGTTATTAATAAAACAAATTTGACACTAACTGACGTTTTCCAACTGTAATACGTACTCACAGTCAAAGGACGTTTATCGATGGTTTAGCAGCGAAACGAAAATTTTTTTTTCTACAGAAATTTCTCACTTCTCTTTCGTTTTGTTTGTACGATTCTCCATTTTTATTTCCCACATTGCACTTTTAAATCTAAAAAAACATTTATTTGGTTTCATTAAATTAAAAATGCTCTATAGATAAAGAAAATTTCATTGATTGTAATGAAAAAGTAATAGATTTGCGTAAATTGTACTACTGAACGTCAAAATTTTTAATAATAAGAATTTTTAACTCTAGAGTTAAGTCTTATTCCATCTCATAGTTAGCTCGTGAGTTAAGGAATTTTTTTTAATAGGACTGTTAGAATATAGTATACAAAAAGAAATGTTTTGAAAACTTGACGTGCTCATTTTTTTCAAATACACATCGAGTTTAATGTCAGAAAGTGTAGGTAAACAAAATCGCTTTCGTCTCTGAGTAATTTTCTTTGCAAACTAGTGAAATAAACATTAACATTACTACTTAATTAAGAATGTAATAACCTGAAAGATATATGTATTTAAAAATGACGGCCTGTAATGATTCTTGCGGTTCTAAGTGTTCGCCAGGCAAATCTAAAATTGTCGCGAAATATGATGAAAGTGCGAGGGCATCTTGTCATTGCGTATCACTGTGCATGTGAGAGAGAGGGAGATAGGATTCTTATATTGTGTACATTAGGTAAATATAAGAAGTTAATATAAATGGCTGTTATACATAAGTGGACATTTGTCAGTTATAAGCTTCGATCGCAGATTATTTAATTATCCATTTATTGTGCTTTTGTATTATATTTATTAGTAAAAAGTGGTAATACTCTTAGACAATGACTGTTATTTGTGTCATAAGCAAACGTGATATCCGAGAAAAAACAATTAAATTTACAGAATACACTTTGGCGAAAAGCAATAAAATATTATATACATATACGAAAAGTATATAACCTTAGGTTAAGTTAAGTTAGGTTAGGAGGGCTATTTTGCACCAGAAGCAAGTTTCATTTGGAGGCCATAAAGGCCCATTGTCAGTACCCTGTTTGTAAATGCAAGGAAATGCAACTAACAAAACCAAGCGTCAGGCAACCCCTAAAGATTGACTGTAGCCATGATACAGTCCTATTCCTACTCTTTTGTAACATGGCAGGTATAATACCGTCCGGTCCCGCCGACTTGTATGGTTGGAAGGATTGGAGAGCCCATGTTATTCTGTTTGTGCTGGTATAGTCACTGCTGACGGTCAATTCTTCATCCGAGAATGAGGAGGGTCCGTCGTCAGCCCGAGCAGCTCGAGATTTTCCTGATTATCAACTGCCCAGCTGCCATCTTCCTTACACAGAAACCCTACAGGGGAGGGATTTTGGCTAAAACCTTCCGGAGTCTAGTCACTTCTGTGGTGGATTCGATGCCGGAGCAGTAGTTTGCCCAGGATGTTCGTTTTGCTGCTCTAGTTTTCTTTTTGAACTCGTTGAAGCTGTTGCGATATTCACCCAGTCTTCATCGGTTTTAGTCAGTTTGGCTCTATTAAAAAGTTTCCTGGTTTTGGTCCTAAGAAGTCGTAGTTCCCTAGTCTACCAAGGCGCGTGTGGTTTTTTAGGAGGGCGACTAATAGGGCAGTCGTTTAAGGTCTTTGTGAAAAGATTGACTGTTTCGTCAACGAGAGCCGCATTTGACAATGTACCGATGGGGTTAGGTGGAAGTTGACGTTCGACCAACTAAGAAAATATACTCCAGTCAGTCTTGACAGGATTCCTAAAGAGGGGTTCTTTGGGTAGAACAAAGTCAATTGTGAATGTTATCCTGAAGTGATCAGAGAAAGAGCACTTCGGGGTTACCATCCCGTCATTGACCCTGAATATATCTACTGGGAGTGCTAGAGTGAGATCAATTACCTCTTCCCTAATTTTGTTATGGAAAGTAGGTAGTATAAAATCAAGTATAGACTCACCTTTTTTTTTAATGTCCTTGCTGCCCCATTGTGTGTGGTAAGCATTTGCGTCCATACCTACTATTAAGTTGGCTCTCGTTGTGCTAGCATGCTGTACCAGGTCCCTTAGTAGTGGTGATTGGGGTCTTCTTCTTCGTAGGGCAGATAAGCGGATGCAAGAATGAGTGGGGGTTCTTTCTTGTGGTCGCATATCGCCACTGTCCGATCACTGTTGCTGAAGCGATAAGAGAAAAGAAAGTTAAAGTTTGACCTCAGTCCGTGGATTTTGGCTTTATGTAGCCACGGTTCCTGGACTAAGGCCACGTCCACACTCCCCACGGCCATGAAGAGCAGCAGGTCGTCGGTGGCAGCTTGAGAGTGGTCCAGGTTAATTTGCACCACCTTTAGCTTTCCGGCGCTGGCCATCGGAGCTAGGGAAGGAGAATCTGATATTCCCCAACCCAAATTTGATGACCCTTGCTGCTGTTCTCAGGTAGTTGGCGTATGTTGGATCCACCGCAATGTGTGGGTCCCTGCCGCCATCCTTCTCTCGTGGCTTACGTTCAGCTCCTTGTTCCTTATACTGACCAGTTTGAGTATGTATTGTTCCTCCGATACCGGAGGGGGTATCAATAAGTGTACCAGTGTTCGTAGGGGTTGGGGCAGGTATAGCATCTAGTTTAGCACCACGCCACAGTTCTCCTTGGCCTTGAATGCAACGAGTTAAAAAGTGTAGTTACTCCTTGTTACCGCATCCGACGACCTTTACTTCCTTTCGCGAGCCTACTCCATCGAAGTTGCAGGCGTTGTTAATATCAGCAGTCTCTCCCTCTGATATCATGGCCTCAAGGATCTTTGCTCTACCTTAAGCCATTTATCTGCCGCAAGTTCCCCGTCAGGGTTGCTACGGTCGATAATGCCTAGGGTGAGGTCTTCACTGCTCCTAATCTTTGCCTTCTTTGCCGAGTTCCCTGTTACCTCGTCGGCTGAGCGTATTCTTTTGGGAGCCTGCTTAGCTGTTTCCTTTCTAGCGACCTTCAAGTCCTTAGACATTTCCGACCGTTGGTAGGACTGCTTGGCATTGACCTTCTTCCGAATGGCTAGAAGCTGGCTTAGCTATTTCCCTTCCAGTGGTCTTCGGGTCCTTGGACTCATCCGACGGGAGAACGGGAACCATCGCCTTAGTGGTCGATGGGATGGGTATTGCTTCCTGTGTCATTTCCTCCATTGCATGTTGGTGAGACCAAATCCTCGCCAGTCATGTGCACGAGATGTGTCCTGTTGACAAGACGTTGGTGTGCTCCCTCACCAACGCTCTATATCTGTCAGAGAGCTTAGCCATTTCGCAGTCCTTCATCTTCCTCAGGTACTTCTGGGAGCATTTGTAGCCCTCCTTCCTCTTCTGCTCAGAGGTTCTTGCACCTCTATCTTTTTTACTGTTACCGACCTGTGGGGAGAGTACCTCCCCCAGCAAGGTCATGTCTGGCCACGAACTCTTCGACGCAGCTTTAACTTCTGGTGAGTCGCTCGCATCCTGCCTTAACAATTTGTTGCCGTCAAGCAGCAATCTGCCTCCACACCCTTGAGTTGGGTCCCCCAGACTCCGTGAGCCTGCCGCTTTCGCGAGTGGATTTACACAGTCGTGGGTTCCGCCTGGAGTAGTTATCGTTTTTGTTTGTTGTCCTTTTATGTTTTTTTTTTTTTTTGGGGGGGGGGGGGGGTAATTGATCGCTCTTCAACAACCTATCTGCCATGGGTGGCCCTTCTGAATACTAGGTCGCCGACAGCATAGCCCGTTGAGTCATTGCGAAACGAAGCCTACGCACCAGGCGCCTTTAGAAAAGCACGCACGACAAGGTGACTACCCCTAGCGGAGGAGTGCATAACTATAAATTTAGTAATAAAATATTACATATAATATACGAAAAGTGCGTTACCTTAAATTTAGCAAAGATGTTTTGCCTTCAAACATAATGAATGCAGAAGGATAAATGTCACATGCCAGAAATAAAATGCGTTTTATGAATACAGCTTTGTTGTAAACATATTTTAAAAAACTTACTCCTCCCCGTGAACGCTACCAGCTGAATGCATCTGGTAGCAAAACAAGAGGAATACTTGGTGAATGTGGTTCTTGTCAATAAAAAGGTTTAAAGCAAATAATATCTAACTGTATTCGCATCTACAACATCGTGAGGCTTCTGACAAATATCTGCAAGAGTAGCACAAGAAGTTATTCTAGACAGAAAACTTTTCGGAATCTGTTGGTAGAAATAATGTCTGAAAATATTCTGCCAATATCGATCGTTGAAAGTCCAACATTCAAGAACATTCATACAATTCCGGAATGTGCCGGACAACTGCTATTAAATTAATTGATGACATCAATGACCAAAAATATTGTAATACAAAACAATCATTTTTGTACTAAAACGGATGTGTGGCATTGTAGTTTTAATTGCCTAAATTACTCTTTCCAAAGAAAGCCAGTTAGCTTTGCATGCAGATGTTTTTAGGATACATTTATCCATATTAATGATATTATCTTCGAAATTCACGCAAGATTCGCAAAAATGCCAAAACTTTGTTACAACGGTAACAACGATGGAGATGAACACATGCGCGACGCACACCCTTAGTATTCTTGCATCAACAGATTTCACCCGGATTATTTGGAAAAACAACCGAAGCTATACAAAACAACAAAATGTATGTTATGTTTAGGTAAGGTAATCTAAGGCTATAACCGAATTTGCAAGGGATTATTATGAAACAAAGAATCATTAAACTTTTTCACTTAACTTTTTTAATCTTTATACAGATTATGAAACCGAGTTGATTATACAATACGTTTTATACAAGTTCGTTGTCAATTATTTCTAAAATGATGTTTGAGTAATATTGCAAAATTATGTTCTTCGTGTAACCTGTGGATAATTTTGGTATATATTTTTTAAAAAAATTTTACTACATTTTGATCCACGTTTTCTCAAGTATCATAAAATTTATAAATTTCTGCGCAAACTGCGAAAAAAGATATTAATATATGTAATTTAAACGCAGTTACAAAAAACATTATTTTAAAAGTAAAACCCTAGATAAAGTTGAACTTATTACAGACGATATGGTTATGCATCAACTAGCTGCATGTCTAATAAAAATGAGAATTTCGTATAAGGAAGGGTTCCCAGTATTCCACATCAATTGATTCTTTAAACAAGTAACCCAACATCCAGAAAGCGTTTTTAAGATGCAATACACGTTAACCATCATAAACATATGTGCAAAGGATTTTTTCAGTGGCAGGGTTACTAAACGCTCCCAAGCGTGGAGCCCTTTCAGAGTACAATTTTGAAAAATTGATTGATAAGTTAATGTAAAATTTTTTAAGTATTTATTGTTAAAATAATTTGTCTTATTATTTTATAATCCAAATATATTTATTTTAAAATTAATTTTTTCTATGTGTCACAATTATTTTGTTTATGTTTATGTGGAATCGCAACTGGAATTTTCAGGTTTCTTAAAGCTTACCTCCAAGCATAAAAATAAAAAAATTAAGAACTTTAACAGAGTCTAACCAGAGCCGTTATTATTTGGTGTTGTTATTTTAGTGTTCATTCTGTACATTCATTTTTGTACAAACATTAAGCCCGTCAATCTTTTCGTTGAAAACTTGTTCTTTGTTTTGTAGCAAATGTTAGTACTCTATTATAAATATCAATACATATTTTTATCTGCTATCCTAAGGGTATAACTTTGACACATAATATGTAACACCGCTTAATATTGATCGAAGACCCGTAAAAGTATATATATTTGTGATCAGGACCAAACTCTGAGACGATTTAACAGTATCCTTCCATACGTCACCAATTTTTAGGCATTTTAATTAAAGTTAGGAAGCTGAAGCCTAAAGTCGATGGAATAAAGCACTGAGACATTCACAAAATATATAGACACTGACCCCCTTAATAAATTTGCATATAAAATGTTTAGCCATGCATACTTTTTGGGGACGGTTTTTTAAATAAAAAAAATTATTTAACATAATATTTAGAAAATATTCCAATTAACATTTAACCTGCACAACGTTTTTGCCCACTTTTTGAATATGTTTTTTTCAGATGACAAATATAAGATTGTTAAACAATATTAAATATGTGGTTTTATCAACGCATTGTACATATTAATTGCGGTTTTTATTTAAATTTTCTATCTTATTCTGCTGAAAAAGTATATTTTCTTAGATACCTTTTTGCAGACATAATCAATATTTGATTTTAAATTAATGTTATCATCAATAATAACACCTAAATACTTAAATTCTTTCACAAGCTCTATGTTTTCACCATCTGCTTAACATTCATAGTCGTATTAGCATTAATATATATATTTAGTCTTTTCTATATTTAGCTGTAATTTATTCATTTTTAACCATATATTCAACAATTTCAGATCTTCATATATTTTGTTTATGCACTCCTCTTCTGAAAAACCACTAATAAATAGTAATGCATCATCCGCGAACATACACAATTTGCTATAATTTTCCCATCGAAATTATATCATTAATGTACATTAAAAATAGAAATACACCCAAAACTAAACCTTGAAGTACTCCTATATTAACTTCTATTGCAATATCTATTGAATTATTAGTCATTGTGCACGATGTACGATTACTTAAATATGATTCAAACCATTTTAATTCAATATTCCTTAATCCGAATTTTACGATCGACTGTTTCAAAAGCTCTTTTGAAATCAAGAAAAACTGACCCAACAATCTTTTTTTCGTCCATTTCATTTTTCCAGTTTTCAACCATCCAATTTAAAACTGTTTCGCATGAATATCATTTTCTAAAACCTGACTGGCATTCCATAATATAATTATTTTATTCCATGTAATCCCTGAGTTGGGTCTCTATTATTCATATTTACTGGCCTAAACTCTTCACACAAAACAGTATTATTTACATTTTGTATGGGTCATAGATTCGTCCTATCCTTTAGGAAAACAGCTTTTTTTTCATTGACTTGTTAAATAGCTCATTAGTATTGGTCCAATTATTTCAACCCCATCTAAAAACATATTAGCACTCATAAAATTATACCCCGCATAGTACTTAGTACACTCAGTACTAATACACGCGTATGCATCGAAATTTAAACACTTTGATATTACACATACATATATGTTACCCTCGGTATTTTTTCAATTATTTCTTTAGTACTGTTCACGAAGAACATATTAAACTCCCTCGCGATCGTTTTATTGTCGGACAAATTGTTTCCCACACAAATAGAATTTATTTTTTTTATACATGTTTTCACTTAACCAATCGATATTGAAGTCACCCAAAATAATTAAATCTTTATCTACAGACAAACCTTCTACTAGATTTTCAAACAATGAACCAAATTGAGCCCTTGAATAACTTGGGCTTCTATAAATCAACATTAATTTTACCACCATTTTTCCTTCACCAACATTTATTTCTAAGCAATAAGTTCGGTTATTGTTTTTAACCTCATTAGCAACTTGTAAACGCAGTGGTTTTTTAATATAAATTGAAACACCGCCGGTGTGTCTCTTAAAACCTGTATAAAGTTATAATTCCTTAACATCACTTCTTTTTCATCGATATCTTAAACTGAGGCTTAATATGAGGCTTTTTTTGATTTGCTTATAATTAAATTTCACTACAGTTGTTAACAAGGCTGTGTATATTCAAATACACGCAATTTAGACTGCTTAGCTACTAGTACGAAATTTTCCCTCTTTCGTTTTTCAGTTTTCTTAGTAAAACTGGGCATGTGGCATCCCTGGGATCATTTTCATAGTCAATGTTTATGTTTAGTCTTTCTTTCACTTTAACACAATTAATGCACTTGTTTTTAACACTCTTGCAATCTATGATCATCACCGCCACATTTTGTATAAATTGGTTTCTCACTCTTACACATATTAGCATTGTGATTGAAGCCCCAACATCTGTAGCACCTTTTGACGTTTAAGCTTTCATAGCATACTCACTCATCCCATTCTACACATAATATTTTTGCTTTCATGATATTTACAAACGCTTCACCTACACTTCTATGATCGCATTATAAACTTTTTTATTTTTAACGGACGGAAATGTTCTAATGCTTTAAAATTTATTTTTTTTATTTTGCATTTTCATTGCTGCTGTAATTTGGTCCATTGACAATTGTTCTCTCATTCCATGTACTAATACTTTAGGATTTTTCATATCACTCAAATGGATATTATAATCCTTATTCATTTTATTTTCTAGTTCATTACATATTATTTCTCTTTCTTTTTCACTTGAACACTGAATTGTAAACACACCATTTTTCTGATTTTGTATTTTATTCACAGAAACGGCTAATTCCGATGGATTTATTTGTTCTATTACTTCTTTCACAGTGGAACCCCAGCTGAAACGCTGTAGTATTTTAACCCTTCATTAGTTTCATACCTCAGTTTTCTGCTGGTAAAGTAGTTTTCTACTATTCTCTGCAAGTAATATGGCGTATCCATCCTGGCAAGTGATCTTCTGATGAACGCCCAGATTACCGAGTTAAATGCATTTTTGATGTCCGAATTTTTGATGTATCGCTTCGGCCGCAAGGTCGACTTTTACAGTAGACAGCGATTTTCTGACCCCAAACTGATAGTCTGATAGTGCTCCTCTCTCTTCTGCTTC
Source organism: Ferdinandea cuprea (assembly GCA_963576555.1). Classification (NCBI taxonomy): domain Eukaryota; kingdom Metazoa; phylum Arthropoda; class Insecta; order Diptera; family Syrphidae; genus Ferdinandea; species Ferdinandea cuprea. Next base: position 74,402,183 of record OY754960.1, read on the forward strand.
CGCGAGCAATCTAGCATATATTATCCATTCCAGTATCTTTCCCATTTTGTCTAGAAGGCATATTGGACGATTCCCCAGGTAACTTGTTTTCCCTTGGAAGCAGGACTAGGTGTTGTTGCTTTCAAACATCCGGGAAAACTCCTTCAAGACATTTTTAAATTATTTCCATAAACATGTCTGCCCTTTTATGGATAGCCGCTTTTAGTGCTTTATTTGGTATGCCACCAGGTCCGGGCGATTTGCTATCGTCTATCTTCTTGCATGCGTTTATGAGTTCATCCGCTGTGACTATTGGGATGGCTCTACTATGGAGCTTAGCATTGCTTGACAAGTCATTTGCGGCGACCTGCTGCCCTTTATCTTAGTCATGACGATCCTGTATGGTGTACCCGAAGGGCTTATGTCGGCTTCTTCACAAAGTTTTTTAAAAAATCTTGTATTGCTTTCCTTGATTGCTCTTTATAGGTCGCGTCTTGCTATTTTAAAACCAAAAAGGTGTTCCTCAAAGCGATCTCTTCCCCTAGATCTTTGGTCTTTGCGTCGGCCTTTTAAGCACTTTACTCTAAGCTTTTTTATTTCCTCATTCCACCAGTAGTTTGATGTTCCTCCTCTTATACCCGTTCTTTCTGGGTTGGATAGGTTTTCCAGCAATGCCTGGATTCGTTCATGGTCCAGCTTGGACGTGCATAGCAGCTGTAAAAATATGTACCATATATTTTGGCCCGTACAAAGCCATCCGTAAATCTTGAAAGGCATGCCTTCCACATATCCATATAGCATCATGTTTTGTCCTTTTTTAGATCCATACATTGCTGTCAAGAGTTTTACACTGCTCACTTAGCAAGATAACGTCCGCTTTTTCTTCTCTAGCGTTTGTGTCAGAATATCCTGGCAATTCTACAGTGATTTAAGCCAATCTGTATTATCTTCATCTTTTTTGCTGGTGATGGCCTTCCTAAAAACCAGATACTTGCTTCTTCCGCCTACATGCTTCGAATCTTTTGGGTATCTTTCTCTAGAAAACATGCATGATGGCTCCTTATCGCAGTTCTTTGCTATGTGGCCTTTTGTTACACATCTTCTACTGCTTTTAGAATGCTTGGCTATATGCCCAAATTCAAGACATTTTAAGCATTTTTGGAGAAGCGTTCACGGCCGTATGAGACAAATGACCCATTCAATTTTTGCCTTTCCTGCATCTAACAGTTTCTTTGAAAATCCGATGGAAAGACCAATCGTTGATGTTTGGGTTCCACCGTACGCTTTTCGCAAGGATAATATGTCCGCTGGTTGTAGTTCCACAGTAGTGTAGTTTTTTCCTCTTTGGTTCCGGGGTTTCACCATTTTCTAGGTCCTTGAGCGTTTCTCAGCCAGGGAGAAGTTTATGAGGAGTTTTTTTTCCTTATGAACTTTTTTTTTTTTTCTTTTTCGTCCTGCAGTTGAATAGCAGAAGGCTCTATATGAGCTTGGATCTTATGCTTTCAATTGCGTCTCTTAAAGGTTGGTGTGTTGTGTCCCATTTTTGATGCAAACGCATTCTCCGTTCGTTCAACCTGCAAAGCCATTGCACTATGTTGAAACGATACTGCTGTGTTTTAACTTGTCGACTCATCAAAGCCAATGTACTGGCAATGTTATTGCCCGCTGCAATAACATTGTTCGGCTTACGCAGCAATATCGTTTCAGTTTCGCAACAGCAGGTCAACCAACGGATAATCGCTGATTTGACTTCCGAACCTACCTCAAGTTTTGACTAGAACGACAGGTAAACGGCGAGTCGTAATTTGAACGCGAAAAGGTGCGGTCGTTTTTATTTTGTTTCTTAATTTTTTTTTATTTCAGTCGGTAAGAAAATAACATTTTGGCGCAGCCGGTAGGATCCGATTAGATCCCCGTTATAGTTTCTAGTTTTCGTGCGTGTGTGACTAGTGAACAAAAATAATTGAATAACATCAAGGTATTTAACATTAATTGCCGGGTTTAAGTTCGTTGTTTTAAATTTCTTCAAAACCAAAAATTTTGTCCTTCTTTAGTCTAGTTCTGCTCTAGTTCTCAAGTTCAATTTTATGGCCAACAGCGTAAATGAGGCCAGACTCGATGAATTAATAGACGAGAACGAGCAAATAAAGAAAGAACTCAAAGAGCAAAGACAAGAAATAAAGGAATTATACGACACTCTGCTCTCTGAACTCAAGAATATTCTGAAGTCTGAGGTCTTCGAGTTTGTACGGTTCCAGTTAAGTTCTCAGTGGGGTAAATTCACTCGCTTAGAAACAACTGACGCAATTCTGACGGAGTATATCAAAGCCGTACAGAATCTTAAACATAGCCACGCCAACGAAGTGCGAAAACTTGCGGACAAACTCAAACAAAGTGAGTGCGTACGTAAGAATCTCGAAAAGCAATTAAGGGAAGCCGTTGAAGAAGCTGACCAACAGGTAGGCGAGCTCACGAGGGAACTCAACCTTAGTTTAACCGTATATAACGAGTTACGGGAAAAGGTAAAAGTAGACCCTCAACCTACGCCTTGCGGGCAGAAACTCCTGTCGCCATCAAAGCCCATTACGAAAACGGCAAACTCCGCAGCCAAAATAAAGCTAAGTGTTGAATCGCCTAAAGAAAACACTAGCTCACCAAGAGTTTCGACGACTCCGTTTAAGGTTTGTACTAGTTCGGCGGCAACTAACAGTACAAGGATGCCTTACGAGGGGATTGCCAAAACGGTTTCTCGTTTAATTCCGCAATTTTCTGGAGCTAGCACGCCCGATTTGTCAGGAAGGGTTTACGAGTTCGTAAACGCCTGCCAACTGGGGTTGCAGTGCATAAAAGCGGAAGACGAGGACAAATATGTGTCTCTAATCACTACACGGTTAGTTGGTGAAGCCTTTGATCTGGTGCGAAGTCAGGCGCCCAAAACAATCGCGGACCTGGAGAAACTTATTAAGAGTTTCTTGACCAGGAGAACACTGGATAGCGTAGTAGCAGAATTAAAATGCGCATACCAGCTACAGGGTGAAGACATACAATCCTTCGCTAGAAGACTGGGAGGTCTACAAGGTAAAGCGAGTGAAATTATAGGGGCAACTTATTTAAAATCCGAGACCGGAGCGCTCCTAAAAGAAATAAAAAACGCTACCATGGGTGCCTTTAAAATGGGTTTACATGAGCCAACGCTTCGTAATATCCTCTTAACAAAATACGAGGCAGACCTACAAAAGCTAACGCAGAAGCTACTGCACTCATGTTGAGGCCAAGTATACCAGTGCCAGGGTGGCACCCTAGTGGACGACAACTTCCATCATACACCACCCAACAGCACCCGTCTTATGGACACCAACCCCTCCAAAATCCTTATACCAACCAAAGTTCTTCCCTCGTCAACAACAACTCGTACAGCCCTAATTTTAACTCTCATCAACCCAATTTCCTTACGGCTCAGCCCTCCCACTACATTTCTAACCAGTTCCATGCCTCAGCAGCACAGCACCCAAGTAGTTTATTTCAAGACTCCCCCATGCCGACACAAACTCGGAACGCAGGCCAACGCTCTCAGGTAAAATGCGGTTTCTGCAATAAAGCGAATCACACTTACGCAGATTGTAGAGAACGCAAAAATACTCCCTACTGCGAAAATTGCCGCTCTTACGGGCATAGGGATGACGTCTGCCCTAAAAAGATAGCGTTTGCTGTTAAAACATTACCGAAGCAAGCAATATGCCTTTGGTGTCAACGAACGACACACTCAGAGGAAGAATGTCGCAGCAAACAAAATTACTTAAGAGCAAACCAGGGAAACGCAATGGGGCACGGTCGAGACAATTAGACTGTGCCCAGGAAGCCGCGGATCTACAAAGGGAACCTGAAGAAAGGCCAGAGTCACCAATTTTGGACTTTAGCGCAAACAATCCAAGTCCCAAGCCTGACTTAAAGCCTAAAAAACGAAAACGACATCCATCTAGGTTAAAACGAACCATATATTACTCTAAACATTTCACTAATATCATACAGCGAACGGAGATGATGAGGTATAACGTAATAACTTACTTTTTCAGCTTTCTAAGCCTTTTTAATTTAGTAATTGCTTCAATCGCCAATAAAGTAACAAGTTACATTAAACATTGTACATTTCATAAGCGTGATCGGTTACTTACATGTAAGCGGCACGGTCATGACATATTTGTACAATTGCCACTGCCCATTGCGAAAAATGGGGTGGTCACAATGTTAATTGACACTGGGGCGAATGTCAGTTTGCTAAAACAAAAAAGTCTTCTCAATGTAAACGATATTAGCTCCTCAGAAATAAGGGAGTTAGGTGGAGCATTCGGAGGAGTAATGGAGACGCTGGGAACACTGTCAACGACTATCCCACTATCCAACGATTTAGTTCTTAAGACAAAGTTGCATATCATAGGTAATTCCAGTGACATACCTGCAGATGGTATTCTGGGACGTGACGTATTATGGAATCGTACTGTTATTGACTCAGTGGACAAGCGCCTGAAATTCCTAGACACAAACAGTAAAACTCTATTGGCAGAATTGCATCTTAGATCGTTTGAAGCCACAAAAGGGCTGAACAACGAAAGTGATAACTCAAAGATTCTAGAAATAAAAGCGCGGACACGGTCGATTGTTAAGTTAAGTATAAAAACTGGGCTAAAATAAATTCTAGTACATGCCCAAGAGCTGAAGCCGGGTGTATATTTAGCCAACACAATCACCGCAGTAAAAAACAGTACCACCACGGAAAATTAACAATACATAGCACTTTCGTACCTTAATTCAGTAATATTAACCAGTATAAGTTATTACGTGATACCAACCAGAAACCTTCAATTTTTCAGGTTAGTAAGCTAGAGCCCACTGAAAGGATCTCAAAATTATTGACTTCGCTAAACCTAGGTTCTAACCTAAATAAAGAGGAGAAATCGTGTATCGAAAACTTATGCCTCCAATTCAACGACATCTTCCTACTTGAAGGTGACCCGGTAACTCATACGGATGTTCTTGCCCATAATATTCCAACGTAAACTGACCAAGGGCCAATCAATCAGAAACAGTACAGGTTACCACAAATTGCCAAAGACGAGATCAACACCCAAGTAAAAAAAATGCTCGACGATGGAGTTGTCTCTCCGAGTAAATCCCATGGAATTCCCCCCTGTTAGTCGTTCCGAAAAAATCTGGTCCCGACGGACAAAAGAGATGGCGAGTTGTAGTGGATTTTCGGAAGCTCAACGAAGTTACCATAAAAGACGCTTTTCCTCTGACTCGAATAGAAGATATTCTAGACCAGTTAGGAAACTGCCGTTATTTTACCACACTCGACTTGGCTAATGGCTACCATCAAGTATTAATAAATAAACATGACAGAGAGAAGACAGCCTTTAGTACCGGAATCGGTCATTACGAATTCAACCGAATGCCATTTGGTTTGACGGGAGCCCCCGCGACTTTCCAAAGAATTATGAACCATATTCTGACCGGACACCAAGGCATTGACTGTTTCGGGTATTTAGATGACATCGTTATTTACGGTAAAAATTTAAAAGAACATAGCGAAAAATTGTCACATGTTTTTTCCAAATTAAGGAAGAACAATCTAAAGCTTAATACCGAAAAGTGTAAGTTTCTGTGCCGAGAAGTGGTTTACTTGGGACATAAGTGCTCAGAAAGCAGTGCGCTCCCGGACCCGTCCAAAACTAGCTGTGTAATTGAATTCCCTCCCCCTAAGAACATAAAAGAAATTCAGTCGTTTTTAGGTTTTGCTAGCTATTACCGAAAGTTTATCCCCAATTTTGCCTCCATTGCTGCTCCAATTAACAAATTGTTGAGAAAGGATGCTGAGTTTATCTGGACGGACGAATGCCAAAAATCGTTTGAAGCATTAAAAAGGGCAATAACTACTCCTCCAGTCCTGATTTACCCAGATTTCACTAGGCCATTTATTCTGACCACAGATGCCAGCAATGAAGCGTTAGGTGCAGTGTTATCGCAAGGCAAAGTTGGCGAGGATAAGCCCATAGCTTATGCTAGTAGATCACTAAGTCTAACAGAAAAGAGGTACTCCACCATAGAAAAGGAACTCCATGCGATTGTTTGGGCTACCAAAAACTTTCGCACATATTTGCTGGGTAGGCCCTTTATTGTGTACAGCGATCACCAGCCCTTAAAAGGTGTATTCAACGTAAAAGACCCAACGTCGCGTCTAGTAAATTTTCATCACAAGCTCTCGGAGTATGATTATAAAATCGAGTACAAACCTGGTAAGGTGAACAAAAACGCTGATGCTCTAAGCCGTATACCCAAGCCTGTACCAAGTGTCGAAAAAATAGCAGAAAAACACTGTCTATCCGTCACTAGGTCCCAAGCGCGAAAAAATAATGAAGAAACCACGCAGAAATCTCAGGAAAAACAAAAAAATCAGATCAAAACGAATACGGAAAGAGGCGAAGAGTTTAGTAAAAATCTAGATGAAGTTAACAAACCCAGTTGGGCAACACTGACTGACCCTGACGAAATTCTAACAGTTGTAAGGGATTTCCATAATTCGGCGCTCGGTGGTCATCAGGGCGGAAAGAGGACTTATGCACGTATCAGGCAACAGTTTAGGTGGAAAGGCATGAAGACAGATGTATATGATTACGTCAAAAAATGTCCTCAATGTCAGAAAAATAAGAGTTCGCCGCCAACAAAAATGCCAATGATAGTTACTGATACGCCAGCGTTACCTTTCGATAAAGTCCATATGGATATTGTTTGCGGCCTTCCCATGTCTTACTCTGGTAACAGATATATTCTCACTTTTCAGGATGATCTGACTAAATTTATGGATTGTGCTGCACTGCCGGATGCTGAGGCATCGACTGTGGCAAGAGTATTTTATGAGCAAATCGTAACCCGCTACAGAATACCTAAAGTCCTCGTCACAGACAATGGAGCAAATTTCACGTCCAATGTCTTTTCGCATACGTGCAAGCTACTTGGTATCAAAAAAATGCACACTACTGCATACCATCCACAGTCCAACGGTTCTTTAGGGAGAAGCCATAGGCCTCTAGCTGAGTACCTACGATCATTCGTTGCCAATGACGAAAAGAACTGGGATCAGTGGCTTAGACAAGCTATGCATGTGCATAACAATTCTATACACACAGCGACTAAGATGACGCCTTTAAGCGCTTTATTCGGCTTCGAATTCGAAATGCCCACCAACCTTAAAAGGCAAACCACTCCTCTTTACACATCAGAAGATTATCCCTCCCAACTCAGGTACCAACTCGGAAGGGCCCACCGACTAGCTAACGAAAACCTCGAAAAGGCAAAAATTAAATCGAAGAATAGTTACGATAAGCATACCAGAAGCATCTCGTTTTAAGTAGGGCAGAGAGTTCTGGTTAAAAACCCGGCAAGAAAGAATAAATTCGCGGAAATGTGGAACTGACCCTTCGAAGTAGTTTCAATTGATGGCCCTGTTACTACTGGGGTCACGATAAACAAATCGGTTAAGAAAATACACAATAACCGACTCAAAGTATACCACCAATAACACCTTTTTTCTTTTCAGGTAACAAATATAACCGCCAATCAATCTAAAAAAAATATAGTTAAGTTACCTATTTAAGTATCGTATTTAAGTTTCCTTGTAAATAAAAGGTATAATTTAAGTATAAGATGCAGGAACAGTTTATAAAAATTTACTTCCTGGTATTATCATTAGCCCAAAGTTGCGCAGATGCACCCTTCACAATCAACCAGTTAAAGGACACGCCGGTACTGTTCGAGACAATAGGAGAAGCGGTTTTTTATAAAAACAGCTATACCGTGCTAACAAAATTCACACCAATGGACTACACAACGGTGCTGGGACTAGCAGAGACTTGCGACAGGCAAATCGAGAAAATGTGCCAAACCATCCCTGATGACGATTTTCAGAAGTACTGCCATGCAATGGTTCAAGAAACTATAGTTAACCTCGACAATCTTAAGCAAAACAACCTACGCATGAGGCATACCTTTCAACCTCATCGACAAAAAAGAGCACTTGAAGTTATCGGACACTTTTCAAAATGGGCATTTGGTACGATGGATAGCGACGACGCGCATAAGGTTTACCACCAGCTGCAGTTTTTGCACAAAAAGAATGAGGACTCCTTCCAACTGATGCGACGGCAAATATCAGTAATGGGCTCTAATTTCGACAAGCTGAGTAAACCCATTCAGCAATTGGCCGTGGAAGTGGACAGCGTAGCAGAAGGAGTAAAGCAGCTGAGTGAATCGTTCTCAAACTTCACCACAGCAACAAATAGGGAAATTTCTTTGCTAAAAATGAGAAGTGATATAAACGGACTTGTGTCGGCTATCACGTCAAAAGTGGCAGAGATTCAGAATAGACAATCAATAGAGCTCTCAATCCTGAATGACCTCTACCAGGCCAGACTTCATCCATTTATCCAGAACGTTGACAACATTACGGACGTTCTCCACAAAATGGTATCGAAAAAGAAGCCAATTTTTGAAGACCTATTTGTACTACATCAAGCGGCCAAAACATCGGTGTTCCCAAACGAAGGAAGTCTGTTGATAAAAATCACCATCCCCTTGCCGGAACCTTTACGCTACGAGATCCACAAGGTATATCCTTTACCAACAGCCTTTAACGAGCAATGGGACTTGGTAATTAATGCAAAATACGAGTACATTGCCGAATCTGAGAACCACGCATACTTCATAGTTCTAAACCATCAAGAGCAGTCACAGTGCACACCAGTATCATACGCGAAAACAGAGTCTACGATTGAAGTTTGCAGTTACGAGTGACCAATTCTAATCTCAGGGTCCACAAACTGTTTAGTCGAGCTTCTGCAAAATACTGCCACCACTACCCGTTCCTGTCAGTATGTAGCAGTCCCAATAAACGATGGCCTCCTTTTAAAATTGACGTCTGCCAACCAATGGCTGTTTAACTTAAAAAACCCATTGGTCCTGAACCTCAATTGCAATGGGGCTCGCTTTACCGCTACATTGGAGAACTCAGGAATATTTAAGTTGACGCAACCTTGCGAAGCCAGCACCAAGGAAATGAAGTTCGGCTACCATCAACACTTTGAAGTCACCTGAACTGAAACAGCCAGTTGTTAACCACTCAGGATTAGTCCACGCTCTAAAAATGGCATCCAGAAAGACCATAGCTCTGGCCACACCAAGACCTATCACCATTAAAGTCGGGAACCACAAAACAATCGCTAGTGACTTGATGGATGGCAAAAGGTCACTGGAGGAACTCCAGCAAGATTGGGACAGATTGGATGCGAACAGGGTAATTTCTGACCAAGGCAGGGAACTGTCATTCCACCGGTACTCATTAATATCAATAACAACCGTGGCAATAGTGATTATCCTGGTCGCCGCTTTACTGAGTTTTCTGAAGGTTAGAAGGGGCATTCGAAACGTCCAACATGCCAATGTCGAGATTCCCAACGCTACAATTGAGCAATTTCAACTGCGAAGCAAACAACGATCCCCGACGACACCATCAAGGACCAACGGATCAGAATTCGCCGTAACCTCCGCCCGGGTTTAAGATATAGTACCAGGACCGTGCCTTATAAACTTTCAAGAATGTTAGTTTAAGAAATTGATGTAAGAACTTATTCATAATTAGATTAAGATATTGTAAGTCTCTCTTTCTATATTAGTGCTGTAGACTTAAGATTTCATGTAGAAGTACGTTTTTGTTTGAATAAACATTAATACTAATAATAAAAGCAAATGTTAGACTTAAGATTTTATGTAAAATTAATTAGATAACCATATTAGAATAACCAATAATAATAATAATAATAGCTAATGTTAGACTTAAGATTTCATGTAAAATTAATTTTTTTTTAAATAACCATTAATAATAATAATTAAATTTATTATGTACAAAGTAAATCAGTCCAAACTAAATAACCATTAATAATAATAATTAAATTTATTATGTACAAAGTAAAAAGAAATTTGCAGCCATAAGCTCCGTATGTAGTTTGCATGCTAATATTGTATAATAGTAGCCTCAAGATCAATAATTAAGCTTTAAGTAAATAAATGTTCGTTAGTTCTAGATCAACACCAATAAAGAACCGACAAGCAGTTTTCCTCAGATCTAGTCGAAACTCATTGCAAGGGGGGAGGAAATGTTGTGTCCCATTTTTGATGCAAACGCATTCTCCGTTCGTTCAACCTGCAAAGCCATTGCACTATGTTGAAACGATACTGCTGTGTTTTAACTTGTCGACTCATCAAAGCCAATGTACTGGCAATGTTATTGCCCGCTGCAATAACATTGTTCGGCTTACGCAGCAATATCGTTTCAGTTTCGCAGCAGCAGGTCAACCAACGGATAATCGCTGATTTGACTTCCAAACTTACCTCAAGTTTCGACTAGAACGACAGGTAAACGGCGAGTCGTAATTTGAACGCGAAAAGGTGCGGTCGTTTTTATTTTGTTTCTTTATTTTTTTTTATTTCAGTCGGTAAGAAAATAACAGGTGTGTTGAACGCATTTTCCCATCTCCTAACATTTCCACCAGTGGCCATATCTGCTCACATAGTTTTTGGAAGACGGATAACTGCGAGGTTGGCTAAAATGTCATCTCTCTTATCACAGAAAAAAAACTGCTTTCAGTTCTTCTCCGTAAAGGTACTGGTGCATTATCTGGTGAACTTAACATCCCGGAACTCCTTTGAAAGGGATTTTCTTCATTACCTTTCTCTTCCACAAATATTCCCTCCGTTGATTTGATTTTTTTGTATTCATTTAAATTGGGTCGCCACTCAAAGCCTTTATGGATGTCCGAGTATGTAGTAACCTAAGCATTCCATGGTTGTCTCTGCAAGAAGTGGTTGACAGAGACCCTTCTGAGGTGTTGTGCCAGAGCCAAATCGGTTTTACCAAGCCACTAATAGTGACGAGGCATCGAACATTCTTTAAGTCCTGCAAAGGTTTTAACGGACGGGAGCGTTTGCAGCCTGAAAGCCATTTCAAACGGGTTTCACTGCTGGCTACTCAGATTACAGAATGCTGCAAACGTCAGCCCGCATAGATTTAATTCGAATCTATTTCCAGTATACCATAATGAAAATCTTACTGGGCTCGGTTCTGATGTAATAGTCTGTCGATGACAAAGTCTGTAATTACACAAACATTATATGTAGTAGAAGCATAGTTCCCAAAATAGAAAAGCTGCGTAATCTACCATCGTACATTCAGGTATCGCCAAGCACTTACTTTGAAGTCGGTGCCGACTCGTCTTATCACAGAAAGTTCTCAGAGGTTTGTGGCCTCAATTGTGGCCTTTCAGTCGCGCCCTCCTTCTCTGGCGCTCTTGGTCGGGGACTGTTTATTGGTTACTCACAGCTAACCTGCAAGTTTGAAAGCCGATCACCATCCGCCACCTGTAACCCCCAGTAGTCTTGGACTATTTATGATAGGTATATGAACTTGTTTGTTAAGGTTTGAACAAAATTTCGTTAATTAAAAAACAACCAAACTTACTTTTCTGTATAGACTCCGCTGATAAAAGAAAGAGATAAAATTTGGTATTTCGTACATATTTAAGTTGCCCATTTTAAAAAGATCGAATACGAATAGAATAAAAATAATTTAAAACATAAGCTAGTACCCTATTTTATTTGTGAAAACACAATGCATATCTAACCAAAAAAACATCTATTATAATAATATTGTAGTTATCTTACTTAAGGCTTACATACGAAAAGAACAAATATATCTGCTAAATACCTAGAACTAACCCATCTGAAGTGTTCGTTGATTGAGTAAATGAACTAGTCTATAAAAAAAACAGCAGCTTTAATCTGCAACACAACAACATAGGATGTCTACATAACTGTGGAGCATGCGAACTAGTTTACACGTTACCTGTCATTATATTTGGCACTTTATTAAATTTATGTTCTATTTATCATTACTTTATTGTTATAGCTAGCTGTAGTGTAGTCACCATGCCTCGCAATTCCAGCAGAAGTTAACTTCGAACATATACATAAGTAGGTACCTAATCCAAAGCAGGCCACAAGAACGGCATAAGGCGCGATATTGTTGACTCTTTAGTGTCTCAGTCGACAGCTATGCTATACTTAATATTTACAGGCTCTTTTCAATGTTCGAAGTGGTGCTATCCGCCGCACGAGTACCTACTGCCGATTAAGATTGAAAGTCATGACGCTGGCGACGACGATGTCATCATTGTAGTATGTGGCGAACAATAGATAATTGAGAGAAAAATTTTGAAGAACAATGGCGAAACGGCATTGTAAGTTATTTATTGCTTGTTGTCAGGAATGTTATTATGACCCTATATTAATGGGCACCCGAGATGCGCTTTAGAGACTGCCCATAATTGGCACATTCATAGGTGAATGGCAGCTGTTAGTCTTTTATTTCAAATGATACACTTATTATATGTATTACTTAAGTTTATACCTATTTTAATCAATAAGGACAGTTAAGAAGTGTTGATTAAGGAAGAGCAATCGACCCATAAATCACTGACACGCAGTAAATCGTTTGCAAGGAATGACTTGAATGCAATTAAACGCACCCTAGCATTCCATGCCGTTAAAATGTTTTATAAAATACTAACTTACATGCCAAAGAAAAGCGCCATATGAATGCAGTCCTGCCTCCGTTTTTCTATATATGGTGGTAATTAGCGATTTAAACTCATTTTGATTTCAAGTGGTTAATTATTTTTCCAGTATCTAGTCGCATTAATATAGGTAGGTAGGCACATACCTATTTATAAATAACTTATAACTTGTACATACGTACATGCCTACCTAGGTAAGGTACCTACTAATTGTGCGAATGATTAACCGTGTATAGATCAGATGTTGGAACTATTGTTCCTTCCAAAAAAGGTATCTAAACGTGACAATCGCCTGTCGTTTTTTTCCACACGTTTTATCTGTAGGTAAATGGCATTACTATGCCACTGCCTTCCACTAAGTTGGGTAACTTTATTGGGTTTCGATTTAACACTTGGACCTATTAGACGACGAGTTCAAATTGGGCTAGCAGTCGTGGTTGGCGTTGTGCCACTGTTTGTATTCCTGGCAACATTTCAAATTGCGATGTTTTACTAAGCCAGGTATGGTGATAACGGCTGTCTTGTTTAACTCCAATGTTGTGTCAGATAGAGACATGATTTTTGTTCGCAATTTCAGTTTGAGGGCGTATGAACATAAAATAACGACAATCTTATTGAAGGTAAGCTATAAATAGTTATTTAATAATTCTATATTAACCCGATTTTTTACAAGATAACATGCCATACAAAATCCAAATGATTTTTTTTATTATTATTGGTATTTAGGAATAATATGTGTATGTAAGAACTGCAACTTGTAAAGAAATAGATAAGGGTGCATATCGGTAGCTTATGTTAAAAAAATATAGTTTTGGGAATGCTTTATTTATATCTAAAATCTTTACAATTTTATTTGTTGTATCAAATTGCTAAAACCAAATATTATATATAAGAAAACAAAATGTTATTTTTTGATTTGGTCCCGATGTGTTCAGCGACATCGACATGGTAAAAAAAAGTGCGCATTGAGCATTTGCAATGGTTGGAAAAATGCTAAAAAATCCTAGACAGTGGGAGAGAGCGAATGAACACCAACACGTCAGCCGGCAGAAACTCCGACTATTCCTAGTGCTGCAGAATGCCTCGTTCTAGGTGGCGAAGTGAAAGTGGTCCGAAACCAACTTAGAGTACGCAGCTGAAGGCAGATAGCCAAAGACCGCGACGATTATGGAGAGGCTTATTTATTAAGTAAGGATAGGATTGGACAAAAATCTAGGCGAAATAATTTCTATATCAAATCAACAACAACTAATCCTATATGGTCTGACTTATATTGTCGTGTCGCCTTACCCTTAGTCCAAATAAAAATGGTGCTGCCAATCTTTAATTTCTTGAATGTTATCCATAATTTGTATGGAAACGTTTTTTGAATCGTTTTTTTTTTTTTTAATTTTTGAAGCTTTTATTTGCACCGTTTTGAGTGAGGTTGTACATCAAATAAGGCCCTTAACTCCAAAACCAGTGGAACATGATAGTCTGAAATTGTACATGCTTGAAATTATACATGCTTATTTGGAATGAAATATAATCGGATAGGTACGTGTTTTTTGTAAATTTTGTTTTTCCCAAATTGTCAGTTTTGGAGGCGAACTATAAGTTTTAAAATTTACCTGAAAAGAAACTGTAGAAAAGAAACAATAAAATACATTGCTATTTCATTTCCATAAAGTATCATAACAATAATTGCATATTTATAATTATGATCAAAGGTATATTCATGTGTTGTCAAAAACGAAACATAATTGAGAATTAAGAATTAAGAGAAAATACTTCTATGTTGGATGTAGTTAAAACTAAGAATAAATGTAAATATTTATATACTTATACAGTGCGAGGCAAAAGTGAGTAAACGTTTTGCATTTATCTATATATTTTTGATTGAATTATAAAAAAAATACTCAAAGATAGTTCTATGTTGAAAAGGTAAACTATCTTAAGTCAATTTTCGTAGTTTTAAAGGAGAGCAAAAAAACGTAATACATAAAACGCCTTTAACTGAAATTTTATCTTCTATTTTCCTAGATGAAGATGATTTACATTTCTCGTGTTTCCTTTTAAAGGAATCATAAGTTTAGCTAATTTTGTAGAAAATCGATATCAGTTCTTAAATCAACTTAAGATGAAGTGCAAATGTTAGTGTTGTATTTCCTGAAACAAAAGCATAACATAAGATGTTTTTTCTACTTTTTTTATTAAAAACTTAAAGGTATAATAGTTAACATTTAAGAAACCTAAAAAAGAAAATAAATATCTTTTAATTTATTATAATACTTTTTAATGTGACTTATAAAAGAAAATTAATTATTATCACTTTCATCATGTATGTCAGGGTGGATATCTGGTAAATCTTCGAATGGTAAGTTTAAATAGAAGTGATGGTAATTAATATTTACTAAATCTAAGATGTCGACCAGATCTTTCTTCTTTGCTGATGATTTTTTAATAGGCCCGCTGTAAGATATTTTCAAGTCGCTTATTTATATTGGTAATACCCCTATTTTATTGATACTTAAGCTGTTCTTATAGTATATCCGTCCAAAATCTCTTGAATATCTGAGCCACCTAACACTGCTCCATTCTCATTTGCCTTTCTCCAACAAAAATTGTCTTTTTGGGCAGGCGAAAAATTGTAAAACATTGTTTGGCCCATTTCTACCACTCAAAAGCATCCTTCGACTCCATGGAAGATATAAGTATAAACCAATCTCGTGGATGGTGTATCTGGCTGTTCTATGATGGAGTGGTCTTAGTGGTTAAGTGCGTTAGACCACTAAGCGAGAGGTCGCCGGTTCCCAACCTGTACCACCTGAAAGTTTTTATTCGCTGCCCCCACCTCTTGCGAACGTCTAATAAACATCCAAGAGTAAGGAATGTCATGAGAAGCTTCTTAAAAATAAATTGCCTTTCGGAGTCGGCATTAAACTGTAGGTCCCGCCATTCGTGTCAAAAATATAACTTCGCACACACAATGGTTGGAGAAGCTAGACCTTAGGTCCTGTATGGGCCGTTTACGCCTAATATTTATTTATTTTTATGATGGAGTGGTCTACTTCACGTTCCATGTGAGTGTGGCCTTGATGGTCTATTGTTTCTATTGTTATCTCACTTTGCTTAAATATCATGAACATTGTTGAAACAAATGCATTCTTGTTTTGTCCAGCACATGAATCACTGTACAGCGTTAGGTGCTTCCAATTATTTCGAAGTATTTCATAATAAATTACTCCACGTTTGGCAATACCTTCGTGCCACATAAAACAAACAGGCTTTCCGGTAACACTGTCGTGAACAGTCAAATTATATGTCCACAAAAGTATTTGAAAAATGAAACTGATGTTTCCAAGTTCGAAGTAGGCAAACATTTTTTGTAAATCAAAAGTAAGCACCTTATAATTTGAATTTTTTCTTTGTAAGCTTTGTCGTCATCATCATCTGCGTCTTTATGGTGCTCCTCGATCTTCTGGTTCTTTCATGCACCGTTTGTTTTCAGTGGGTTATTTTCAGTTATCTTTTCTTATTTCCTTATTTTTTTTTTTTTTTTCATTTAACATCCGAAGAATTGCAGCTGCCCGAAAATAATTCCTGCTATACATACCTAACTCCTGAAACGTTTTAAAAATATATAATGCATATTACCTAATGGTAAATAATGCAAATTACCGTTCTGATTATGCTCCGTAGATTATGTCCCTGAATTGTTTAGTATTTGATGCCATAGTAATATTTTTTTTTCGGAAGTATCTACGTTATTAAATTTATTATATTTTTTATGATACCTTACAATGATG